>JAZKJV010003958.1:0-505056 GCA_037367405.1 Ottelia alismoides | reverse complement strand
TCTTATGGGAGAAAAGCAAGGTCATGGTGACTGAAGGGACCATGCTAGGTCATGTTGTATCTAAACGTGGCATTGAAGTGGACCCATCCAAGGTGAAAGTAATTTTTAAACTTGATATACCAACCAATTTGAAACAGGTCCGTTCGTTTTTGGAGCATGTTGGTCTCTATCGATGATTTAACAAAGATTTTAGCAAGCTCGCCCAACTGTTGACAAAATTGTTAGGCAAGGAGACTGATTTTGTTGTGGATCGTCGAGTTCTCCAAGACTTTAATCAGTTGAAAGTCCTTATCACACATACTATTGTCCTATAGCCACCCGATTGGTCTCTACCCTTTGAGATCGTGATGGATGCATCTGATTTTGCAATTGTGCTGTCCTAGGACAAAGTAAATATTAAATTCCAATAGCTATTCATTACACTAGCAGAACATTAGATGAATCTCAGAAAAATTACACAATTAAAGAGAAAGAGCTACTAGTTGTAGTGTTCGCCTTGGAGAAGTTCATATTACATCTCCTAGGACCAAGGGTTATCATTTACATTGCCCTTTTTGCCGTCAGATATCTCCATAGCAAGAAAGATGCCAAACCTCGTCTAATTCATTGGAACCTTCTAATCCATGAATTCGAGTAGGAAATTCATAACAAACCATGCGTAAAAATGTGGTGGTAGATCATTGTTCCATAATGGTCAATGTAGAGCCTCTTGAGGAATATTCAAATTATCACAGAGACCTTCCCAACTGAGGTACTCTTATCTATATCCTCTCTCCCCTGGTATGTAGATATTGTGAATGATCATGTCTCCAAGAAGACTCTACTGGACTGGTCAAAGATCAAATGAGACAAATTCTTGGCAGACATTCTTTTCTACCAGTGGGAAGAACCACATCTATTTCGAGAGGGCGTAGACTGCATCTGGAGGAGGTATACCTCGGGAGGAGGTTATTGGTGTCTTAGACAACTGCCACAAGCTTGAAGCCGGTGGACACCATTCTGGAAAGAGAACAGTGACAAAAGTACTTCAATGTGGCCTTTGTGGACAACCTCATTTAAGGATGTTAATGATTATGTAAAAAAGTGCATTGAATATCAGAGAATGGTTGGCAACATCAACATGCATGACGTCTTCGATGCTTGGGGCATTAACTTCATGGGGCCATTCCCCTACCTCTAGGGTGTTGAGTACATCCTACTTGCTATCGACTATGTCAGGAGACGGGTAAAGGAAATCCTCGCTCAAACCACAGACAATCACACAATCTATCGCTTCTGGAAAGTTAACATTATCTCGAAGTTATGAGTCCCCAAGATTATCATTTTTGATAGGAAGCCACTTCATTAACAAGGAAGTCAAAAAGTTGACCAGAGAATACATCATTGAACATTGTGTTGTTGTACCTTACCACCCACAATAAAATTCCTTGGCTGAATGCTCAAACTAGAGATTAAGACAATACTACAAAAGATCGTATGTTCGGATTGTAAGAATTGATCTCAATTGCTAGACTCAGTTCTTTGGGCTTATTGCATGACATACAAGTCTCCACTTGGCATGTCTCCCTACCTCTATTACTACAGCCAGCCTTTCCACATGTGCATGGAATTAATTCACAAATCCTTGTGGGCATTGAACTTGTGCAACATTGATTCCGAGCGACGAGGGAAGAACAAGAAAGTTGATATGAACCGACTGCTTTAACTTCGAGACTACGCATACAATAACAACCATATGTACATAGAGGAAGTCAAGAGATGGCACGATAAACATATCTATAGGAAGACTTTCGAACCTTGATAAAAGGTGCGGTTATTTGACATGAAGTTAAAAATTTTCCTAGGCAAACTGAAGAGCAAGTGAACAGGTCCATTTATAGTGAATAATGTGCGTTACAATGGATGTTTACTCATATATGAATTGTCACTTGACACACAACCTTTTGTAGTTAACAAGTAGTTACAAAAGTCATACCTCGAGCATGATACATTCCTGTCCGTTATCAATTCGATTAAAGTTGCATTTCAAGATGATCCCTCAGAGATAGAATCATGCAATGAAAGTTGAAAATCACAAAAAGAATTTATTTTCTTCTTTTCTTCCTTTACATTTCATTTTTCTATTTCCCCCTAAAAGGTGTTCACCCCTTTCATCACTGTTATACTTAGGGCGTACTTTGTTCTAAGCATAGATGGGGTGATCATCACGAGTTGTTCATTTCTTGATCCCTCACCCGTCCCCTCAACTCTTGATATTCTATCTATACTTAGGGATATTCTACCCTAAGTTTAGGGGGGACAGGTCGAGCCGATCATTTTACATCTTCCCACCCTCAACCCTCCCTGCATGTAGATACAGTCTGCTATACTTAGGAGTAATTGATCCTAAGTATAGGGGGCAGTTGACTTCTCATTCTTCTCTTTCATTATTCCTTAGTCGTTGTAGCATAGGCTCGTTTATACTCAGTATTAGTTACGTATTCTCCTTTTCTCTCTTATATATGAGGACATAACTAAATGTAAGTAGAGAAGGCCATATATATATTGTATATACTTTATCCATAACTTGTACTTTCATTTTTTCAATAATATGGCTTATTAATATTAATACACACACTGAATTCTTTGTATATACTGATTGATAAGTGAGGTCAAAATATTTTGCAAAATGTTCGAGAAATGGAAAATCACTTTGAATTTTTTTTGAATAACATTTGGAAAATATTTTGTAAAATGTTTTCAACTTTTGTAAAAATGTTTTGTTAGCAAAAATTTGTTTTCTTTCTTTGAATAAAATATTTTGAAAATCCACATGCAATTTTTTTAAAATGGTTGCAAAAATAAATTGAAAAATACATAACAATTTGAAAAATCTTTACAAAATGATTTTCAAATTTTCTAAATGTTTGTAAAAATTATGTTTTCTTAAATCCATGTTGAAAAGATCCGACTGACATGAGGCAACTTCCTAAATAATATTTTTTTAAAAAAGTACTATTTAGTAAGTTGTCTCCGACTGTTTTATGCTGGCTGTCGGCTACCTAACTCAACCCTCATTTACCCAGGCGTGGGACCGGCCGTGAGGATGCGAGTGTTGGGATATTGAGACGAATAAGAGAGGACGAGGACTGCCTAAGAAGTGTTGGAAAGAGACTATACAAAGGGATCTTAGTTTTTTGGATATAAGCCCGGGATTGACCCAAGATAGATCTGAATGGAGGCGAAGAATCCATGTAGCCGGCCGTACTTAATTGTGGGAAAAGGCTTTGTTGTTGTTTATTTGTTGTTGTTGTTTGTAAAAAAATATTTGTCAAGTTACATTTTCAAAATAAAGTTTTCAAAATATTTGTCAAAACCTTTGTAAATTATTTTGAGGACTATAGAAATTATTTACAAACCTTATTAATAAACCTTGTAAATAACATGTGTAAATTCTTCACCTAAACTCTTATAAATAATAACACGAACTCCCATGTCAATATCTGCACATAGTTCTTGTGTTTTTGAAAAATCCCTAAAAAATTGCAAAACTCAAAATTCAAAAGAACATTTGCAAAAACTTTTCATAAGCATGCATAAAAATTTTCAAAACTTTTTTAAAAAATCCATAAAAGTTCAAAATCAGAAAATTTCACGAAAAAAATTTTTCTTGCATTATGCATAGCATTTACATTTTTCGGATTGATATTGATAATTGAACTAGTCTAAGTAAAATCCGAAGATTGGAGCTTGGTTGGACCTTAATCAACTTAATAACATGAACCTTTAAGGAGCAGGAATTGAGCCACTTTAGGTCTACATGACTTGATTTGTTGAGATAACAAGACTTGGTTCAATGTCATCTTGATTGCCTAAGTAGAATATTTCAGAACATATGCATGACTCTTGTTGATAATGACCTATCTTGCACACCTGTACCTTTCACTTTTCTCACCTCATTTGAAGTGGTAGAGGGGTGGATTTGCCAGCATGAGACACAAGCTAATGGAAACATCAGAAGTCACACATTTATGGCCATTGTACCCTAACCCGATCCAGTAGTCTTGAGGTCTAATGATAGAATTTGTGGGTTGCAACAATGCTTCAAAAGAGAAAGAGTCTATTGGCTCAAGAGGAAAAAGTCCTTATGTAAATGTTGTTGTATATAGAATTAAAAATGGAAAAAAAATCTAAAACTCCAAAAAGATAAGATGGGAAAAAGTCCAGGAAAAATCAATCCCCATCGGAGTAAGTATGCATATAGTTAATAAGAAATCTTGAGCTTCAAAATAAAATATATGTGAGCTTGTAGTCGGGTGACTTGACTACACTGGTCAAGCATCCTAGGATATGTAGCTACACTGGCGACCGTCCATTCTCTTCTCCACCTCCTCTCCTTGTGTTGGTTGCACTTGAACTTAGAAGGGAATACCCTGCTTCTTGAGGAAAGAGTTGTTGGATTGGAGAATCAGGGTCACCATGTTGGAGAAGACTGGATTTTACTATTTCAACCGAGAGAAGCTAAATATCATTAACATTGTACAAGATAGATTCGTAGTCGTAAGGGACTGCACATGACATCGATTTGTTCTGACTTGGCTTTTGAGGAGACTTGGGAAGAACCTTGTGGGTCTTAGAGGTTGTTATTTTTTAAATTCATTTCCAGATAGGGTTCTGACCAAATTTAACTTCCAAGGGTCCAACCAAGCTCCAAACTGTGATTTTATGAAGACAAGTTTGAAAGTCAAAATCAATCCAAGTTCTTTCTTTTTCTTTTCTTTATTCTCTCTTCTTCACTTATAGGCATAAGTGTTTTTTAGGGACTAGCAAAGGTAACTGGATGGGGGTGAAAAATCTCCATTTCATCAAATTTATTCTTTCTTTTTCGCATGTAAACCCTAGCCAAATGCATGTAAGTAACATTTTTTGCATGAAATAACATATATTATTTATTGTGTAAATAATGTATAAAATACTTTATATAAAGCCAAAATAAAAGGATAAAGAAAAGAAAATAAAAAGAAATGAAATACTAAAGGTATTTAACGACCCTAAACCCCAAGACCTAGGCATCAAGATAACTGGGTCAACAAAGAATAAAGTAGGGGAGATAAGGGCCAAAAATACAATAGCAATCACAAATTATTTTACCAAATAATTGATTTTTTGGACCAATTTTATTATTTATTATTTATTATTTATACCTCAAATCAATAAACTTTGCACATGAAAGTTGTAGATAAAAATTCGTAGAAAAATACAAAATTTAATTAACATAAAAATAATGCATATTGTACTTTCTACATTCAAAATAAAATTCCAAAATCTCAACTTCACGGACTTGTATATTTTCCATATGAACTCAAAATCCATCAAAATCACTTTAATTATATATAACTTCTTGAGAGCTATTTAATGAAGGTGATTTCTTTTAAATTGGAATTAAGATGTAAAAGTCAGGTTTTGGACCTCTATTGTACAATATACTTGAATAAAATATTCAATCAGGAAAGAGAAGTTACTCCGTGGAGCCGCTAAGTTGGCTGCTCCACAGAGCATCCCCCCATTTTTTTAATTTATTTAAGAAATTATACCATGCATTTTCATCACTATATCCCTCTAATAAGTCATTCCAATTTCGTCAGAAATAGAGACTCCTATGCCCTCCATCTAGAACATGTAATTTTAACGGTCATAAATTTGTTGTAATCGACCTGTTCTTGATGGAGGGAATAGGAGTCTCTATTTCTGATGAAATTGGAATGATATATTAGAGGGATATAGTGATGAAAATACATGGTGGGATTTCATAAAAAATAAATAAATAAATTTGGGGGAAAATGCTCCATGGAGCATCCAACTTAGTCGCTCCATCGAGCAGCCTCCCTTTCCTCATATTCAATTTATTTATTCTTTATATTATTCATTATTTTATATTTTTAAAATTTTCTAAATATTCTTTATAGTATATTATCACACTTAAAATAAAAATAAAACCATTAAAATACACTAAAATAAATAAAGATACTAAAATACAAAGATGAATTACCAATACATTAACCTATGTAATAAAAACATATATTTATTTAAGTATGCAATTAAATTCAGAAATATACAATAAAAATTTAATTAAGTGTATCTAAAGAAGTTATAAATATATAATATGGGCATAAAATCAAAAAAATTCAAAATACAAAATAAAAATAAAATGCATCTTATTTAAGTAAAATACCTGTATTTATACTTGTAAAAAGTAACCCGTATGAAATTATGTTGTTAAAATAAATAAAAATCATCATAAGATACTAAATAAAATAATAAATATTTTTTTTTGTTTTAACAAAAAATAATAAAATCATTTATTATTTTATTTTGAATTAAGAAAGGTTTTATTTGCAGTTTTATCGTATAATGTGCATACGTGGCCTAATAGGGGCGTAGTCTCCTTTGACTCTAGCTCAACTCTCCACTCTCCCCAAGGTCTGCACTTGGCAGGCCCACTTCCCTGACTTCGTCAATTATTTCCCATTGATTCTTTCACTTTTCTTGCTCGATTGTTTCGTTGCCTTTCTTCTCGATCTACAACCTTTCACGTAACATCTTGCATCGATCTAAGGAGCTCTATGTTGAGCACCATTCCCCAATCAACCTCTCCTGTACATAAGCCTCCTCCTCGCCCATTTTTGAATTTTGATCCCTAATCCACCAACTAAACCCTAAAATTAAGCTCGATCAAATTCTTGGGAATAGCAGCTTCTCTGGTGGTTCTATAGCAAAGAAGGCATTGATTTTAAAGTCGATCCACCTTCGGTGAGCTCCGCCACCGCGTGGTTTGGCTCTCTCACTTCCAGACAGCTTTAAGCCCCTTTCTTTTCATTTTTTGGCAGAATTCCTTTCAATCATTTTATTTCTACCTTTAATTTAGTCTTCAATTACTTGTAATAGTGTAAAATCTGATTTTCGTAGTTCGTTGGAGTTCTGCTCTGGTGACTATTCCATCATGTATCGATTGTTCTCAACTCCATCTTTCTCCCTCATCTCATTTCTCCGCGCTTCTTCTACGCACCAAGAACCACCAATCTCTCATATCCTTCAAGGATCTGGAGATCAACGTCTCCACTCCTCCGCCTCGCCGGAGACGTCCGCCCGACACCATCCTCTTCCCACTTGACGCGATTAGAGCTTTAGGACCAATTATATTTTCGTGCTCGTGCTAATAGGTCCCATGAGCTAGTGGCATCATCTGGAGGAAATTTTGAGCAAAACATGGCTTCCCATGTCCTTCGAGCTTCACGCATGTCCAGAACCCCATCGCCAAGTCCTTGTCGAGTCTGAAGGGACTAGAAGCTGCGGAGGAGCATCAACTCCATTTTGCACCAATTGCGAGGCCCCCAGGTGATCAGAGTCATGGAGAGGGGCTGATCGAAGTTTGGTCAGGGTGTGTTCTTGGCCTATTCTTCCTCCTGGCCTCTCCGCCATTTGATCAAGAGCTGACCTCCATGAGTAGCAAGTGACATCTGATCATGTGGGCCATCGACCGTCAGATCAAGCAAAGGATCTAATCAAAGTCGTCATCCGTGAACTGTCATTGTGCATTTTGGGTGTGACATATGTCATGTCGAAGCATCTGGACCGTCCTCCTGCACGTGGGATTGAGTATTTTGCGACTCTACCCCCACCCCCAATTTTGTATTTTCTATTTAGACCATAAACTTTAGTCTTGGTTATTTTGCAGTTTACCTCATGTAATTCACATATTTGCACTTAGGTCCAATCCATGTCACCTCACATGCCCGTGCTTGTGAGGGGACTGGGTATTTTTCATCCAGGCCCTTGGGTTTTCTATATTTCATTTAGTCTTCATTTTTAGAATATAAGTGTAATATTTTTTGGAAATTTTGCATCTGGCCACGAACTTTATATTAATTGCAAAAATACCCCTATGGGTATATATTATTCAAAATATCTAGGAATTTTGCATTTTTGTCCTATTCTTCTCAGTTGTGTTCGAGATTATCCATAAACTTTAAATATTTACGTAAATGTCTTGCTAAACAGTATTTTCTTTTTGTAGATTTTTATTTTTGTTAGAATTAGTTCACGTACCCAAAAAATCCGTAGAAAATTAGGATAAATACTTTATATATTGTTTATACATATATAATTTTATTAAGGTATTTTATCTTATATTTTTATTTATTAAAAATAAAAAACTGACTTGTACTATCTAGTGTAGAAAAATACAAAAAATATATATCAATATTTTTAAAAATTCCAAAAAAATATATTTTGGCTATGATCCTATTTATCATCTAGAGATAAAAAATCCCTAAAAATAGAAAAAGAAAACACGAAAAATTAAAAAGCTCCAAATTTCTTATAAAATTAAAAAAAATTCTAAAATCTTCAAAAATATTTATTTCTATTTATGAATTTTTTGTTATATTTAATATATATTATAAATAGTTTTGGAAAATGTTGGGACATTTTGATATTTTGTAAATTCCAAAAAATTCAGCCTATTTACTCTAGTCCATATTTTATCATTTTAATTCATTTAAAAATACAAAATAGTAAAAAATGTAAGAAAAGAAACCAAAAATAGAGAAAAAATATAAAAATAAAAATTATTGTATTTATTTTTGTGTACTTATAGCTATATCTATAGGTAAAAAACTCTCTCTATATATATCTATATAGCTATATTTACTTATATTAATATTTATAATTATTATTAAAATTAAAAAAAAGAAAATTCAAAAAATAAAAATTTTATAAAATTTAAAACTCAATAAATTATAAAAACAAAAATTACAAAAATTTAGATATTTAAAAACCCACAAAACATTCAAAAACTCCTAAAACCATAAAAATATTTAGTGTCTTTTAAGTCAATTATTGTTGTTTATCCCTCATTCTCACTGTGTTCGACAACCTACCATACTTGTCCACTATGCAAAATTTATTATAGGGTTATAATAAACTGTGATTCACACTTTCTGGCATTTCTTATTCTTTACATTTTGTGGGTTGATTGTTGATCGACCTAGGATCTCGTAAGCGGTCGCCTCAACCACACTCTATCTTTGCTCTTATGAGGTTTTATACTCTTGCATGATCCTTGTCATCAATAGCCTATCTAACACAACTAGGTTAGGGACATACGAGTTGACCTCGGGTCAATGGTGGACTAACTCTGATTGGGCCACATCATCCGCAAAAAGATAAAATAGAAAATAAAAAAAAATAAATCGAAATAAAATAGTAAATGATTTATTTAATTTTTGATTAAAACATGAAAAATATTTTTTTTATTTTATTTAGTATTTGATTATTTTTTAATTTTTACAACATAATTTATTAGAGGTTACATTTTACATGTATATTTATAGGTATATTTACCTATGTATTGAATATTTTATTTTTATTTTGTTTTTGGATTTTATTATTTTATATAAAGAATTTATATATTTATAACTTATTTAAATACACTTAAATGTATTTTTATTACATTTTTTGAAGTTATTTGTGTATGTAATTCAATATGTATTTTAGTTACATAGGTTTATAAATGTACAATTCATCTATATAGTGTGGTATAGTTATTTATTTTAATGTATTTTCAACTGGTTTATTTTATTTTAATTATGTACATACAATATAAATAATATTTAGAAAATTATAAAAAAAATAAAATTTTGAAAATATAAAGAACAAACAAAATGATTATTTTCTTCATGTATATAGTACAATAGGGCGAAAACCTAACTTTTGCATCTTAACTCCAAATTAAATGAAACACCTTCATGAAATAGTTAATAAAACGTTATATATAATTAAGGGTGATTTTAATGAATTTTGAGTACATATGGAGAAGATACAGGTTTGGAAAGTTGAGATTCTAGATTTTTTATTCTGAGTGTAGAAAGTGCATTTTAGTGTGAAATAAATTTTATATTCATCAATATATTTTTATTTACAACTTTCATGTACAAAGTTTCTTGTTTTGATGTAAGTAATATAGAATTAAATAGGCCTAAAACTCAATTTGTTGGCAAAATAAATTGGGATTTTTATTATATTTTTGGCCCTTATCTCCTCCTATTTTATTCCTTATCGACCCAGTCATCATGATAATAGGTCTCGGGGTTTAGGGTCATTCAATACCTTTGGTATTTAATTTATTTTTCTTTTATTATCTTTATTATTTTATTTTGGCTTCAAATACAGAATTATATACAGTTTTTACACAATAATTAATAGATGTTATTTTATGTAAAATACTAATATATACATGCATTTAGATAGGGTTTAAAAGACAAAATTAAAGAATAAAGGTGATGAAATGGTGATTCATTACCCTCCTATACTTGCCATTGCTAGTCCCTAGTAAATACTTATGCCTATAAGTGTAGAAAAGAAAATAAAGAAAAGAAAAAGAAAGAACTTGGATTGATTTTAACTTCCAAACTTGTCATCATAAAATGAAAGTTTAGAGCCCAGTTAGACCTTTAGCATTAGGTTTGGTCAGAACGTTTTTGAGCAATGTATTTGAAACACAACAACCTCTAGGACCCACAAGACTCTGCCCAAGTCTCCTCAAAATCTAGGTCAAAATAGATCAATATCATGCGCAGTAGCTTATTACTATGAATCTATCTTGTATAGTGTTAGTGATATGTAGCTCCTCTTGGCTGAAGTGTTAAAAGTTAGTCTTCTCTAACAAAGTGATCCTAATTCCCCAATCCACCAACTCTTTCCTCGAGAAGCAAGGTATTCCCTTTATGTTCAAGTACAACTGGTTCAAGAAGAGGAGATAGAGAGAAGAATGAATGGTAACCAGTGTAGCCATCTATCATGGGATACTTAACAAGTGCAATCAAGTTATGCGGTTGCAGTTTGGCATACATAAGGACTTTGAAGCTCAAGCTTGCTATTTGAATACATACTCCGACGTAAATGATTTCGTTGCTTTGACTTTTTTCACATCTTTTCTTTTTGGAGTTCTAGTTTTGCCATTTTTTTGAATACTATGTATAGCAATATTTACATATGGACTTTTTCCTCTTGAGCCAATAGACTATCCCTCTTTTGAAACATTATTGCAACCCACAACTCCTATCAATAGACCTCATGACTACTTGATCGGGTTGGGATACAGTGGTCACAAATGCGTAACTTCCTATGTTTCCATTGGTTTGTGTCTCTTGTCATCAAATCCAACCCTCTACCACTTCAACTAAGTTGAGCAAAGTGCAAGGTGTAGGTGTGCAAGCTAGGTCACTGTCGACAAGAGTCATGCGTGTGTTACGAGATATTCTACTTAGGCGGTCAAGACTACATTGAAGTAAGTCCCGTGGTGTTAATGAATTAAGTCTAGATGACCTGAAGTGTCTCAATTCTAGTTCATATAAGGTTCCTGTGATTAAGTTGATTAAGGCCCAACCAAGTTCCAATCTTCGGATTTTACTAAGACTCGTTTGATTATCAACATCAATATGAAAAATGCAAACGCAATGCAGAAAATGTTTGTGTGATGCAATTTTCTGATTTTGAATTTTTATGGATTTTTGAAAAGTTTTGCAATTTTTTATGCAATTTTTGAAAGCATTTTGCAAATATTTTTGGTATTTTTAATTTTGCAAAATTTTAGGGATTTTTCAAAAACAAAATAGCTATGTGCATATGTTTACATGGGAGATCATTTTATTATTTACAAAATTTTAGGTGAAGAATGTACACAAGTTATTTACATGTTTTTTATAGGGTTTGTAAAGAATTTCTATAGTCCTCAAAATAATTTGCAAAGATTTTGACAAATATTTTGAAAACTTTATTTTGAAAGAATAATTTGACAAATACATTTTGCAAACATTTACAAAATTTGGAAATCATTTCACAAAGATTTTGCCAAGAGTTTGTATAAAATTTTCAATATATTTTTGCGACCATTTTCTAAATCATTTACGAATAGATTTTCAAGTCATTCTGTTCATACAAAGAAAAGAAATTTTTAGAAACAATTTTTTTACAAAGGTTGAAAATATTTTACAAAATATTTCCCAAACAATTTTCAGAAGTTTTTTCAAAAAGATTTCCAACCATTTTTCAAACATTCTACAAAACATTTATCCTGTTTATTGCAAGTGTTTTTAATGAATTAATTTGTGTTTTATTAATTATATTATTTAAAATATGAAAGTACAAGTTATAGATTAAGTATATACATCGTATATACGACCCCCTATACTAAGCGTGAGCTATGTCCTCATATATCAGAGAGAAAAAAGGAAGATATAACTTATACTAAGTATAGAAATGTCTATACTAAAACGACTAAAGAATGAACGAATGAGAAGTTGACCGTCCCCCTATACTTAGGATGAATAATCCTAAGTATAGTAGGTAGTATATGTAAATCCTTGAACTAGCACCTCTCAGATCCTATATCAAAAGATCTGGCTCGTCAAGGGGAAATCAACGGAATTTATTTATTGTGAATCGAACTTCGTTTGGAATTGTTTAGATTTTCGGAAGAAAAAGAAGTAAGGATTAAGATGTCATTAGCCCTAAATGATCGTCATTAAAACTAATTTATCATGATAAAAGAAAATAATGACAGATTAAGGACCACTAATTACCATTATCGAATATTAATCAAAGGTCAACAAAAGTTAAGCATGAGTCACAAAAGTTAAAACATGATCAGTGAAAGTTAATCATGATAGATCTAATTAACAATCATTAGCAGATCTAGAAGCTTCTGGAAAGTTCGAACTTAAGACTTAAGTTTCGGATAAGCTTTGGCAAAACCAAGGGCCAAGGGTTAAACCATGGTTTAGTAACCATGGATAGTAGTTTTCTAAAGCCTATAAATATCCCCCCACTCATTCATTCTCTAGGATTTCCACTACCACCACTAACCCGAGGGCTAGGGTTGAGTGGTTGAGAGGAGGAGAGGAAGGCAGGGAAGGATCACTAGCAAAGCGCTGCTAGCAAAATGAGGAGGAGGAGGAGGACTTATGATCCTCTCCTAGTTGGCTTAGTGTAGGAGGTAATTAGCTCTAACTTGAGCTAGGTTCTAGATTCTTCTTCTCTTCCGATTCATTTTTCATTGTGGTTCAATGATAAATATGTGTAACACCCTAGTTAGATGCAAGTGACTATGTACATCAGTGAACACTGTGATTCATCACGTGCTTCACTCACCTAAGACACGTGGTGTCTCCCGATTATTCATCGCTTAAGTTCTATTATATTCTTTTGGTTTCTCTTTTATAGTTGTTTCAGTCGAGAAATCTTTAACAACCTACTTAGGTGCAGGCAGCTATACACGTCAGTGAACCCTGTGATTCGTCACATGCTTCACTCACCTAAGAAGCGTGGTATCTACCAATTCTCCTCTGCTTGCAATTCTGTTATATTCTTTCTATTTCGTTGTTGTTTTCCTCTCGATGATTTTATAGAATCTCTTTCCATTTTTCTTTTGAAATATATTCCAATATAAGGGGAAATTTTGCTGAAAATTTCATAGAAATATGTCGCGATATAAAGGGAACTCTGTCAAAATTACAAGAGAAAATATGTTCTTCGTGTTCTTTGTGTTCTTCATTCATTCTTCACGTTCTTCATTTGTTCTTCATGTTCTTGGCAAGTTCTTAGTGTTCTTGATACGAAAATGTAATTCGATCATTTCCGGAGCCGTAAATCATCCTTTATGATGACGAATCATGATAAAGCACAACATAAGTAAGAGAGAGCTCGAATAGGTAACAAAATCCTACCTGTTGTTGTTAGGTTTCCATACAAGGTTATTGAATTTTTTGATTTTATGTTCTTCGCTATGAATAACCCTAGTAAGGGTATTTTTGATAAAAATATGAAAAGTTGTTATATGATTCTCACTAAAATAATGACTAAGCACTGAATTGATGCAATGGCTTGAAAAGATAGGAGTTGTGAGTTAAAATAGGTATAAATATGAATATATATACATATGAATCAATATATATGTAAGTCTATACTCAATGTTGACGAATATGCAAATCTTACATCATGGGAATTGATGTATATTGAAATGAATCCTGAAATGGATCAGGTGTTATGTTAAGAATGACTTGGAGTAGATAATACAAGTCGGGTATGAAACCTGTAGATTTTCTCGAAGAACATCCATATTGGCAGGTCATACCTAGGTGGTACATGGTTTCCCTGTTATGATAAGTGTGCATGAAATGAATGAATGATTTGCAATGCGTGGTATCGGTTGCCACTAGGCAAGTTTATTGACTGAAGATGTAGTCGTGCCATGTGGAGGCACGTGTAGTTAGATAGTGGCTGGGTCACGATAACATGTATTTAAAGACACTAGTATATGTGGTACAAATGTTGGCATGTGGTTTTAAGATACCAAGTCCTCAAGGATAGTGTGATTCTTTGTTTATCAGGCTGAGGACTTGAAACCCTGGATAATAATATAAAACTATCATGGTAGTATTGGAGGATTTGTTGAGGCGACGTGCGGTGATATAAGCTCACCAGATCAACACAATCTCCAATCCCGAAATGTCTGCAGCTTTGGGGTCAATAAGTGTTGAGGTCTATAACATGGACTAATCCCTGATGTGGAATAGAAGTAATATGACTTAAAATAATAAGAATAAACAAAACTTTTTCGTTTAATAAGTTTTGCTAAACTACACTACTTCTTTACTTTTCTCTTCTTTGTTACTTAGGTCTCGCTAATCTTTGTCTCATGATTTCTGGAAACCCCACATGCATTAGAGAGTCATCATAGGGACAATAGCCATCCAACCAGCCATGGTAGCATTTCTCCAGGAAGTTGGTAATCCTTTTGTGTATTTCCTTTCAATCTGATGTACATGTAAATGGTTATAGTGGGATAATGTACCACATAAACTTTATTTAGTGAATGGAAAAGTGTTGAATGATTCTTCTTAGTATTTAATTGCATTTTGTTTATGAATGTTAGTTGTGATTGTTGAATAAATTATTTCTGAGTTACCCGATCCAGATATGGGAGGTTCCGACGACCCTGAATTGGGGCTGTGATAGTTTTCTATCAGTGCCCGGTTACTCTAGTAAGTTATTCAGTAATTGACAACTAAGAGCAGTATTCAGAAATTAAGGGTGTATTAAGATCCTTTGATCTTATTAATTGACTACAGTACCATTCACAAGTCATTATCCCTTACGTGCATCATACTAAGATACATGGAACATAACCTTTGGCCTTGATTCATCCTAGGGTCATGGAAAACAAGGACTTAGTTAGACAAATGGATGCATTGATGGTGATTCTCCAAGAGATGGGGCAAGGACAACTGACAACAGAGTAGAGACTTAACGCCAGGCTAAGAAACCTAAGGCATCCAAACCTATGGATGCTAGATCTAAGGATTATGTTCTCCCTTCTTAGGAAGAATCTAGCTACATTACTCCATGGAGTAGGCTCCTACTCCAATCAAAGGAGCCATGAGGAGGAGCTCCTTAGGTAGTAAAAAAATGCTCGAATCATACCATAAAAATATCATACTAGTAGAAGTACAATAATCCTATCTGATCAATGGACCAAGAGGACATGTATTTATAATCAAAGAAATCTGGATAATTGTGTAGTATAGATAACACGACATAAACTTCATGTTTCTCTACTGCTTATCGAAATGGATGACTTTCTTCACATCCTGGCTAAAGACTGGCTAAAAAGGCATCATGCATGACTTGACTGTTTCCATAAAATAGTAACTTTTCACATTCCTAACTCAATAAGGCTCCAGCTTATTGGAAAGACATCCAGTGATGATGTAAAATACATCTCTACTCTGAAGGAACAATTGTTAGAGCAAGGGTGCTAATGTTATTTAGCTTATGTGTCCACTATACTAGGGTCAGACAGAATGATAGAAGATGTACACATAGTGTACGAGTTTCATGATGTATTTTCATACGAACTACCATGATTACAAGCTGAATAAGATATTGAATTTGAGATCTCTCACACCTGATACAAAGTTTATCTCTATCCTTCCATATAGGATGGCACCAGCTAAGTTACGAGAGATAAATGTACAGTTACAAGAACTGTTAGATAAAGGATTCATTCGTCCTAGTAGTTCACCATGTAATGCACATGTTTTGTTTGTGAGGAAGAAGAATGGGTCAATGCAGTTGTGCATTGACTATAGATAACTAAACATGATGTCAATATAGAACAAGTATCCTCTACAAGCATAGATGATCTCTTCGACCAGTTCCATGGTTCAATTGTGTATTCCAAGATTGACTTAAGATCTGGATATCATCAGTTGAAAATTAATGAGATGGATATTCCCAAGCTAGATACAGACATTATCAATTTTTAGTTATGCCTATTGGAATGACAAATACCCCAGCAGCTTTCATGGATCTCATGAATAAAGTATTTCAGGGAATTCCTAGATCACTTTGTAGTAGTCTTCATTGATGGCATGCTTATTTACTCCAAGGATAAATACTGACATGAACACCATCTCTGGCAGGTACATGATACACTGATAAAGAATAAATTATCTGCTAAATATAACAAATGTGACCTCTAACTATCTGAGGTATCCTTCTGATGCCATGTTTTTTTTGGGAAGGTATAATAGTTGGTTGTGCGAAGGTTAGTACCATAATGAGTTGGGAATGTCCGAATACTATCACATAAATACAATCTTTTCTGGGTCTAGCTAGGTATTATAGAAGATTTGTGAAGGACTTTTCACGAATAGCATTGCCAATGACTAGGCTTATTCAGAAGGAAGTGTCATTCATATGATATGATGCATGTGAAATTAGTTTTCAGACCCTAAAAGAATGCCTCACATCTACCCCTATCCTTACTCTATCCTGAGGGACTGAAGGGTTTGTAGTGTATAATGATGCATATAAAGAAGGACTTGGGGCAGTTCTTATGCAACAAGGTAAGGTAGTTGCTTATGCATCACGCCAACTCATGACACATGAGAGGAACTACTCGACACATGACCTTGAACTACCTGCTATAGTCTTCGCTTTAATAATATGTAGACACTACCTCTATGGTATTACTTTTGAAATCATCAACAATCATAAAAGCTTGTAACATCTATTTGACCAAAATGAGCTCAATATGAGACGGATATGGTAGCTAGAGCTGTTGAAGGACTAGGATTGCACCATCTCCTACAACCCCCATAAAGTGAATGCTAAAGTTGATGCACTTTGCAGAAGAACTTATTCATCTGGGTTGGTGAGTGCTATCCACTTATGGGGGTTACTAGCAACGCTGAGTGAATGGAAATCATTTGATAGTGGTGCTGATATTATAACTATTCCTTGTCGATACATACCCGATATATGGGATAGAATAAAGAAAGGAAGAGGATGTACTAGTTCTTAAAGACTTAAGATAACAACTTGAGAAGACTAAGATAGAGGGATTCCACATACAAGATGAGTTACTAGATAACATCACAGAGTCTGTGTACCAAACACACTCGAATTGAAGAAATATATCGTATGTTAAGTGCATTGCTATAGATTATTTATTCATGCAGGAATCACAAAGATGTATAAGGACCTTCGTTCACACTTTTCGTGGCCAAGAATGAAGAAGGATGTTGTTGAGCTGGTGAACTCATGTTTTAACTACTAGCAGGTAAAGGCTTCACATCAAAAGCCACCAGGATTGTGGCAACCTTTCCTTATCCCCTAATGGAAGTGGCAATGCATCTCGGTGGACTTCATTGCTGGCTTACCTCAAGCGACCATTGTTCGGGATGGCCTCACAACCCAATCTGGGGCTCCCTCTTCAAACAAACCAAGATTACTCTTGTCCCCAAGCTAACCCCTTGTGGATGGAGATTGATTTCAATCAATATCCTATACTCCATTCACAACTACCTGGGATTGACCTTAATCCCAGATTTATCTCACCATTTGGTGCTTAGATAGAGACTGATCATGGTTTAGTCCATCATGCAGATCATCAACCCAATCAAGTGCTAGAACTTCAGTCAAATCTAGAAATGGCTCCCATTGGAAGAGGAAAGGGACCACATCACCAGCTGAGTGGGCAGATCAAGGGGATGGGAAATTCACAACACAGAATGAAGTCAACAACCAGCTAATCGCATCAATCCAAGCCATCCAACAACAGTTGACAAACCAAGGATTAGCCCAGGCTGCTTTCCAATACATGTTCTATGATATGAGGATGAGGGCTAACGAGCGGGATGTCAGGAGAGAATGTGATTTTCATAGAGAAAATGAAAATCCGAAAAGAGAGGAGATCAAAGACTTCATGTCAGTCGGTGGACCCTGTAATGAAGGAGGAGAGGCACAACCACCGCAACCGAATCCCACATTGAAGCAGACTTACAACCCATGGGCTAGCCATGTCATGGAGTGGATTCAGATTATACCCATCCACGCCCAATTTGATCTAAAGACACAGTTCTTGTCTCTTCTCCCCTCCTTCCACGAGAATACAACAGAAGAGTCGTGCATCCACTTTCAACAATTTGGCCGCATTTGTGCAACAACACACTACCCCAATATCCCTCTGGGGGTAGTAAAGATTACTGCTTTCCCCTTTAGCCTCCAAGACAAGTCCCTTTATTGGGTAAATCATTTGGGAAAGGTAGTGACCACATGGGAGGAGCTAAAATATGCAATTCTTCATAAGTTCTACCCTCTCAGTTGCCTGAATCAGATGTGCGCCTGCATCTCCATTTTTGTCCTCCCACAAAACAATTCATGAAGCATGGAAAAGATTCAAAGATCTTCAAGAGAACTATCCACACCATGACATTCTAAAAACTAGTCATTTCCAACACTTCTTCGATGGGTTGACACTGGAGAGCCAGAAGCTAGTAGATGCATCTTGTGATGTCTTGCATTTCAATACGGATGAGGATGTTGTCTGGGACATTTTTGAGGAGATGGCCAAAAGGGAGGTCTCTCAATCCTCATCATGTGAATACATGAAGATACCCATATCTAGCCACAAGCAAAGAACTCCAATCTGAGCATTATACGGAGTCACCTGTCCAAAGTCAATATCATTAAGAAGAGGTCGTAGGACCTCAAAAAACTCATAGTCATTGAGCAGAGGAACCAAGGCTTGGAGAAGCTTGATTTAATTTCCCAATAGCTAGAGCAGCTCATTCGAGCATTGAATGCCAATGCCTGTAATTCTATATCTTCCACTACCGACACTCCCGCTGAGCAGAAGGATCCAACAACAACACAACTTCCTCAGACGAGTCTCCCGCCATCCCAACCCATCCAACATGTATATTACGTGTAGTCCTTGGAGTAGTCCGCACAGTCACAAACACATATGGTTGTTTACCAACAAGAGTCCCAGCCTGCTAATTCCAAGCAGTTCTTTCCACCACCGCCACAGATACAAGAGATCAATGGTGTCTGGAACAATGAAGCGATGTCGACCTATCCTCAGGGACAACTCCAGGGTCAGAACATGGGCAACCAGACCTATCACCAATAGCAATAGGGTGGAAGACCCTACCGACCCTCTCATCAATATCAGCCTCCACATTACGGGAACAACTGGAGGCAAGGATACCAATATGGTCTTCAATAGTCCAGCTACATGCAATCGGGTTACCATCCGCAACAGCCAGTTGCTCATTATCAAAACAAGTACTCTAGTCCTCTTCAACACTCTTCATACCCTCCTCCTCATTATCAGAACAATCAGGGTTACCAAGAACAACCTCCCCCACAGTACCACCAGACCACATAGGGTGACTCTTATGAGGTTGTGCCGGTTATAGTAGACATGGACTATCAGGATCAACTAGTCAAGAACATGGCTAAGATGAGACATAAGATCGACGACCACACAACTGCGAAGACTGTAATACCAACTCAGGTCAAGGAAAATTCGAACAACTTCTGTAGTAAGGAGCAGGTAGCTGGTAGTGTCCAATATGATTCAGGTGATCTTAATTGCTTTTTATATAATGTTGTTACTCTTAGGAGCGGTAGGACACTCCAGCCATCGACGACGACAAAAGGGAAGAGCATTGCATCTGATGACGAGTTGCCAGCCCGACCACCAGAAGGGCCAATCATCAGCAGTACCAGAACCAAAAGCCAAAAAAACAAGAAAATTCAAAAATACAAAAAGAAGATAGCAACACTAGGTTCGGTAGAATCTGCCACCCTAGGAGATGTCCGCAGTAGTAGCCGACCCGAAGATAGACCTTGAAACCTGGCCAACTATTTTTGGTCCACAAATTGTAGATGATTTTGTATATTCACACCATCTACCTGTAAACAATGATATGGAAACAATTTTGAATGAGAAAAAACAAAAAAACTAAAAATAAAAAATGCTTTGTCGGATCCCGCTATTTATACAAAACTTGGTATTAAATATGCCTTTAATGAACGCTCTCGAATACACATCTGCTATGAAGAAAGGTCTAAAAGATGCATGTCGTACAAGGTGCATGCCTAACCCTCACAATCCAAGGAGTCAAGGTGGAAAGCATGAAAAGCACATCGTCACCATGGCCACCGTTAATGCCATCAACAATCTCCTGGACAAAAAGAAATACGAGGGATTACCGCTCATCCATTTCCAGATGTTCAACCAGGAATTTGAAGGAACACTGGTTGATAGCGGGTCATCTATAAATTTAATGCCAGCATCACTACTCACATTTCGGCTAGGACTACTCAAACCCACCAAGATGACTCTGTAGTTTACAGATAAGTTAGTCAAGCAACCAAGGGGCATGTTGGAGGACATGATCGTCATCGTTCAAGGGATCTAGTTTCCTATTGATTTCATGGTGCTAGACATGGATGTCTCCACAGCTCTGCTCTATACCCCTTTAATCCTTGTCTGATCGTTCCTTCGAACAACCAAAACAGTAATGAACTACGACACCAAAGAGATCACCTTCAGTTCCAATAGTGACAAGGTGAAGATAGAGACCATTTTCGAGCCCAAGCCTACAATGGGAGCATCTTTCATGAAATCAACTATCCTAAAGACCATGATTTTTGAAGGAGTTCTAAGATAAATATCTTTTCCTGGAAAACATGGAGATCAACAACTTCCACTACCTCAAGGAAGGAGCAGAGCAAGCAATCTAATTCCTCTTTGTCGATAAGGATGTGATTTTGGTTGATGCACCTGATGAATTTGAAGACCTTTCAGTGGGATCTATGAGACTTCAAGACCAAGGTCAGATCATTGAAGACTTATGCAATAATGTGGATATGATCCAGAGTTTTTCTGAACTTGTGAACCAAGCGACTGAATTGCCAAAGCTGGACTTTGAATAGATAAAAGAACCTTCACCTATAATTATTTATGAGGTCACTAGTCAAGCAACTCCAACTCTTACAAAACTAAAACCATTAGCCTCCAACATGAAGTATGACTTCCTTGCGGGAGAGCCAAACATGTACCCGGTCATTATTAATGCACTTCTAACTAAAGACCAAGAACCTCGTCTGATGGAGGTTCCTGAGTATAACCACATGGCAATGGGTCTGAAAATTTTAGGTTTCCATGGGATAAATCCTTCATTGTGCTCAAATCACATTTACCATAAGGAAAACAACAAACTCTACCATGAATTCTAGAGACGACTGAACATGAACCTTCGGGAGGTCATCATGAAAGAAATTCAGAAACGGTATGATGCAGGATTCATATATCCTATCTCTGACTCAAAATGGGTGAATCCTCTACATGTAGTGCTGAAGAAACCAGGGATCACCATTGTGAAGAACGATAAAGGAGAGGAGATTCTGACAGAGTAATGACTTCTTGACGATTGTGTGTTGACTATAGAAGATTGAACCTCTCTACAAAGAAAGACCACTTCCCACTGTCCTTCATTGACCAGGTTCATGAGAGACTGATAGGGAAGGAATATTACTGCTTCTTGGATGGCTACTTTGGATATAATTAAGTGGCCATTGCTCCTGAAGACTAAGAGAAGGCCACGTTCATCTGTCCATTTGGGATGTACGCTTTCTAACGGATGCCATTCGGGCTATGCAATGTCGCAGCTACATTCCAGTGATATATGCTTGCAATTTTCGTCCATATGATGGGCAATTTTTTGGAGGTTTTGATGGATGATTTCTTGATCTATGCAAATTCATTCGATCAATGTCTTGATTACCTGGACCAAATTCTATGGATGTGTTGCGAAGTTAATGTTGTGCTCTCGTGGGAAAAGAGCAACTTTACGGTGACCAAAGGAATCACGTCATGTTGTATCAAAATGTGGCATGGAAGTTGACCCAACCAAGGTGGGGGTGATTTCCAAAATTGAGCCACCGACTACCTTCAAGAAAGTCTGGTCATTCTTAGGGTACGTCAGTTTGTACCGATGATTTAACAAAGATTTCAGCAAATTGTCTCAACCGTTGACAAAATTATTAGGTACGGAGACATATTTCGTTATTGATGACCATGTTCTCCATGACTTTAATCAACTAAAAGATTTGATCAATCATGCCTTATCTTGCAACCTTCGGATTGGACACTTCCGTTCGAGATAATGGCAAATGTGTTAGATTATTCCATCGATGCAGTATTGGGATAGAGAAAAGATAATGTGCCATTTTCAATCCACTATGCTAGCATAACTTTAGATGAATCTCAGAAGAACAACATAGTTACAAAGAAAGAGCTTCTAGCGGTTGTTTTTGCCTAGTAAAAGATCAGATACCATCTCCTTGGGTCTAAGGTGATTATTTATACTGACCAATTGACCATCTGGTATTTACCGTAAAAGAAGGATGACAAACCATGTCTCATCAGGTGGATCTTTCTGCTCTAGGAGTTTGACCTTGAAATCTGAGATAAGACTAGAGTTAAGAATGTGGTGGCCGATCATTTGTCCAGACAACCCGTGCTTGAAGCTCATGAGTCAAACCGACATCCCATAACTGAGATCTTTCCAGATGAGGCAATCCTCTCAGTCACCTCGCTCCCCTAGTATGATGATATTGTGAATTATCTTGTGTCCAAGAGAACTCCACAAGATTGGAAAAGCTGAAAGTGGACAAGTTTTTATCTGATATCCATTTTTACCAGTGGGAGGATCCATATCTCTTTTTTGACCTAATAGATTGTATCTGGAGAAGGTGTATCCCTCAAGAGGAAGTTCCTAGTGTCCTCGCACATTGCCACGATCGAGAAGTTGGATGACATCACTCAGTCTGAAGAATGACATAAAAAGTACTCTAAAGTAACCTATAGTTGTCGACCTTGTTCAAAGATGCAGAAAACTATGCAAATCACTGCATTGACTTCCAGAAGATGGGTGGAAACATTGGAATAAGGGACAGAATGTCTCTGGAATTTATCTAGATTTTCGATGTAATTGATGCTTTGGGCATTGATTTTTTTAGCCCATTTCAAAACAGTCAGGGATATGAATACATTCTGCTTGCTATCGATTACATTAGTCATTGGGTGGAGGCTATCCCAACCCGAGCTGCAGACAATCATATCGTCTGTCATTTCCTGAAAGATCACGTCATTTAAAGGTTCATGATACCAAAAATCCTAATATCAGATGGGGGTATCCATTTCATCAACACAGTGGTGAAGAAGCTAACTCAAGAAATCTACAATGAAATCATGTAGCTTCTCCCGAGCACCCAAAGTCCAATGGCTAAGTGAAATGCTCCAACAAAGAGATCAAGACAATTCTTCAGAAGCTTGTATCCGGATAGCAAGAACTGGTCTCAGTTGCTTGACTCAGTTCTTTGAGATTACAAGACTGTGTACAAGTCACCTTTGGTTATGTCTCCATACTGCCTAGTATACGGCAAACCATGCAATATGCCCATGGAACTAATTTATAAATCCTTGTGGGCGATTAATTTGTAATTTGGACTCAAAGAAAGCCAGGAAGAATTGAAAAGTGGATCTGAACAAAATGCTCGAATTTAGAGATTACACATACTACAACAACCTGATGTACAAGGAGAAGGTCAAGAAGTGGCATGACAAGCATATCCACAATTTTATTTTCGAACTGGGTCAGAGGGTCTAGTTGTTTGATGCGAAATTGAAAATATTTCATGGAAAGTTGGAGAAAATGGACTGGGTCGTTTATAGTGAAATATGTGTGTGACAATGGTAGCACGATGATATTTGGATTATCAGTTTGGCACATAACCTTCTGTAGTCAATGGACAACTACTCAAGCCTTACTTAAAGCATGATACATTTCTGTCTGTTTTTGACTTAATTCAAGTTGTATATGAAGATGAGCTGAAAGCAACCACTTCCGCAGTTGCTGATAGAGCAGAACAAAATATTTTTTCTTCTTTTCTTCTTTCATTCTTTATTTTCTTTTTCTTCAGAAAAGGTGTCACCCCTTTCATCTTTATTATACTTAGGACGTACTTAATCCTAGGTATGGGGGGTGTATACTCTGGGTTCATATTCTGATCCCTCACACGTCCCCTTAACTTTTGATAATCTGTCTTTACTTAGGGATATTTTATCATAAGTATTTGTGGGACATGTCGAGCCAATGATTTTATAAATCCCTTCCCTTGACCCTCCCCACCATGTGTACAGTTTGCTATACCTAAGATTATTTCATCCTACGTACACGGGGGATGGTCAACTTCTCATTCATTCATTCTTTAGTCATTGTAGTATAGGATTTTCTTTACTCAGTATGAGTTACATCTTCTCTTTTTCTCTCTGATCTATGATGACATATCTCAAGCAAAGTATGTGGGGGAGGTTGTATATGCTTTGTATATACTTTAACCATAACTTGTACTTTCGTATTTTCAATAAATATTACGAACTACAATTAAGTGTAAAGAAAGCACTTGTATAAAATTCATTACAATTCTTTGTATACACTTATTAATAAATCGAGTAAAAATGTTTGACAAAATGCTAAAAATTGGTTTGAAAATCTCTTTGAAAATTCTTTCGAAAATTGTTAATATTTTGTAAAAACATCTATTCTTTGTGTGAAGTAAAATGTTTTGAAAATCTATTTGCAAAAGAATGGAAAAATGGTTGTAAAATATTTTCGAAAAATCTATATATACCGTTTGAAAATATTTACAAAATGATTTTCAATTTTTTAAATGTTTGTGAAAAATATTTGTCAGACTAGTTTGCAAAAATAAGATTTTCAAATTGTTTGCAAAAAACTTTTCAAATTCTTTTGAGAACTATATACATATCTCAATTAAATAAAAACTCTTTACAAAATTGTGTATATACAAACTTGTAAATTCCTAAAACTCAACTTTTGTAAATAACAAGAAGCACTCCCGTGTAAATAATTGTACCTACTTCTTTTCCAAAAACTTTTCTTTTTTGATAACTCCCTAAAAATTTGCAAAAAAACTTCAAAAATATTTCCAAAAACATTTTAAAAATTGCATAAAAATGTGCAAAAACCTTTTCAAAAATACATAAAAGTTCAAAAATCAGAAATTTGACTCCCAAAAACATTTTCCTTACATTGTGCATAACATTTGCGCTTTTTGGAAAAACCTAGACAATTGAACGAGTCTAAATAAAGTCTGAAGAATGGATCTTGGAATAGACCTTAATACACTTAATTTTAGAGGAATACATCGAGGTCTGGAAGAGGAGATATTTCAGGTGACCATGACTTAATTCTTTAGGTTACGTAAGACTATGTTCATGAGTCAATTCAATCTGACTAAATAGATCCCCTCATATCATCTGTAAGACTATTGAGACCTGATTAGAAACCTCACACCTAGCACTTAGATCAACCTGATTGAATGGTGAAAACTTTTAGAGTCTATGTCGGGACGATGCAAGGTCGCTTCATCAAGGGTGGCTTAGTAACCATTCTTGGGGATTGCCAACACCTGTACGCTAACCCACTTCTTTTGGTAACAATGATATCTAAAGACTAGAGATAGATTGTGATAATGCATTATATGAGGAATGGTCCACCGACGCAACTTTTCCCAAGACCCTGAAAAAATGGGTGGAATAAAAAGATACTATATCCACTTGGGCACAAACAAGAATGCAAAAGTTGTATAAAGTCAAAGAAAATACCCAAAAAAGCCGATAACCAAAAATTCCAAAAAAATTGAGCTTAAGAAAAAAAGCATGCTTCTTGGTGAAGAATCATTTACACTGACCAACTTCACAAGGGAATGAAGACTACACTGCTCCATTCCTACTTCTTTTCCCCATCTTCCAAACTTCTTCCCCATTCAGTTGTAAAGATCAGGAGTACCTAACCTTAGAAGGGAATATTTGTCTCCACGAGGAAGATTTACTAGAAGAGCAGATGCCTCGACAGTTCATCGATTTTGTCTTGGGAGAGCTGAACAATTTCATACACAAGGTTCTATCACTTCAAGGTGGATAGAGTATGCGATTGGGATGAGGGTTATGACCTGGCTATTAATTTGACTGGATGATAGGAGTATAGAACCTAAGGGTTGTTGTGTCACACTTCTTGACTTCCATGTGGTTCCAAACACATCATTAATCCAACGGCCTTCTCTGAGCTCCAAACTTTGATTTTGTTAAGAAATGTTTAAAAGTCAATAATTATTCCAAGTTCATTCTTTTTCTTTTCTTTCTTTTCTTTTCTACACTTATAGGTTTAAGTGTTATTAGGGACTAGCAAAGGCAAGTATAGGGGTGATGAATCTCCATTTCATCACCTTTATTCTTTCATTTTGGCCTTAAAACCTTAGCTAATTCATGTAAATATCATTTTTTTATGTAAATTAGCATCCATTATTTATGCCATTTATTGTATATAAAATATAGTTTTTAATACCAAAAATATAGAATAAAGAAAATAAAAGAAAAAGAATAAAATGCCAAAGGTATTTTATGACACTAAACCTCGAGGCCCAGGAATCTTGAAGACTAGGTCGATAAGGAACAAAGTAGGGGGAGATAATGGTAAAAAATTCAATAAAACCCTATTCTTTTATTCATCAATAAGGCCTATTTGGGACCTATATTATTTTTTATTTTTTATACCTCAAATAAAGAAACTTTGCACATGAAAGATGTAGATAATAAAATATAGAAAAATACAAAATTGAGTTTACACAAAAAATATATATTGTACCTTTATACTCAAAATAAAAAAGCAAAAATTAAAACTTTTCCAAACCCATATCTTCTCCATATGAACTCAAAACTTACCAAGATAATCTTTAATTGTATATAACGTTTAATAAGATATTTAATGAAGTGGTTTCATCCAATTTGGAGTTAAGATGCAAAAGATAGGTTCTGGATCCCTATTATACTATATACCTGAATAAACTTTTCATTTTATTTATTCTCCATGATTTTTATAGTTTTATACATTTACAGTTTTGTAAATACTATTTATAATACAAGTACATATTTAAAATAGAATAAAACCATAAAGAAATTACGAAAATAAAATACATATATGAATATACTATACTTATTCCTATATATTATATACCTCTATTTATTTAAGTATATATAATATCAAAGGAAAATATAACAAAAATACATTTACATATATAAAAATAAGTTATAAATATATAAAATATGAAAAAAAATAATAAATTCAAAAATACAAAATAAAAAAATATACAAAGCATTGGTAAATATACATATGAATATAGTTGTAAAAAGTAACTTGTGATGAAATAACTTGTAAAAATAAATAAAAATCATATTAAAATACTACATTAAATAATCATTTTTATGCTTTAATAGGAAATAATAAAATCATTTATTAATTTATTTTCAATTAATTTTGAATCTTAAATCTACTTTGTCTTATAGCGGCTTAGGTGGACCTATCACAAGCCAACGACAGTTGACAATAGGTCAATTGTTTGTCTTTAGCCCTGGCCATACAGATGCAGGTTGACCTAGATTTTGCCAATTTCTTTCACTCAAATCTTTCACTCTTTAGGTTCGATTTCTTTACCAAATCCGTTCCCCGATCCTAGCATTAGCACGTGCATATGAATCCTCGATCGAGGGACTGTTCAACCGAGTGTTCTGCTCGAGTCAACCTCATCATGTATATAATATCACATATGATCGCCATTTGATTTTGATCCTCTTCCGTGTCACTTCATCTCTACCCTCATTGGATCAAGACTCCCGGTGACAAAATCGGTCTTCCCCAGGGTTCAGAGTGCTCTTTGATTTGTTGAATCGAGTGGTCCGAAGCTTCGCTGCCTCCTCCGCTGGAAGCTCAGCTTCAGGTGGTTCTGCCCCGGTGAGCTTCTCTTTTCCCTCGATCTTTTGATTCCTTAGAGTTGCCGCAACATAGAATCATCATTTATTGCATTTAATTCTGTTGAATATTTCGTAAAATCAAAAAGTTTGCCTCGCTGGAGCTCTGGCTCCGACCCCTTCGTTCCGCCATACCCAACTCGCTCAGCCTTGCCTTTCACCCTCATTCTCTTACTCTTCACCTTTTGCTCGCCCCAAGCACCCACATTCACCTCTATCTTTCATATATCGAGGAGTCAGATCTCCATCCTCCGCCCGTCGTCGGAGATCATCGTACCGTCGCATATCGTATCCATTTCATTACATGAAGCCTCCGAAGGTTTTGACTTTTTGCCCCTTACATATCCTGTAAGAAACAGAGAGAAGAGTCACCTTTGTAGGGTTTTCGAAGTTCATGCAGAGTCTCAAGGCATCGAGCTTCACGAGAGCATGTCCGGCGGTGTCCGACCATTTTATGGAGCCCAATAGACGTAGATCACTTCTAGGAACCTATTGAGCATCTCAAGTGAAAGGAAGAAGGCTAGATCTATGTTAGAGTTCGAATTCGAAGCTCAGATTCAAGCTATTCTTCCGTTGTTCTTCGTGATCATCTCTCCGCCGTTCGATCGAGTGCCTACTCAAGGAGATAAGTTGTCGTCTGATGGTTCAAGCCTCAACCGTCCGATCTCTTAACATGATCTAATCTCTGCAATTGAAGCACGGAGGAGTATCAACCATTGGATGATTGCCACATGGATTAGTGAAGCTTCAAGAGCTATCCGTGAGTGCATGATATTTGGGTATATTGCAGATATCACTTCATGCCTTTTTGGTTTTAACTTTTGCTCCATAAACACTAGTCTACAGTGTAATTTGTTTTGGATATTTTGCATATTAGCCCCTATACTTTTAATATTTGCATTAAGGTCCATTTCATGTCACCTCACATTCTTGTGCATGTTAGTGGCTGAGGTATTTTGCATTTTGGACCCCTGGGATTCTGATATTTCGTTTAAGTCCATAGATTTGAGAATTAGTGTAATACTTTGTGGACATTTTGAGCTTATTTTCTATTTATAAAAAACCAAGGTCTTATTCCCTATTTGTTGTACAAAACCTATAAAATATGAAAATGTTTTGAAAAATTTTAAAAAAATTAGATTTTGTCTATTATTGTATGTATTTTAATCATAGAAACCAAAAATCCCTGAAACTAGAAAAAGAAAAAGCTTAAAATTAAGAAGTTCCAAAATCACCTAAAAATCATCAAAAAATTTATAAAAATAAAAAAATTGTGTTTACTATTTCTGAATTTTGTCTATTTTATTTATTATTAACTAAAATTAGCTTTTGAAAATTTTGAGCATTTTTGTTATTTTTAATCTCCAAAACAACTTGGCCTATTTATCCTACTCGTTGTTTTGAAATATTTAATCCGGTAAAAATAAAAAATCTAGTAAAATTTTCAGAAAAACACCAAAATTAGAGAAAATAAAAAAATATAAAAAGATGTTATTTGAGGAATTTTGAGTATTTATAGGTATTTATAATTATATACTAGCCTATATAATATATTTATAGTTATATATACTTATATTACTCCTATTCTTCTTATTATTATTTATAAATCGGAAAATATAAAAAATTAAAAATTAAAAGCATAAAAACTATAAAAATAAAAATCCCCAAAAGCTAAATAACAAAAAACCCACAAAAATCTAAACATCATAAAAATGCCCAAAATCATTTATCGATTTTCTTTACCAATTTTTGTTTTTATATCCTCTGTTGTTTTTTATGTTCAACCCCTACTTTACTTGTCACTACAAATCTATTTGTAGGATATAACAACTTTTTATTCACACTTTCTTGCTTTGCTAGAATTACACATTGTGTGGGTTGATTGTTGATTGACCTTGGGCTTTGTTAATGGTCGCCTCAACTACAGTATATCTTCATTTTCGTGAGGATATTATTTTAGACCATTGCAAAATCCAAGTCATCAGACAGTACGATCCTCCCCTAGTTGGCTTAGTGTAGGAGGTAAGTAGCTCAAACTTGTGCTAGGTTCTCGATTCATCTTCCTTTTTGAATTATTTTGCATTATGGTTCGAGGAGAAATTTGTGTAACACCCTACATAGGTGCCATTTTGATAACGGTCGCTAAAATCGGTTTACAGCTTTTAAAAGATAAAGTTGTCGATGTAGAAAGCCGCAAAGAGGATCCTAGCTCCAATCAAACAAATTCGATTTTTAGAGAAAAACCTACACTATTTATTTTACCAGGTAAGTGTGCCTGGGTCAAACTCAAGGAGGCAGAATAGGGTATGTTGATTTTTTAAGAGAAAATATTTTTGTGATTATTTTTTATCTCTTCTTAAAGCGATTAAAGAAAAGCTACGATTTTTATTTAATTTAGATTTTAAATTTTTTTATTTGATTTTAATCTTTTCCAATTTTTATTTAATTTTCATAGGGGTATTTTTCACAAGATTTATGTATTATATAATAGGTGGAATATTGGTAGATGATACTATATAGTAGGTGAAAAGTAGAACAACAGGCTCGAACAAGCACACGAAATCAAAGAAAGACGAAGACGATTTTCGACGAATCAAAACACGATAAAAACACGAGAAAATTACAGAAAAATTAATGAAAACTCGTGGATGTAGTTGTGTAACTACCCCAAGAAAATCTACAAAACAATGAGGTCAAAAGTAGGTCAAAAAATCCCCTACAGCCCAGGGGTATAAGCACAAGAAAAAGTATCAAGAATTGTTGCAAAAAGGTCCTTACAGGGACTGTTTTGTGAAAGAAATAAAAGTTTTTACATTTAGGTCCCTGTGGAGGGACCTAAATGTAATTTCTGGAAACCTTCTGGATCAGGCTTTAAAATCTGTAAGTCTTCTGGGTTAAAGATGCAATTTTTCTACCGCTTCGACTTGACGGTGGAGATTAGACTGTGTGCGTTGATCCTGGGCGTCCAGATGGGACATGTGTCGCAAGATTGTGCGACCTGGAGCTCTTCACTTGTTCTTGAGGTTGTTGGGATCTGACGAAGATAGCTTCTTTGCCGAATTTTCACGATAAGCTGACGAAGGATTTGGAGGTCCGACGGGGCCATAGGTTAGCTCCTCTAACCCTCGAGCTCGTACGCGGTGGTTGGCGGCTGGAGATGGATCAGGACGGCAATGCAAATGCGATGAAGTTGAGAGCCTCGTTGAGCTGGAGCGACCGGAATTTGTTGCACCTTCTTTTTAGTTGCGATTTTCTTGATGATGAAGACTCCAGTGAACTTGATTTCGCTCCTGATGGAAGACGAACCTGCAAATGAAAGATGTATGTGCTCGATTCACGAAGAATCGGCCAAATATTTAGAGATTTGCAAGCTCGAAAATGGTGTATTTCCAGTATTAGTGAAGTGCGTGTGAATGGCGATGAAATGAGGCTCGATTTGATTTGATTCTGAAAGGAATGAAAGATGTGATTTGGTATGGCGTCTAAGAATGATGATTAAACATCATAATGTTGCACTTAGCGACACTAATTTAGGGCACGAGAATCGAGAAAGAAAGTCACAAAGATGGAGGAATAGGTCCGGGAAGATCAAAGATGAATTACCTCAGAATAATGCTCGACGGTCGACCTTCGCCGGAGCTGAACGCGGCGTTGAGCTGCGATGCAAGGCAACCAAGTGCCTTGGAACCTCCTCCGATGCTTCTTCTTCCACGTGAGTTTGCTTGTCACCACCGGAGCGAGGCGGAGCGAGGTGGAGAAGGTCAGGAATCGGCCACTGGAACTGGTAGTCCTGAGTGGTTGGAAAGTTAGTTAGAAATGGCGGACTTTAGGGGCTTTTATAGGGAGATTTCGTGCTCCCCAAGCCAAATCGAATGGTGGGAGGTGGAGAAGGTAGTTAGGAGATTTGAATCGATGATTTAGATCATCGGAGAGGCTTCTGAGGTGCGCGGGATAAATAGATGAAAGAGGCCGGCCAGAACAAAAGTCAGTTAAGCCTTCTTTGAAAAAGATGAACGAGGTGCTGACACGTGTCAACACTTGGTTGGCCAGATATAGAAAATTCTTTATAAAATTCAATATTAAATAGTAAATAAAGTTATTTTAATTAGGTAAAAATATAAGAAATGTAAATAAATTAATTATCTAATTTATGGAATAATTAGTTTTTATAAATAATAAATATTATTTAAAATATAAATATTATATTAATAAATATGTATAAATAAATAGAATTTGGATTTTTAATTTAATAAATAAATAATTAAAAATTAATTTTATATTTTCTTAATTATTAGAATAATAAAATAAAGATTGTGGGAATTTTTATAAATTTTAATATATTAATTTGCATATATTAATAAATACAGGTACTATTTAGCCAGATCATTTTTACCTATAATTTAGGGTTTTTTATTTTATTAAAATAATAAGTAAGCTCCAAAAATTATGAAATAAATTAGGATGAAAATACAAGATCATGAATATAATTAGAAATTATAAAATTAAGAAAACTATAAATAATGTGTTTTACATAAAATAAATAGCCCAGAAACCCCGTTATCATTTGGTCCCAAAACCGACTTCTTGCAAACGGACTCCGAATTCGATGAAACCACCTTTATTAATTAGAGAATATTATTTTATAAACTTTAAAGGTGAGTAGAGTGAAATTGGAGTTCATATGAAGTTATGATGTTCGGAAGTTGAGATGTTGACAATTTACAAGTAGGATTTCTTGGCATATGTATAGGGTAATATTTTTAACTTATTTTTATATTTTTATATGCATTTTTAGAAATAATTAGGAAAAGAGTTTGGTGAAAAATATGTACATATGAATTAATTAAAAATCTTTGAAGTTTTGTATTTATTTTATAAATAGTGAGAAATGTATGAAATATGACTTAATTTATTTTTATGGTTTTCTTTCCTTATCTCCCCCTACTTATTGGTTTGTCGACCAATCCATGCTGACTTGGTCTCGGGGGTTAGGCTATAAATATACCTTGCAGTTATATTTATATTTTTAAGTCATATTGTACCTATATACATATATATCCAATCTGCCTTCTTTTATTTTCTTTGTTTTTTATTTATTTACATGATTTTGATGCTTAAAAGTGAATATTTATTCATTAACGAGGTTTTGTTAAAAGATTGGAATTAATAAATATTTGCATGCATTTGTTAAGGGTTTTAAGACAAAATGCAACAGAAAAGTTAATGAATCATGGATTCATCAGTGACTATGAGCATCAATGAACCTTGTGATTCGTCATTAGCTTTACTCACCTAAGATGTGTGGTGTCTACAGATTCTCTACCGCTTACAGTTCTATTATATTCTTTCGATTTTGCTTTTATAGGTGTTTTGATGGAGAATTCTGTGGAACAACCAACTTAGGAGCGTGCATCTATGCACATTAGTGAACCCTATGATTCGTCACATGCTTCGCTTACTTATGATGTGTGGTGTCTACCAATTATTCCACGCTTTCAGGTCTATTATATTCTTTCTATTTCGATGTTGTTTTCCTCTCGATGATTTTTTAGAGGAATCTCTTTCAGTTTTTCTTTTGAAATATATCCCTATATAAGCGGAAATTCTGCCGAAATTTTCATATATATATGTCCTGATATAAGGGTAAACTCTGCCGAAATTATGAGAGAAAATATGTTCTTCATATTCTTCGTTCCTTCTCGACGTTCTTCATTCATTCTTTACATTCTTGTCATGTTCTTAGTGTTCTTGATACGAAAATAAAATTCGATCATTTCAGGAATCGTAAATCATCCTTTCTGAGAATGAATCCCAATAAAACACTGCATACACGAGAGAGAGCTTGATTAGGTAACATAATCCTACATTTTGTTATTGGGTTTTCGTACGAGATCGTTAACATTCTTGATTTTATGTCCTTCGCTATGAAGAACCATAATTTGCCTATTTTGGAAAAAAATATGAAAAGTTTCTTTGTGATTCTCACTAAAATAACGACTAAGCATTGAATTGATTCAGTGGCTAGGAAAGATAAGGTTTAGGAGATAAACTAAATAAGGTTTAGGAGATAAACTAAGTATAAATATGAGTATATATACATATGAATCAATATATATGTAAGCATATACTCAATTTTGATGAATATGCAAATCTTACATCATGGGAATTGATATATTGAATTGGATCCTAGTATTACGTTTAGAATGACTTGGAGTAGATACTACTGGTCGGGCATGCAACCTGTTGATTTGTAAGAAGAACATCCGTATTGGCAGGACATACCTCGGTGGTACAAGGTTGCCTTATAATGACAAGTGTGCAATAAATGAATGAAGGATTTGCGACGCATGGTACTCGACTGCTATTAGGCGGATTAATTGACTGAAGATGTGGTCATGCCATGTGGAGGCACGGGTGGTTGGATAGCGATTGGGTCAGGATAACATATATTCAAAGCCACTAGTATATGTGGTACAATGGTTAGCCTGTTTAAGCTATCGAGTCCTTGAGGACGGTTTGCTTCGTTATTTGTCAAGCAGAGGATTTGAATCCCTGGATTATAAAAGAAATCATCAGGGTAGTATTGGTGGATTGGTTGACGCGACGTGCGACGATATACGCCCACGAAATCAACACAATCTCAAATCCCAAAATGCCCATAGCTTCAGAGTACATAATTGGTGATGTAAATTCCATGGACTAATCCCGACATGTAATAGAAAGAATAAGACTTAAACTAATAAAATTAAATGAAGCTTTCTAGTATAATAAGTGTTGCTAAACTATACTACTTCTTTACATGTCTCTTCTTTGTTACTTAGCACTCACTAATCTTTGCCCCATGATTTCTGGAAACCTAACATGCATCAGAGAGTCATCATAGGGATAATAGTCATCAAACTAATTGTGGTAGAATTTCTTCATAAGGAAGTTGGTAATCTTTTTGTGTATTTCCTTTCTAGTTGATGTACATGTAAATGGTTATAGTTGGATAATGTACTATGTAAATTTTATTTTGTGAATGGAAAAATTTTGAATGATTCTTCTTAGTATTTTAATTGTAGTCTGTTTCTGAATGTTACTTGCAATTGCTGAATAAATTTTAGCTCAGTAACTCGATCCGGATATGGGAGGTTCCGACGACCCAGAATTGGGGTCTGATAGTTTGGTATCAGACCCGGTTACTCTAGTAAGTTGTTCAGTAATTGAAAACTATGAACAATATTCAAAAACTAAGGATGTATTAAGATCCTTTGATCTTAATAATTGACTGCAGTACCTTTCACAAGTCGTTGTCCCTTCTATACATCATGCTATGATGCATAGATCATGGAAAAACCAGGACTTAGCTAGACAAATGGATGCATTAATGGTGATGCTCCTAGAGATAGGGCAAGGACAACTGGCATTAGAGCAAAGACTCAATGCCAAGCTGAGAAACCTAAGGCATCTAGACATGTGAATGCTAGAGCTAAGGTTATGTTTACCTTTCTTATGAAGAATCTATCAAAATAACTCCATAGAGTATGCTCCTACTCCAGTCAGAGGAGCCATGGAGGAGGCCCTCCTTAGGAAGTAAAAAAAGAAAATGCTTGCATTCTACCTTAATAGTATGATACCAATAGAAGTACAACAATCATGTCTGATCAAGGGACCAGGATGATAAGTATTTATAATCCAAGAAATCATTGATAATTGTGTAGTGAAGATAGTTGGACATCTATGACATGTTTCTCTACTACTTATTGAAATGGATGACTTTGATCTCATCCCAGGGAAAGACTGGCTAGAAAGGCATCATGCATGCCTTGAATGTTTCCAAAAAATATTAACTTTTCACATTCCTAGCTCAATTATCTCCAACTTATGGAAAGATATCCAGTGATGATGTGCAATACATCTCTACTCTGAAGGCACAACAATTGTTAGAGCAAGGGTGCCAAGGTTATTTACCTTATGTATCCACTACATTAGGGTTAGATAGAATGATAGAAGATGTACCTCTAGTGTATGAGTTTCTAGATGTATTTTCGTATTAACTACCATGATTACCGCCTGATCGAGATATTGAATTTAATATATCTCTTACACTTGATACGCAATCTATCTCTATCTTTCAATATAGGATGTCACCGGCTAAGTTACGAGAGTTAAAGGTACTGTTACAAGAACTATTTGACAAAGGATTTATTCATCCTACTACTTCACCATTATATACACATGTTTTATTTGTGAGGAAGAAGGATAGGTCAATGTGGTTATGCATTAACTATACATAACTAAATAGGATGCCGATAAATAACAAGTATCCTCTACCAAAAATAGATGATCTCTTTGACCAGTTGCATGGATTAACTGTGTATTCCAAGATTGACTTAAGATATGGATATCATCAATTGAAAATTAAGGATACGGATATTCTAAGAAAACATTTCAAACTTGATATAGACATTATGGATTTTTATTAATGCCTTTTGGAATTACAAATGCTTCAACAACTTTCATGTATCTCATGAATAGAGTATTAGGGAATTCCTAAATCACTTTAGTAAATAGCAAACCTAATTATTTTTAGGACCAAAAATTATCCTAGATGTATCTAATGAATATCTATCTAAAAAAATTCTAAACCCTAAAAATGTTGAGTTACAATGTATTAAAAATTATTTAATAAAATCACCATTTGTTTTATTCAGACCTTGAAATGCATGCAAATGACAATAGAAGACTCTATACTCTAGCTACTTTGAATTTTTGGTAATTTATGTGGTAATGGTTAATTTAATATTCATTAAAGAGCACATCATGTGAATGATATGCATTTTTTAACATAAATAATTAATTTAAATCAACCATAGCTCAGAAAATATATTAAGCATCCACACTGATAGAGCATGAGTTGATGTACACAATGCTATTTTTGAAATAAAATTATGATGCGATATGAATAATCAAATTAAGGTCAAAACACAAGAGCCTAAATGCAATATTATAGAAATAAAATGAATAAATAAACATGCATGCGGTCTTATATGCAATTACCAAAAACCTGGGAGGCATTTATGCAATTTTTACAATGGGCGCATGTACCACACATGTGCCTTGATAAGCAGGGTCCTCAGTGTAATATGGTGGAGGTGCAGGAGCCTTCGTGCAAAAGTCCCTCACGCTCACGTGCGTGCATGTGTTGGGGGGGGGGCTTTATGATTTACTGGATCTCGGGAGTGCTTCTACAAATTCTCTGAGAAGGCGGAGGATGTTTCTCATGTGAGGATGTGCCCCTTTCTCATTTTGGGGATGGTTCAAAGGCGGATGTGGTGGTGCTTGGTGGAAGATGCAGAACACGATCCTCGGTGGAGTGTGTTCATAGGCGTTATCGAGGTAGTGTGGGCCATGGAGTGGCCAAAGGAGATATTGATCGTCATCACAAGGGAGGAGGATGTGGCTGTCCTCGGTCGATAGAGCGGCTGGAGTGAGGGGTGAGGTTGGAGAGCCATGTAGTGGCATTGGTGGGCATGTCCAAGATGCAACGATGCAGAGCTGAGTAAAGGAGCGGTTTGCTTGAGGACAATGGCGATGTAGAGGAGAGGTGGGGCACAACTCCACGTGGTGGGGTTGTAGCAGTCAACAGAGGAGATATGCAAGCAGTGCGGGCGAGGTGATGCTTCTAGAGTCAAGGCGGTTGGGTGATGGCTGGAAGACAGGAAAGCCAAAGATGGGGCTCCGTTGTGATGAAGTGGAGAGTGGGTACGAAAATGCGACAAACGAGGTGGGATGCGTACACGGGTGAGGTGGCAGAGGTGATAAAAGTGAGAATGGAGAGAGTTGGCGATGAAGGCGAGTAATGAACGGGTAAGGTGGTTTGGTGAACAAGGGCAGAGGAAGAGAAAGAGAAGAGGAGCGGTGGCCGAAGGCCAAGGCAGGCGATATGATTATTGGGGAGAAAGAAGGAAGAAGAGGAACAGAGATTGTGGAAGGAGAAGAAGAAATAGATACCTAAGGGGGTATCGCTGGAGGGGTGATTGAGCAGAGGAAGCCAACTCATGGTTGTCGCCTCAAATCGTGGGACTAGTCACGACGAAGCTTTGCATCAGAGGACGTCAGCTATGATGTGGCAAAGAAGCTTGAACTCAGATCACGCCTGGAAGAACTTGCGGCCGTCGTCGCCTTTTGAAGTCCCTCCCACATCTGTCATTAGAAGGAGGCCTGAAGCTGGTGGCTAGAGCTCCTCAGTTGGCAGATGCTTTGATCTGGTGGTGAAGCGGATCTTTTAAGGGCGGTTGGAGGACAAGACCGAGATGGTCGGGTTCATGGGTGACTAGAGGGAAGCAGGGAAGTGAGTGAGGCGATCCTGGGGGGAGAGAAATACGCAAGGAGATGGGAGGATGAAGAGAGAGGGGAGAGAGGTGGGTACGAGATGCGATTGCGCAACTGCCGCACAAGGCGCGAGGACAGTTGGAAGAGAGAGGGAGAGAGAGACGATGACGTTGCTCGTAGGGGGTGAGCAGTTGTGGCCGTGTGCCACAAGGTGCGGTCATCATTGGGTATTAGCATTGCATAAGGCAGCAGGCAAGCGCAGAAGAGTAAGGGGGAAGGATTGGGTCATGTGGCATGCCTTCGGGCTGCCACGCGGAGAAGGAAATACATTTAAAAAAATAAAATAAAATTAAATAATAATAATAAATAAAAAGTAAGTAAACAAATATATAAAATAAAATAAAATAAAGATAAATAAACTAAAATTAAGAAAATAATATGGGATGACATGTGGTGACTCCAGGTGCTGCCACGTGTCGCACCTATAGAAATCACAACTTAAATGTAAAGTAAAATCAAAATAAATAACAAAAGGGGTCAAATTTAAAAGTATTCAACATGAAAGTTGCCCATCTCGACGAGATTTACAACTTTCATGAAAGATCAAAAATCAAAATAAATCATCTTTACAAAATGTATTTTCGAGTGGTATCTTATAGGTAAAAAATACACGACTTTTATTTTTTGCAATTTTTTTGGCATTTTAAAATAAGATAAAAAATAAAAATAACGTCATATAAAATATAAAATAAATATTTACACCTTAATCTAGTTTTTTTTATTTTTAATATTTAATAAAATAAAAAGATTAAATAAATGAATACAGGTACATATGTACAATATACAATAGGGGACCAAAACCCAAGTTTCACATACGAATTCTGATTCTTTTGAATTTCATCTTGTTTCTAAGATAATTGAATGTACATTAATTCAAGTGACTAGGGGTCTATAGGACACTGTTTGAGAGAGATATTCACATTTTAAGGTTCTTAGTCCCAAACTAGGGTTAGGGTTTTATTGGTCAATTTTACAAATTAGTATTTTTTTGATATTTTTCCTTTATTAATGTTAGTAAGATGTACACTATAGAGTTGATTTTATTCAATTCTATGTTAATGAAAAATAGATAAAAATAGGGGAATAAAGATGAATATACAAGTGATATTTACATGGGAATTTATCTTCTTCTTTAACGCAAAAATGCATGCTAAAATACATATATTAATTCTAAGTGCATGAATGGTAATGAAGAATAAATGGAGAAATGCAGCTAATTTCTCGAGATCAGAGCTCTATTTTTAACTTTTAGAGTGATGAATCATAAATTCATTAACCCCCCTATACTTAAACCTTGCTCGTCCCCGAGCAACTAAAATGAAATGCAAAAGTGAAATGATTTTGGGTTTCATACCAAGGTCATGAACAAAAAATGAAAATGGAGCTCGACTCAACCTTTCGATTAAAGATGTGGCAGAACCTTATTGGGAAGAGGATTTAAGACCTAACAGCTTTTAAGTTCCACAAGTCTCTATTCATATCCCCTTAACAGTCAGGTCAGAACAAATCCTAATACATAAATTCTGATGACTATAAATCTTTCTTGTACTGTGTAAGTGAAATATACCTATCCACATCAAAGATGACAAAGAAACAACCTCCTCTAACTAGTAACTCTAATTCCCCAGTCTAGCAACTCTTCCCTTGAAGAGTGGGGTATTCCTTCTATGTTCATGTGCAACCAGCTCAAGAAGAGGGGGTAGAGAAGAGAAAGGAATGTGACTAGTGTAGTCACATATCCGTGGAGCTTGACGAGTGAATCCAAGTCTCCAGCTGTAGGCTTCCTTGTACAAGACTTTGAAGCATATGCCTTGCAAATACACACACTTCGGCATGCATTTTTATTTTCAATCAGGCATGTCCCGTTTTTTGGAGTTCTTCTTTCATTCTTTTTTGGCATATATACAAGGTGCAACTTGTACATAACACGTTTTTCTTCTTAATCCAGTAGACTATCCCTCTTTCGAAGCTTTATTACAACCAACAACATATTTTTGTTAGACGTCGATACCACTAGACCAGGTTGACATGCACTACCCTCCCTGGAGGAGGATGAATGTTTCCACCCATGTGTTACTCCAAGACAAAGGATTCTGCCTCCTCAACAACTCATCAGTGAAGAGCTACGTGCACGATGCTTGTTCGGTTAGGTCTTTTTCTAAAAAAACATGCGTGCGTATGAAATATTCTACATAGACAAACCAAGATGACATGTGACACAGTCTTGTGGACTCAAAGAATTAACTCGCTCGACCTGAAAAATCTTAACTCCAATTACTATAAGGTTCCTTTGAAATTAGGTATATTAAGGTCAAATCAAATCCATCCTCGACTTCTATTCCTAACATGGTTCAAAACCCGCTAACTTTTCAATTTGCATATGCTAGATATGCAAATGAAATATTGATGACATCCAATGTAAATGAATGAAATGCAAGACATTACGATTTTTTTTAAAGAATGTAAGGATGATATGCAAGAGTAAATAAGAAGCCCCTTTTCCAAAAGATTTTTTTGGTATACCTCCTATTTGACAACAAATTTTACAAGAGTATTTTACAAATTTATATACATTATATAGATTTTACAGCTTGTATACAATATACATATTATACAAGTCTACATGTATTTTACACAAAAAATTTAAAATAATTTTACCCATCATGTAATTATTGCATAATATTTAAAATGATATGCGAAAGTACGAGCTATGAGTACAGTATATATGTAATATGTACATGCCCCCTATACATAGCATGTGCTATGTCCTCAAAGCACAAGAAGTGAGAAAAAGATATATCTCGTACTATGCGTAGGAGAGTAAAAATAACAAAAAGTATAGAAGTTGATCTGCCCCCTATACTTAGGCTCTGGCCAGCCTAAGTGTACAAGAAAAGTTAAAATGGGGTGGACGAGGTCAAGAGGAGAAATGGATGAGTATATACACATGGAGTGCATCGGTGCCCCATATACTTGGGCTCTGGTCAGCCTAAGTACAGGACAAGAGTAAGTGTGAGAACCGATGGGGTTGGAGATATACAAAGAGAGAGGGAAGTAGGGAAAGAGATGCTTGGAGATGGTAGGAATAGTGTTGATTCATGTGTTCCCTAAGAGCGGATCATTGGATTCTGGAACACTGATGAATCTCCTTTTCATAACCTTTATTTTATCATTTTGGCCGTAAAAACCCTAGCTAATACATGTAAATAGCATCAATTTGTACAAAATAGCATTCATTATTTGTTGCATTAATTGTATATAAAACAATGTTTTTAATGCTAAAATTATAGAATAAAGAGAAGAAAAGAAAAAGAATAAAATATAAAAGATATTTTATGAGCCTAAACCCCGAGACCAAGTCATGAATTGAGTTGGTCGACAAGGAATAAAGTAGGGGAAGATAAGGGCCAAAAATGCAATAAACACCCAATTCTTTTATTCATTATTTATTCATTTTTGACACCTATTTTATTCTTTATTATTTGTATATCAAATAATGATACTTTGTCCATGAAAGTTGTAGATAATAATGTAAATAAAAATACAAAATTGAGTTGTGCAAAAATAATTCAAGTATATATTATACACAAAATAAAAAGCCAAAAGCCAAAATTCACATACCCATATCTTCAAAATAAAAACCCAAAACATTTCAAAATCACATCTCGTTGTATATAATTTTCATAATATATTTAATGGAGGTATTTTCATATTTTTTGGAGTTAAGGTGTGAAAGTTAGATTTGGGACCCTCATTATACACTATACCTGATGAATCCACGTTTCATCATCTTTATTCTATCATTTTGGCCTTAAAAACCCTAGTAAATGCGTGTAAATAGGCATAATTCATGCATTTTAGCATTCATGCATAGGTGTGTAAATACTGTATAAATTACGGTTTTTAAAAGCCAAAATTATAGAATAAAGAAAAGATAAGAAAAAGAATAAAATATTGTAAATATTTTATGACCCGAAACCCCGAGACCTAGGCATCTTGATGAATAGGTCGACAAGGAATAAAGTAGGGGGAGATAAGGGCCAAAATACAGATAAAATACCTATACATTATATTCATTCTTTATTCATTTTGGGACCTATTTTTGGTTCCACTTTTTGTACATCAAATAAAGAAACTTTGTACATGAAAGTTGTAGGTAATTTTATAAAGAAAAATACAAAATTGATTTCACAGAAAAATAATGTACAGATAAAAAGTTATGGTCTGAATAAAAATCCAGAATGCCAACTTCCCCAGACCCGTATCTCACAAATAAAACTCCAAATGCAGCATACTCACCTTTAATTGTATATAGAAGAAAATAAGCTATTTAATGGCGGTGGTTTCGCATTTGGCGGAGCTACGGTTTGAAAGTTGAGTTTTGGACCCTCATTGTATACTTGTACATATTAAAATATTCAATTTATTATTTATTTATTATTTTTATAATTTTATAATGTTGTAAATAATATTTGTAATAATTGTGTATATTAAAATCAGAATAAAAACATCATTAAAACTCAAATAAAAATACTTGTATATATTTGATACATAGGTATTATACATACACTTATACCTATAAAAAATACACTCGTATTTTATTAAATATACAAAACATGTCAGAAAAATAAAATAAAAATATATTTATGTATATAAAGGTATTTTATAATTTTATAAAATAATAACCAAAAATAATAATACTAAAAATACCTAAATAAAAATAGAACACTTAAATACATAGATATAGATACCTATAAGGGTATAAATGCAAACTTGTAAAAATATACTCCATAAAAATAAATAAAAATCACCATAAAATAATTTATTAAATAACAAACATTTTTTATTTTATAATCATAAATTAATAAAATCATTTACTATTTTTTAATTAATTTCTAAATCTTTTTCCAGAGGGTTTTTCTGGTTGGTCCACGTGGACCAACCAGAGGGCTTGGACAGTTGACTCCGGTCAACTGTCTGACCCCCTCTCTGCTGTTGTCAGAATGCATTTTTCTTGGACTTCACGGATTTTTCCAGACCAAATCTTTCACCGATTGGCCTCGGTCCCTTCTACAAAGTTGTTGCCCTCTGATCCACCTAGCTCGCCCTAGGCTTAGTTGGGTCTTTTGACCATCGATGCGCGAGCTACGCCTCCTCGAAGATCGCCCCTCGGCCATCTTTCAAAATAACCTCTCCACCTCCATTTTCAACTTGAACCCTCTTTGACCTCGTTTCACGCAAGCTCCTGGAGACCTTAAGATAGAGGACGGTGACAGTGTCCTCCCTTGAACCTTGGCGGCGGCGTTTAACGCAGGAGAGGAGCGGATTCCACCATCGCCGGAGCACCGCTCGTGGCGGTTACATCTCGCGGCCCTTGGCTGCTAGAGGTCGTATCTCTTCATTTTTGTTGTTGTTTTTAGTGTAGAATAGACTCTAAGGTCGTCTTGCGCTTCTTTTCTTCCCTTTTATCGCTCGATTACCCATAGCCATCCACCTTAACCCATCGCCGGGGGTTCACGCCGGGGAGCCATCTTCATTCCAGCCCCCTACACCCGCCGTCCACTCTTTTGGTCCTGGAACCATCCATTAATACCCGGCCGAGACCCCACTCTCGAGCCCCTGTTTAAGCTTGCAGGTGCTGAGCATCTCGCGCTGCCGGAGAAGATCTCGCGCCGCCGGAGAAGACAGCCGCCAATCACGCGCCTGGGCAAGAACATAACGCGGGGGAGGAGGGGGAGCTACAGCCACCGTCGATCCCGCCCCCCCCCTGTTGATCGAAGCCGCCCATCTGAAGGAGAAGGCCAGCCGTCTGATGTGCTCAAGGATCTAATCTGAACCGTCCCGAAGCGAAGGGGTATCGGGCTCTGCTGGCCTGCCACGTGGCGTAAGTGATCGCCATCCACCGTTCATCCACACTCAAGGGTTGGGAATTTTGCAAATAGCGCCCAACCAAATTTTGTGTTATACTTATTCGATGCTAAAACTTTTTATGATGCTTGTCCTTTTTGTAATAATTGCTAATCGGACCCTCGCACTTTTGACGTCTTGCAAGTAGGCCCTTGCCAGGTCGCGTGCCTAACACGTGAACCTCGACGTTTTTGCGAAAATCCCCCTTGCATCTTTAGCTATTTTGCTTTTAATGCCACATCTTTCGATTGCTGTTAATATGTTTTTGGTAATATTGCAAAGAAGTCCCTCAGCTCTTGTTTATTTCCATTTATATCCCCACCAGGCGTGTGCTGTGCACGTGGGACTTGGTGATTTTTGCGGGCATAGCCATGGAACTTTGAGCATTTCGTTTTAGTCCTGAAAGTATTTTCTTTAGTTATAATATTTCTGAAATATTGCACGGAGCCCCTCGCATTTTAAGATAATTACCAAAATGCCCCTGCATGTGTGTAGTTTCCCTTTGCTTCTAGTATTTTTGGCATACATCTATAAAACCCCAAAAAATCACCAAAAATCACATTAAGCTCTTGCTGTAGTGTAGTTTATCACCATATTTTTATTTTCCATTTTTTTGCATTTTGTTATTTTTAAAAATTCAAAAACATGCCTTTTGTGTACTGTCTAGCTTAAAATATACCTAAAAAATATAAAAACTCTCCAGAAAAATCCCAAAAAAATATATTTTGTTCCTTTTAGTGTGTTTTAATTTCAGACCAAAAATCATTTAAAAAATACAAAACCAAACTCCTAAAAATCACAAAACTCTAAAAACCTTCATAAAAATTTATAAAATTCATTAAAAATCCAAAAATAGTGTTTTCTTTTCCTGAATTTTCTTTGTTCTGTTATCTTTAAGTGAAAATTAATTTAGAGAATTTTTGTCACTGTTTGCTATTTTATTTCTCCATTTTAGTTTCAGCCTTGTATTTTCTTCACTGTTTTCTTTATTTTGATAATTAAAAATACCAAAAACATTCTTAAAAAAATTACCAAAAACCACAAAAACAGTAAAAAAGTATAAAAAGACCAAAAAGACTTTATTTGCTTATTTTTGAACACTTTCATCTATTTTTATAAATCTCTCTTTCTCCTTTTTATTACATTGTCCTTATTTTCCCATATTGAAAAAGAATATAAAAAAAATATAAAATATAAAATATAAAATAAAAAAATCAGTAAATTGAAAACCAAAATACAAAAATATAACATTAAAAATTAAAAAAATATATATAAAAATTAAAACCCACAAAAATTAGCATAAGTAGGTACTTGATCACTTTCACACACATTTTTGAGCACTTGTGCCCCGTTCTACCTGTCTGCTCCCTATGTTCGACCTCTACAATACTTGCACCTATACACATCTTGTTGTAGAGTTATAATAAATTTTAACTCCGCACATTTACTTTCATTACTTGATTTATTTATCGTGGGTTAATTGTTGTTTTAATCCGAATTTCGCGTGGTCGATTCAGCGACTGAGTTCCCGCCTTGTGTGGAACTTAAGATCACCGATTTTTGGGTTAAACAAATGGCGCCGTTGCCGGGGAGCAACAGCGCTTAGTTCGGGTCTTGTTTGTGATTGTGATCGTTTGTCTGTTTCGCGGCTTTTATTTTTCGCTATTTTATCTTCCTTATTTTTGATATATCTCTTGATCGGTCTAACCTTCTCTTTTGTTGACTTTGTGCGAGGAACCGCAGATCGAGGGAGGCGCTCCACCCTAGATGCCTACGCACCCACGTGAAGCCGGTATCTGCCAGCCGAGCACCGAGGAGACGAAGAGGAAAATTTTGAAGACCGAGCTCTACTTTAGTTGTAGAATTTATTTCTTGCATTTATTTTGTAATTCGTAGTGAGAGAGAGACTCCTTTATTGTAATAATACAGGTACACCCGAACACCTGGACATTCGAGCCTAATTTCCAAGTGATTGTTCACTTGGGGGCTCACCGTAGTTTTGACGGTTTTCATCGCATTTTTTTACTTTGTTTTTCGATTTTCGATTTTCTTTATTTTGTGTGATTGAGCCCTTAGTTTTAGGATTGCTTGCGATAGACTAAGACCAAACACCTAATATTTTGCATGCACCTATAGTCTCGTTTGGACTTAGTCAAATTTTAAACAGTTGATCATCACCTTCAATCCATCGCGCCGCGAGCTCTCCCCACAAAGCGCTTTCTCCTACCCTCAATTTGTTGAGCAGAGGAGGGGTGAGCCTAGACCGGACTCTAGGGTTGAGGATTGGCGGTCAACTTGTGGTTCTTCCCGCTAATAGCAATTTCTGAAACTTAAGGCGATTTCATCGGCTTTTGCATTTGCATATAGTTAGGTTTCAATTCTGCTGAGCATCTTTGCATGTAGAGTGCTGGAGGCAAGGTGAGCATTTCTCTTTAGCATTCATCATCGATTGCCGCTTGCATTGCTTTTCCGTCTCTCCCTCTGATTTTGCCAACCTAGGTGCTTAAAGGAATTGAATCCTCGTTAGGCTCGTGCATTTCTAACTAAAAATCCAAAAAAAGTGATAACCAATAAAATTGGGACTGCTAATATTACTTGACCCTAAAACCGATCAAAAAGAAAATCTTGTATTGGGGCGAGTAATCCCCTCATTGTCTTCGCTTTTACTTGCTCGCGCACACACTAAGGATTAGTGCCCAAATCCCATTTTAGCCCCCTAAGTGTGTGTGAAATTCTTTGACTTCTCGCCTAACTCTAAAACAGACAAGATAAAAAGACCGCATTTGTGGTCTTCACCGAGTTGAGTAGGTGAATTGAGGGGTTTGTATTATTTGCATTTTTGTTTGTGATTGTTTTGTGTCCTAGATCGCTTCTGTGCAATTGCGCCTTTCTTCTCACTTCTCTTGACTTGACCATCGTGCTCTCCCGATCATTTTCTTTTGTTTCGAGATGGCCGACTGGAGCGTATTTTATCCGGACTTTGCGGATCATCCGTTCACTCCAGCTGGTCCACCTCCTTTTTTCCAGGAGGACTTTGCTCCTGATTTTTGTACATATCTGACCAACCCACTATTTCAGGATCCGGACTTTGACCTTCACCAGTCATTTCCACCACCATCGCCTACACATTTCGACAACCCGCTCTTCCATGAGTATCCTGATCCAGAATATGATTTTTGTCCACACCCACCGCCCACATTCGACTCACCCGATCCTGAGATTTTGGAGTCACCTTTCATGATATCCACACTTGAGACCTTGAACCAGATGATGGAGCATATGAATTCGAGGATCACTGATCTTACTAGTTTTAATAAGAACCAGAATGCCGCTCCAGTCTTCGAGGATATGGAATCATTTGAGGATTATCATGAGAGCTTGCAATTGCCCAAAATACAAAAAAATGATAAAAATTTAAAAACACAAAAAGATTTCGGGAGACACACGATCAAGTCAAATTGTGAGGAGAGAGACCACTTGCCAGATCCTTGGTCCACACATACATTCACACCCGGTCCCACCTTTGACCCCGAGGATGCCGCTGTACAGACTGCTCTTGGCATTCCTCGTGTATATGATGATTCCGACCTCCTCCCTTGTATGGAGGAGGTCCAAAAATTCAAAAAAATGCTGACTGAACCCGAAGTGGTGGCCACCATACATGAGATTATCCGCGCCCCACTTCAGCAGGCCATGACCGATTCATCTGCTCCTCTTCCCAAGAAGAGAAAGCGGAGGAGCAGATCTGAGCGTCATATCTTGACCATGGCCACTGCCCACGCCATCACACACCGTCCCATTCCTCGGAAGAAGAATACTGCCACACCTTTCATTAGCTGCACCATCTCTGACTTCACATGTGATCACACTCTCCTAGACGGCGGTGCTTCGATTAGCATTATACCCTTCTCACTGGTACAGTCCCTTCACTTAGGGCCTCTCAAGAAAACCAGGATGATCGTACAGTTTGCTGATGGATCAATAAAGAGGCCGAAGGGTATCCTTGAAAACGCCGTCATCTCGATTCAGGGCATGAGCTATCACATTGATTTTGTCGTATTGCCCATGGAGACCTCCACAGGGGAGCCATCTCCAATCATCCTGGGACGGCCATTCCTCGCCTCTACGAGGGTCGTTATTGATTACGGATCAGGAGAGATTCGCTTCCGTCCTGCTGATGAGAGCGAAGCGTTGATCACCGCACCTACTGCCGACCAGAGACCTGCACCTGATGCGACTTCACCTATCTTGGCTAACCTCGAGGACCATGACCTCAACGATACTATCAGAGAATTTTGCTGTCTATACGATTCCACTGAGACCCGAGAATTCCTCCCGGTTGAGGAAACCTCGGAAAGCATGGACCTCGACGTTCCTTCTTCTGGGACTTGGCGTTGTGTTGATGACATCTGCGGGATTTACACGATCGATACCATTGAGCGGAGGGCAGATGTAGAGACTAGACAGGACGGACATGTTTCGACTTCTTTCACCGATGAGTCCGCTCCTGTCCATGTAGATACTGATGAGACTAAGGCCGAATTTGATTTAGTTGCTTTTCTTCAGAAATTCGGACCTTTTGATGAGAAAGATGATCCAGTTGAAATTATAGAGGACGAACAGAGCTCGACTACTTCCACCGATGATTTCGTGCCTTTTGATTTTGACCTGGATGACACCTCGCAGGACGACTCCGAGTACACTACTTCCGATGATGATGAGTTCGTCACATTCCACTTTGATATCAGCGAGACTCCCAAGGCCGGACCTAGCCGTACTTCTTCCACTACCCCGTCTGTGCCTTCACACCCTAGGGCCACTGAGGACGTACACCCTGTCGACCCTGATCAGATTCCGTCCACTGTGGACCCCGATGTCGACCTGCACCACACTAGATCTATTCCTCCGCGGTCCCGCAAGAAGGTTCGCTTTCAACCTTCTTGATCATGTGTACATCCATCCTGTTGTACATTCGTGTTGTGTACCTCTTTCTCTCTTCCGTATTGCTCGTCCACCCATTCTCTATTCTCGTGTTTGCCTCGCTTAGGATGCACTTTGTCCTACGTGTAGGAGGGGTGGACGAGCCGAGTGCTCTTTTGTCGTTCAGTGTCATCACTCCTGTTGTTGCCTATACTTAGGGCTTCTTTTACCCTAAGTATAGGGGGAGTGGTGTGTACATCCGCTGATCTCATTTCTATTCATCTCTTTTCTTCTTTTCTTCTTTTCTTCTTTTCCTCTTCTATCTTCTTTATCTACCGAAAAGGTGCCGCCCCTTTTTGTCAGTCTTCTATACTTAGGACGTACTTTGTCCTAAGTATAGGGGGTGTGCACCCCGAGTTTCTCCATTCTTTTCGATCCTCTCCATTGTCTCCTCTTCTTGTCTATACTTAGGGATATCTTACCCTAAGTATAGGGGGAGACAACCTGAGTACGATCTGTTCATTCCCACCCTTGACCCTCCCTGCTTTGTGTACAATCTGCTATACTTAGGATTATTTGATCCTAAGTATAGGGGGGACGGTCAACTTCTCATTGATTCATTCTCTTATTCTTTAGATTTTCCTATACTCAGTACGAGTTATGTCTTCTCTTTTCTCTCTGATCTATGAGGACATAGCTCAAGCTAAGTATAGGGGAGTCATATATACTATGTATATACTTTAGCCATAACTCGTACTTGCGTATTTTCTTAATAAATATGCCTAATAATTCTTTAAAAATTCTTTAAAATTCATTAAAAAACCTTAATAAAAAGATGTGGTTATTCCTCAAACTCTTTTTGTAATTACTGATTAATAAATCCGGTAAAAATTTTTTTTGCAAAATGTTTGAAAAATGGTTTGAAAATCTGTGTGAACATCTATTGAAAACTATTTTGAAAATATTTTGTTACATATTTTCAACCTGTGTAAAAATGTATGGTTTGTAAAAATTACTTTTTCTTTGTGTGAAATAAAAATGATTGAAAAATGATTTGCAAATGGTTTGAAAAATGGTTGCAAAAATGTGTTGAAAAATCTATCTATACTGCTTTGAAAGCCTTTGCAAAATGATTTTCAAATGTGTGTACATGTTTGTAAAATGTGTGTAAAAATTATTTTGGACTATAGTTCTCAAAAATTGTGTGAAAAACTTGTTTTCAAATAAGTTTGAGGAATACATACATCACACCAAAATCCACTATATTTATATATGTATAAAATTGATCACTTACCCTTGTAAATCCTTAAAATCCACTTCTTGTAGATATAAGAAGCACTCCAGTGTACATATTTTAACCTAGTTTTCAGCCAAAACTTTTTGTTTTCAAAAATCCCAAAAACATTTGCAAAATTAAAATCCAAAACATCTGAAAAATCTTTTTGAAAAACACAAAAAAAATGCATCGGCACATGCATGCATCATATTTTCAAAAACCCATAAAAAGTTCAAAATATTGAAAATTGCATCACAAAAATATTTTCTGCATTGCATTGCATAGCATGAGCATTTTTCGGATTGTGTTTGATTGTTGAACAAGTCTAAGTAAAATCCGAAGATTGGAGCTTGATTGGACCTTAAAATCTACCTAATAACAGGAACCTTATAGGAACTGGGTTTGAGGTACTTCAGGTCTAGTTGACTTAATTCTTTGAGGATCACGGGACTTGGTTCAATGGATTCTTGACTGCCTAAGTAGAGTATTTCGGAGCACACACACGACTCTTGTTGATAATGACCTAACTTGGACACCTGCACCTTTCACATGGCTCAACTCAGTTGGAGTGGTGAGGGGATTGGATTTGCCGGTATGAGACGCACACAAGTGGAAACATTTGTCCTCCTCTAGGGAGGGAAGTGCACCCCAACCCGTCCAGTGATTAGGAAGTCTAAAGACAGGAGGCTGTGGGTTGCGATAAAGCTTCAAAAGAGGGATAGTCTACTGGCTCAAGAGGAAAAACTCCTTATGTAAATGCTGCTGTGAATAGTATTTCAAAAAAAAAAAGTTCAGGCATGTACAAAAATAAAAAGCCTGCAAAGTATGTGAATATGTTGTATAGAAAATAAGCAAGCTTGAGTTCCAAAGTCATATCATGTGAGCCTGCAGCTGGATGACTTGACTACACTGATCTTGCATCCAAGGATAGGTAGCTACACTGGCTACCGTCCATTCTTCTCTTCACCCCCTCCTCTTGAGCTGGTTGCTACTTGAACTTAGAAGGGAATACCCCGCTCCTCGAGGATGGAGTCATTGGATTGGGGAATCATTGGGTTGTTGTACTGGAGAAGTCAGTTTCTTTGCCATTCTAGTTGGGGAGAGCCACCATCACTTACACTGTACAAGTCAGACTCATAGTCGTAATGGTTTGCGTATGAATTGAGGTATTTCTGACCTGGCTATTGAGGAGACTTGGACAGAGTTTTGGGATTCTCAAGGACTGTTGGATTTCAAAGTCGGTTCTCAATAAGGTTCCGCCCGCACTAAAATTCCAAAGGTTTGACTTAAGCTCCAAACTTTGATTTTGTGAAGACAAGTTCGATAATTAAATTTAGTCCATCTTTCTTCTTTTTCTTTTCTTTAATTTTCTTTTTCTGCACTTATTGCATAAGTGTTTGCTAGGGACTAGCAAAGGCAAGTATAGGGGGATGATGAATCCACGTTTCATCATCTTTATTCTATCATTTTGGCCTTAAAAACCCTAGTAAATGCGTGTAAATAGGCATAATTCATGCATTTTAGCATTCATGCATAGGTGTGTAAATACTGTATAAATTGCGGTTTTTAAAAGCCAAAATTATTGAATAAAGAAAAGAAAAGAAAAAGAATAAAATATTGTAAATATTTTATGACCCGAAACCCCAAGACCTAGGCATCTTGATGAATAGGTCGACAAGGAATAAAGTAGGGGGAGATAAGGGCCAAAATACAGATAAAATACCTATACATTATATTCATTCTTTATTCATTTTGGGACCTATTTTTGGTTCCACTTTTTGTACATCAAATAAAGAAACTTTGTACATGAAAGTTGTAGATAATTTTATAAAGAAAAATACAAAATTGATTTCACAGAAAAATAATGTACAGATAAAAAGTTATGGTCTGAATAAAAATCCAGAATGCCAACTTCCCAGACCCGTATCTCACAAATAAAAACTCCAAATGCAGCATACTCAACTTTAATTGTATATCGAAGAAAATAAGCTATTTAATGGCGGTGGTTTCGCATTTGGCGGAGCTACGGTTTGAAAGTTGAGTTTTGGACCCTCATTGTATACTTGTACATATTAAAATATTCAATTTATTATTTATTTATTATTTTTATAATTTTATAATGTTGTAAATAATATTTGTAATAATTGTGTATATTAAAATCAGAATAAAAACATCATTAAAACTCAAATAAAAATACTTGTATATATTTGATACATAGGTATTATACATACACTTATACCTATAAAAAATACACTCGTATTTTATTAAATATACAAAACATGTCAGAAAAATAAAATAAAAATATATTTATGTATATAAAGGTATTTTATAATTTTATAAAATAATAACCAAAAATAATAATACTAAAAATACCTAAATAAAAATAGAACACTTAAATACATAGATATAGATACCTATAAGGGTATAAATGCAAACTTGTAAAAATATACTCCATAAAAATAAATAAAAATCACCATAAAATAATTTATTAAATAACAAACATTTTTTATTTTGTAATCATAAATTATTAAAATCATTTACTATTTTTTAATTAATTTCTAAATCTTTTTCCAGAGGGTTTTTCTGGTTGGTCCACGTGGACCAACCAGAGGGCTTGGACAGTTGACTCCGGTCAACTGTCTGACCCCCTCTCTGCTGTTGTCAGAATGCATTTTTCTTGGACTTCGCGGATTTTTGAGACCAAATCTTTCACCGATTGGCCTCGGTCCCTTCTGCAAAGTTGTTGCCCTCTGATCCACCTAGCTCACCCTAGGCTTAGATGGGTCTTTTGACCATCGATGCGCGAGCTACGCCTCCTCGAAGATCGCCCCTCGGCCATCTTTCAAAATAACCTCTCCACCTCCATTTTCAACTTGAACCCTCTTTGACCTCGTTTCACGCAAGCTCCTGGAGACCTTAAGATAGAGGACGGTGACAGCGTCCTCCCTTGAACCTTGGCGGCGGCGTTTAACGCAGGAGAGGAGCGGATTCCACCATCGCCGGAGCACCGCTCGTGGCGGTTACATCTCGCGGCCCTTGGCTGCTAGAGGTCGTATCTCTTCATTTTTGTTGTTGTTTTTAGTGTAGAATAGACTCTAAGGTCATCTTGCGCTTCTTTTCTTCCCTTTTATCGCTCGATTACCCATAGCCATCCACCTTAACCCATCGCCGGGGGTTCACGCCGGCGAGCCATCTTCATTCCAGCCCCCTACACCCGCCGTCCACTCTTTTGGTCCTAGAACCATCCATTAATACCCGGCCGAGACCCCACTCTCGAGCCCCTGTTTAAGCTTGCAGGTGCTGAGCATCTCGCGCCGCCGGAGAAGATCTCGCGCCGCCGAAGAAGACAGCCTCCAGTCACGTGCCTGGGCAAGAACATAACGCGGGGGAGGAGGGGGAGCTACAGCCACCGTCGATCCCGCCCCCCCCTGTTGATCGAAGCCGCCCATCTGAAGGAGAAGGCCAGCCGTCTGATGTGCTCAAGGATCTAATCTAAACCGTCCCGAAGCGAAGGGGTATCGGGCTCTGCTGGCCTGCCACGTGGCGTAAGTGATCGCCATCCACCGTTCATTCACACTCAAGGGTTGGGAATTTTGCAAATAGCGCCCAGCCAAATTTTGTGTTATACTTATTCGATGCTAAAACTTTTTATGATGCTTGTCCTTTTTGTAATAATTGCTAATCGGACCCTCGCACTTTTGACGTCTTGCAAGTAGGCCCTTGCCAGGTCGCGTGCCTAACACGTGAACCTCGGCGTTTTTGCGGAAATCCCCCTTGCATCTTTAGCTATTTTGCTTTTAATGCCACATCTTTCGATTGTTGTTAATATGTTTTTGGTAATATTGCAAAGAAGTCCCTCAGCTCTTGTTTATTTCCATTTATATCCCCACCAAGCGTGTGCTGTGCACGTGGGACTTGGTGATTTTTGCGGGCATAGCCATGGAACTTTGAGCATTTCGTTTTAGTCCTGAAAGTATTTTCTTTAGTTATAATATTTCTGAAATATTGCACGGAGCCCCTCGCATTTTAAGATAATTACCAAAACGCCCCTGCATGTGTGTAGTTTCCCTTTGCTTCTAGTATTTTTGGCATACATCTATAAAACCCCAAAAAATCACCAAAAATCACATTAAGCTCCTGCTGTATTGTAGTTTATCACCATATTTTTATTTTCCATTTTTTTGCATTTTGTTATTTTTAAAAATTCAAAAACATGCCTTTTGTGCACTGTCTAGCTTAAAAAATACCTAAAAAATATAAAAACTCTCCAGAAAAATCCCAAAAAAATATATTTTGTTCCTTTTAGTGTGTTTTAATTTCAGACCAAAAATCATTAAAAAATACAAAACCAAACTCCTAAAAATCACAAAACTCTAAAAACCTTCATAAAAATTTATAAAATTCATTAAAAATCCAAAAATAGTGTTTTCTTTTCCTGAATTTTCTTTGTTCTGTTATATTTAAGTGAAAATTAATTTGGAGAATTTTTGTCACTGTTTGCTATTTTATTTCTCCATTTTAGTTTCAGCCTTGTATTTTCTTCACTGTTTTCTTTATTTTGATAATTAAAAATACCAAAAACATTCTTAAAAAATTCCCAAAAACCACAAAAATAGTAAAAAAGTATAAAAAGACCAAAAAGACTTTATTTGCTTATTTTTGAACACTTTCATCTATTTTTATAAATCTCTCTTTCTCCTTTTTATTACATTGTCCTTATTTTCCCATATTGAAAAAGAATATAAAAAAATATAAAATATAAAATAAAAAATAAAAAAAAATCAGTAAATTGAAAACCAAAATACAAAAATATAACATTAAAAATTAAAATATATATATATATATATATAAAAATTAAAACCCACAAAAATTAGCATAAGTAGGCACTTGATCACTTTAACACACATTTTTGAGCACTTGTGCCCCGTTCTACCTGTCTGCTCCCTGTGTTCGACCTCTACAAAACTTGCACCTATACACATCTTGTTGTAGAGTTATAATAAATTTTAACTCCGCACATTTACTTTCATTATTTGATTTATTTGTCGTGGGTTAATTGTTGTTTTAATCCGAATTTCGCGTGGTCGATTCAGCGACTGAGTTCCCGCCTTGTGTGGAACTTAAGATCACCGATTTTTGGGTTAAACAATACCCAATTAAAATATCCAATTTATTCATCCTTCATTATTTTTACAAATTCATATTTTTATAAATTTGTAATCATTATTTATAACTTATACACATATTAAAACAAAAAAACCAAAATAAAAATACAAAATAAAATACGTCTATATGGATACATAGCAAAACTCCTATAATATTACATGTACATAAATAAAATAAAAATCATTCTTTCATTCTTTTTCCTCTTATATTTTTATACTATTATAAATATCATGTATATTTTACTAAAACTATAAAATCAAAATAAAACCCAACAAAATACATTAAAATAAAATAATGTATATAAATCATAGATGAAATACCTATAATCACACCTACATAATATACATACCTATTTATTTAAGTGTATAAATAATATAATAAAAATAATATAAAAATATATTTATGTATATTAAAATAATTTATAAATATAAAATAAAATAATATAATGATAAAATAAAATATACAAAATAAAAATAAAATAGCCTAAATATAGGTAAATATACTGATAAATAAACACTTAAAAATTAACTACTAATAAATAACATCAAAAAATGAATAAAAATTATAATAAAATAGTAAATAAAATATAAAAAATATATTAAAAAATTAATAGAATCAATTACTATTTATAAATAAATATTTTCAAATAAAATTGCAATTTTGTCCTTTAGATACTCTACGTGGACTAATCAGAGGCCAGGGATTGTTGACCGCTAGTCAACTCTCCCTACGCCTCTGACTTGTGTCAGACATGTCAAGTCCCCTCTTTTCCTCCCTTTTTCATGTTTGGTCCATCGATCAATTGCGCTCGATCTCTTCACTAGATTTGCTCCTTGATCATCATAGATCCACGCTAGCCCCTTGGATCTCATGTACATAGCGCTAATTTATTTTATTTAGCCGGTCAAATAAGGGTGATGCAATTGTCAATAAATAAAACCTCCTCTCTTCCATTGATTATTTGGTCATCTTCTTCCCCTTGATACCCCGTGACTTGGCCAAAGCGAGCACTCTCGTGATAGGAGGGAATTCCCTAAGCTCACAGAGGTCGACGGAGGGTAGAGGTGCACCCACGGCGGAGCTCCGACACCATCCTGCTCCCTCTCCTCCTAGGAAGTTACGATCTGCGCCTTTATCGATTTTTAGATAGATTTTGTTACCCGCATTTTAATTTTGTAATTAGGTTAGGGATTAGGATAACATGTCAGCCATAAATGCCTAAATAGTAGTTCATCAGAGTGGAACTTTTTCACCTGTTCTCGCCATTCTCCGATGCGTCCTTCCACCTCCATTCTCTAACCCTCACGCTTCCTCATGCCACACACATCCTCGTCCAAGCAGAATCATCTTCAATCTGGAAGAAGAAAACCATCTCTATCCATCTTCACTGGGCCTCTCTGTCGTGTCGCACTACGCCACATTTCCCTCCAAATCAAGGACCCAAGACCCCTATTTTCTCGCGTTAACACCTCCTGCAGAACCTGGGACGTGTAGACCCCACGGGGGTTCGACTTTGGCAGCACTGCAGGTACCTAGGATGATGAACATCCTCGACATCGCAGAGGAGCTCCGGCGAATGTGAGAGCATTTTGGAGCTCTCTGTCGACAGGGCACGACCCTAGGAAGATTTTTGGAGCAGTTGTAGCTCACGGGTTGGTTGGATGCATGCACACCATCGGATCGAAGCTCAGGGACGGGAAAGCTCTTCCTTGTTCTTCGAGTCTCCCTTTTTGTCGTTCGATCAAGCCCGATCTCCAGACAACACAGTCGTCGTCCGATGCGCTTTGGCTTGGCCGTCAGATCATCAGCTAGGATTTAATTCCAGTCTTTCATTACGAAGCGGTATCAGCGCACAAGACAACGCGTGGCAAGTGAATGTGCATGTGTCGTTCGATCGCATACAATATGGGGTAAACTGCAAACTCTACCCCACATTTTTGTATATAATTATTTAGTTCTGTAAATTAAAATTATAGTGTAAATAAATTGGAATTTTGTACAAGAACCCATCTACTTTTTAAATATTACACATGGGTCCTTCCCAAGAAGTCTCACGTGTAGTTCCATGTGATGGGTAATTTTTATGTAGGCCCTGGATGTTTTTCTATGTTATAAAATAGTTCATAAATATTAAACAAATGTTGCTTTATTTAGGAGTATTTGTAGATGAGCCCTGATTTAGATTTAAATTGCAAATATGCCCCTACCAGGACATATATTTTTGTGCTTTTGATGTAATTTTTATAAATAGAAAATGTGCTTCGAAAAATACGCAAAAATATGATGAAATGCCTGCTTCTATGTACATTCACACCCATTTTTATTTGGAATTTTGGTCATTTTAATCATTTATCAAAAATAAAAAGGAGTCTATTTTTGTAATGTTTAAATTACGAAAATACCAAAGAAATATAAAATTGTGTCTAAAAATTCCAAAAAAATTATATATAGTATTCTTATCATATTTAATTACATATAAAAATCACTAAAAATGGAAAAAAAACTTAAAATTTAAAAAAAACCTAAAATCTCTTATAAAATCTAGAAAATCATTAAAAAATCAAAAAATTATGTTTTTCAATTTTATATTTTTTTATATAAATACTTACATATTAAAGTTGATTTGGATAATTTTAGAACCATATACTATTTTTAATTTTCAAATCAATTTTGACTTATTTATTTAATCCCTTATTTGGGATATTTTGGAATTTAAAACTACATAAAATTATCAAAAATTCCAGTAAAATTACAAAAACATTAGAAAAATATGTAAAAAACATTTTTTTATTTCTTAAAATTTAGTGATATTTATTAGTATTTATAAATATATTATACTAAATGTATATATTCCCTTATGTATTATATATATGTATTTAAAGGAAAAATATAAAATTATAAAAATATAAAAAGGAAATATTAAATTAGAAAATTAAAAACTAAAAACAATAACGTAAAACAGAATTGAAATAAAAAATATATAAATCCTAAAACCCATAAAACAATAAGAATGGATAAGAGATAGAAGACAAAAATTTTATGTGCTACATTTGCCCTCCTTCTACCGTTTGCTCCCTGAGTTCGACCTCTAACATGCTTACACCTATACATATTTTGTTGTAGAGTTATAATAAATTTTAAATACACAATTTTTCATTTCTTTGCTTTATACGTATTGGGGGTTAATTGCTGATCAATTCGAGGTTCTCGTCAATCGCCTCGATGATTGTGCCGCCACCTTGTGTGGAACACATGATCGATGCCGATTTTTGGATTATTAAATGGCATTGTTGCCAGGGAGAAATGCCACATAAGGGTGCTAGGTCGCATAGTTGGTTATCAAATGGCATTGGTCCGCCTTGCGCGGGTGTCGGGGAGCAATGCCACATAGTTGGGGATTCTTTTGTTTTGTCATATATCTCTTGCTCACTTAGTTATTTTTTCATTTATTTTATTTTGTTGTATATTTATTTATCATTATTATTTTATATTAACTGTGAACTGTCTGACACGCCTTCTTGTTTGACTTTGTTGCGAGGGACCGCCACATGAGGGAGGATCTCCTAGGAGGATCGGTGCACTCGAGCAAGGTGGAGCCAGTCTTCAGAGTTCGCTTGCAGGAGAGAGAGAGTAGCAAGGGCAGAAAATATGATTTTTGAATAAAGTCTCTTTTCTTTATTTATTTTATTTTGCATTATTATGTATATTCATGTGAGAGAGTGATCATTATATTTGTAATAATTTGGAATCTCACAGGTGCAATGACTTCATGAGGTCCATTGTGTGAGGGATTGTTCCCTTGGGGTCCTTGCCAGTTTTTTCAAGTTTTTATTGCTTCATTTTTATTTGTTTTCCTGATTTTTGTTTTATTTTGTGTGAATGAGCCCTAGCTTAGGAATCATTTTGCTCGATAGACTAAGGACCAAAGCCCTAATATATTTACACGTACCTATAGCTTCGCTTCTATACTTAGTCAAATTTTGAATTGATATTTTTGGGTTTGAGATCGAGCACCTAGAGAAGTGCTATACAACGCTTGCAAGATCTGTTGTGGCGGACACGGATGCACTTTAGAGACCAGACTATTGGATCTCATTTCTACATATTTAGCATATGGTTCTTCACGACAATAGCAATTTCTATACTTAGGGAAATTTCATCGGATTGCATTTGCATGTAGTATAGGTTTCAATTATGTTATGCATCCCGCATAGAGAGAGCTGAGAAGCACTATAAGTCTTCTGACTTTGCATGCATCATCGATTTCCGACTTGCACGGCTTTTTCGACCTTCTCCCTCTAATTTTGCTCACTTAAGATGCTATATGGAATTGAAAACATCGTAGGCATGCACATTGAAAAATAAACAAAAAAAGTGATAACCTAAATAAATTTGGGACCGTTAACTCTATTGGACTTTAAAATAAAATGTAATGGATTCATTTCTTTGTGGAGAGCAAACCCCTCATTGTTTGTGCACTTTATTCCTACCTACACGCTAAGTATTAGTGCCCAAATCCCAAGCCTTTCTTCGGTCTGTGCAACTTCTTGAAAATCACCTCGAAAAATGAAAAGATAAAAGACCAATATCTCGATCTTCATTATGTTGAGTAGGTGAATTGGGGGTCTGCTTTGTGTTAATTGAGTCTATATGCATTTTCATCTCTCTTTGAGTCTACGGTCACATCTGTGCGACTCATCATTATTGAGTCTCTCTATCTCTCTTGTGTATTTATTTCCTCATTTGCATCCGAGTCGTGATATTGGGTATCTTCTTCGTCAGATTTTGCAGCTTTTCTCCTTGCCCATATTACCCATATCTAGTCCGGTTCAAGGAGACCCTCTCCTTGATCCACAATTTTGTCTATGTCCACTTTGATCTCGCCCACCCTCCTCATTCCCTCTGTATCACCCCTTCTTCTACTCTGGAGTGCCATGCTTGTAAATAGAGCATGCGTCGAGGTTTATAACTTACACCGATTATTTGAGTAAGCCGGGCACATTTTGAGGGTACTAGGATCGGTATGCTACTTTCAGTGGATATGACTCCGGATCTGAGCGTTGATAATGTCAACGATTTGGCTGCTTGCATGATCAATATGTGTGGTGCTCATTTGAGAAATTTTGATCTCGCATACCGGATTGAGGATGTTATGTATTTCGGTGATGTGATGATGATTTCATGAGCTATGACTGATAGATCTAATTTGTGGCTCCTTCCATCTTAATTTAGAGTTTCGATTGCATATATTGATTTGGACTTCAGAGCAACGGTACCCGGAACCCACATAATCTCACTCATCTCTCTGACTAATCCATCCTCGATCTCCTGGTTATTTCAATTACCTATAGCACTTAGAGGATTATTGTTTACATCTTGAGACATCTCAGCTGGTTTGACTGACTTAAGGGATCGTGCCGTGGTTGACCTGACTTCCTCATCCCTCACATGATATTATGCCATCTTAAGGATTGATTGGTTGATGAATTTGAGGACCTGAGATTTGATGCCAGCATTCCCATGAATTGATTGACTTAGTTTGCATTACTCCCCGAGGACTATCTACGGGAGGATGCAAAACCTTTTCTACGCTCGGGTCACTCACTACCTATGATGACACCTTGTTGGAGCACGGAACCGAGTCGTCTGATTTGACTGTTTGGCCTCCCTCTCTACTTATGTGCCCGATTTATCGATGCACGAGGCCAATCTCATGGAGACTTTCGAGTCCTCTCTCCTTGACGGTCCTCGCAAGATGAGTCTTACTCTTCTGATTATTCACTGCCTAGTTCATAGTGCTCTCCGAGGGTTATCTGCGAGAGACTATGGCATTTTTAGGATCCTTCAGTCTCTTTTGCTGTGTAGTCGATCTACGGTCTACCGAGACCGATCTTTAAAACTCATTTGAGTCTTCTCTCCTTGATGACCCTAGCAAGGACGGGATCTATTTCGACTATTATCTACATAGTTTTCATTCCTCCCTGAGGACGATCTGCGGGAGGATGCAACACATTCTTTACGCTCGACTCCACTTACTAATTGTGTCTCCACTCTATTGGAGCACAGAACTGGGTCGTCTAGTATATACCATCGGTCTCACTGCCTTGATGTATATCTGATCTGTCAGATCATGGGACGATTTGTCTTGACTCCTTTGAGTCCGCTCTCCTTAAAGGTCCTCGCAAGGATGAGCCATCTGTCTCTGATTATTCTCTGCTTAGTTGGTAGCATGTTTCTCGAGGGTTATCTGTGGGACGCTGTCACATTTTCTCGCTCTGTCCGTCTCTTCTGCTAGTAGCTGATATTTGGCCTACTAAGATTGTTTATGTCAATCCATCTAATGGATCTGACTCCTTTGAGTCCTCTCACCTTAATGTCCCTCGTAAGTATGAGCTCTTTCTGATTATTCATCGACTAGTATGTGCTACTCCTCGAGGGTTATCTGCAGGAGGGTACATCATTTGGTAGGTACTTGGTTTCACTTCTGGTGTCTCCTATCTGGTGGAGCATGAATCTGGGTCTTCTGACATGTGTACTCAGTCTCCTATCTGGTTACGTCTCCTGTCTAATTGGAGCACGAAGCTGAGTCTCTTTATTATTCTGAGATCTTTAACTCATCTAAGGCTGCTCATCTTGAGAACCTACATAGGGTTGAGCCATGTCTTGTGGTATTTGGTGTGTCCTTTTGACCGTTCTGATCTTATGACCACCAGATATCACGCCACTGCATTGAGAGTATCTTGTTATTTACCTTTCCTATCTTCTCGAGACCTTGATTGACTTGGAGGATTCTGTACTGTTCGGTCTTCCTCCAAGTCTTACGGTATCGGCTATGATCTACCATTTCTTCCCTTATAAGTCGATGATCTACTTCATGCTACTGGACCCTGGCTTACCTTCGATCTATCTTGCCCCGGTAGCTGACACTCACTTGATTTCCTGTTAGGGTGTCTTTTCACTTCCTGACTGCGTCACCGTTCTCACAGGGAGACGATGACAAGAGTATGGTATTCACTTATCAGATATCGTCCTGTGCTTCACCACTCTTTACTTGTTATATATATGTGTTTTGTTTTAAATTCGTTCTTTCTCCCGTATGTCTTGTGTACCTTAGATCTTTTTCCATATCTATGTATCTATACTTATGACGTACCTTGTCCTAAATATAGGGGGTTACACACCATGTTGTTCTTTCTCCATTCTATTTCATCCATCATATCGTTGCCTATACTTAGGAATCTATTACCCTAGGTTTAGGGGGAGTGATGTGTACATTCTTTGCAATGTTTTCATCTATCTTTATTTGTCTTTTCTTCTTTTCTTCTTTTCCTTTTCATTTTTTTCTACAATAAAGGTGTCGCCCCTTTTTGTCAGTCTTCTGTACTTAGGACATACTTTGTCCTAAGTATGAGGGGGTGCAACCCAGATTCATTCATTCTTTGATCCCATCCACTGTCTCCCTTCTTGTTGATTTGCTCTACTAGACTTAGGGATATCTCACCCTAAGTATAGGGAGAGACAGATCGAGTTGTGATCTGTACATTCCCACCTTGCCCCTCCCTGCTTTGTGTACGGTCTGCTATGCTTGGGATTATTTGATCCTAAGTATGGGGGGAAGGTCAACTTCAGATTCATTTATCTATTCATTTTTTCCATTCATTGTAGTATAGGCTTTTCTATACTCAGCACGAGTTATATCTTCTCTTTTTCTTTTCGATCTATGAGGACATAGCTCAAGCTAAGTATAGGGGGTTGTATATATTATATATACTTTAGCCATAACTCGTACTTTCGTATCATTAAATATGGCTAAAATACTATATATATTTATACAATTCATTAATAACAAAATGCATTTTTATTCCTCAAATTCTTTTTGTACATACTGATGGATAAATCAGGTTAAAAATATCTTTGCAAAATGATTTGAAAAATGGTTTGACCCATTTGGAAAACTTTTTGTGAAATGTTTTCATTTTTTGTAAAATATTTTGATTTGTAAAAATTCTTTTCCTAGGGTGAATAAAAGTTTTGAAAACCAATTTGTAAATGATTTTGAAAATGGTTGTAAAAATATTCTAAAAAAATTATGTATACAATTTGAAAAATCGTTGCAAAATGGCATTCAGATTTTTGTAAATATTTGTAAAAATTATTTTATACTATAGATTTCAAAATTATTTGCAAATAAATTTGAGGAATAAGTGCATCATTAAATAAAAAATATATATAAATGTAAATAAAAAATCTTTGCCAATTGTACATATATACACCTGTAAAAAAATAACAACATTTTAAACTTGTAAATTCTTTCAATTCTTCATCCTTCTAAATAAACAAAGAGCGGCATGCCCGTGTAAATAATTGTACATATTTTATTCTTGTGACGAAATTCTTTTTATTTTTTGTGAAAATTGCATCATTCTTTGCATCATTATACGTAGCATTTGCATAGCATTCATATTCTTTTCGGATTGAGCTTGATGATTGAACTAGTCTAAATAAGGTCAAAGATTGGAGCTTGGTTGGACCTTATTGTACCTAACTGCACATGAACCTTTTGGGAACTGGATTTAAGGTACTTCAGGTCTATTTAGATTTAATTCTTTAAGACTCCGGCTTGGGTTCAAGTCATCTCAACTGACTAACTAGAACTTTTCGAGACACACGTATGACTCTTGTCGATCGTGACCTAAGTTGGACACTTGCACCTTTCACTTGGCTCAACTAAGTTGGAGTTGTGAGGGGAAGGGATTTTTCGATTTGAGATGCACATGAGTGGAAACATTCATCCTCGTCTAGGAAGGGAAGTGCACCCCAACCCGATAAAGTTGCCCCGAGGTCTAAAGATTGGAGAGTGGAGGCTGTAATAATGCTTCAAAAGAGGTATAGTCTTCTGGCTCAAGAGGAAAAATCCTTATGTAAATGTTGTTTTAAATAGTATGTTGACAAAAAAAGAGAAGAAATAAAAAAAACTCCAAAAAAGTGGGAAGGCCTGATCGAAAATAAAATGCATGCCGGAGTATGTAAATATGTTATATAGAAAATAAGCAATCTTGAGCATCAAAGTTATACGATGTGAGCATGTAGCAGGATGACTTGACTGCACTGGTTAGGCATCCCAAGATAGGTAGCTACACTGGCTACCATCCATTCTTCTCTTCACCCTCTCCTCTTGACTCGGATGCCACTTGAACTTAGAAGGGAATACCCCGCTCCTCGAGGAAAGAATTGCTGGATTGGGGAATCATTAGGTTGTTATTCTGGAGAAGTCAGTTTCTTTGTCATTTCAATTGGGGAGAGCCACTATCACTTTTAGGTATGTATACTTTATAAGTATATACATGTATATTTTACCTATGTATTGATATGTATTATTTATCTTAAATTTGACTTTGATGGTTTTATTTTATTATAGTTATGTAAATATTTTTTAAATAATATATACAATTTTATAAACATAAAAAAGTTTGAAAAATATGAAGAAGAAATATATAGAACAAAATATTTGTGTATATTTCACGATATGGGCCCAAAACCTAAATTTTGCATCTTAGCTCCAAATCAAATGAAACCACATTTATTAAATAGCTTACTAAAAATTATAGACAATTAAAGGTGATTTTGGTCAATTTTGATATAGTATGGAGAAGATATAGGTCTGTGGAGTTTTTATTTTGAGTTTTTGTTTTGTGTATCCTAGGCACATTGTGAATTATTTTTCTGTGAAATAAATTTTGTATTTTTCTTTGTATTTTTATCAACAATATTCATGTACTAAGTTTATTGATTTGAGGTACAAATAATAATGAATAAAATATGTCTCAAAAATTAATTATAAATGAATTAAAAATTAGGGTTTTTTTGTATATACAATTAGTGGTGATTTTGTCTATTTTAATAAAGTAAGGAGACGATACAGTTCTGTGAAGTTTTTATTTTAAGTTTTTGTTTTGTGTGTCTTGGGCACACTGTGCATTAAGTTTGTTAAAAGAAAAGCATTTTTCTTTGTATTTATATCTATAATATTCATGTACAAAGTTTATTGATTTGACGTATATATAATAATAAATAAGGTCGAAAAAATTAATTATCGATGAATTAAAAATCAGGGTTTTTAGGCATATTTTATACAATTTTTCTGCCCTATCTCCCCCAACTTTATTCCTTGTCGACTAAATCATGATTATAGGGTATCAGGGTCTATGGTCACTCAACACTAATGGTGTCTCATTTCTCTTTCTTTTCTTCCTTTATTCTTTTATTTCGGAATTAAATACAATAAATATACAATATTTTACATAGTATTTTGTACAATATATTGGGTGTTTATTTTGGCAAAATGATGATATATGAATGCATTTAGCTAGGGATTTATGGCCAAAATGAAAGAATAAAGTTGATGAAATGGAGATTCATCGACATTCATACTCATACTTTCGGAAATTATTGGGATTAGCCTCCACTTGTGCCGAAATTGTGGTCTTGGCAGTGGTAAGGTCATCCAACTTCTGACTCATCTCTACAAGGCCCTTGAATAGCTGATCCAAGCAATCGAGGGTAGGGTTCATAGGAGTGGCCTCTGAAGATTCACCATGTTGGCCATGCTGAGATTGTGAATGTTGCTGAGGATAAGGGTAAGAATGTTGCGAAAGATATTGAGAAAAAGACCGGTATTGTTGGTAATGAGGAGGAGGGAGTTGATATGGGACAACCAAGTAGTGATAGTACTTTTGTTGGTTGTATTGCAGTTGTTAGAACTGATTCTATCTCCAGCCCTGCTGATATGGCTAAGACTACTTGTGGTGAGGCTGTTGATTCCCTTGGACAGATCTCTCTCCTTGCTGCTGAGGGAATGGATGGGAGTTTGCAGACTTGATCTGCTGAGGTTCTCCTGGACGGGCCAGCTATGCATCATTGGACCAAACTCCATTTACATCCTACATGAGAGGTTGTGGATGAGAGAATGGATCTACGAGGATCTGGTGTTCTGGTCGGTATACAACCAGCTACTACTATAGCTGTTGAGCCGATGATGGATCCGAAGCTTGCACGAAATAAACGTGTTGAATCAATGGATGGGACTAACTCTACTGAGGAGGCTAAGGCGATGGTGTCTCCTTCATCTCAGTTGGAGTCGTAGTTGATGCAAGCACAGAATTGCAGGCGCTGATTGTGCTTACAAGCAGCTCCAGCTACTTAGTAATCTGATCTAGTTTTTCTAATTTCTGGGTCCTCTGTTCGATCACAGTAAGCTTTTCCAGGTCATGTGATCGCTTCTCAATTATATCTACCTTGGATAGGTGGCTCCCAATAATGCTCAGATTTGAGCTCTCATCCTTATCCTGCTCGTGTGAGGCGGCCATATGTACTGCCTTCCGGTGAACCTGTGGTCGTCTCTAATATGCACGGGATGATGATAGGATAGCTTCTCCTTGAGCCCTGACTAATCCATCCACAGGTCGCCATCTCGAGGGTCAAAGAGAAGATTGATGTTGGATGAATGATACAACGGTCTACAAGGAATAAAGGGAGTATAAAATAGTAGAACAACTCAAAGCAAGCAGGGGTCAAATGAGAAGAAAAGAAGAGAAAAAAATGAAGAGCAAAAATTTTCACATGTGTGGGACTAGATCTTGGACCTTAATCTAAATCTGATAAACACTAGACAAGTTGTGGATTCACCAACGCAACCCAAGTGAAGCCGTAAGAGTTCTCCTATTTTTATCTTTTCAATTTTATGGTTGTGTTGTAAGCAAATCTTTTAACAATTCCTTAAGAACACAAATCCTGTAGGAATGTGTGTACGACAAGGAAAGTACCTCATACTTCTTCCACCTCCTTTTGTAACCTATGATTTGCACACTTTGAGGTTCTTGATCTTGTGCATGTGGAGCTACTTAGTCAAAAAATTAAAGAGAGGAAGCCAATAGGCGAAACTAATACTTCCCTCGCAAGCGAGGTACTCTGCTGCAGGGTAATGAGACATACACCCCCATGAAGGCGTGGCCTATGCTCAATACTTAGGACTATGTAGGATGCTCCACGCAAGGTGAGGAACAATGTCATCTACAAGGCCCAACTTTCTTACGTAGTATAGAAGCATCAATACATCGTCAACCTAGGTGATAATCAAGGCTACGACAGATCAGATTTTTGGCTCTAATCCTTAGGGGGCATGCCTCACTCGGTCTCAAGTGTAGTTGAAAACAATGAGGGCTTTATGAACTCAAAACAAGGATGTCAATTATGGTTTTTATTAAGGTCAAAGTTTAGCAGTCCCCTTGTTTTAGTTTTTGAATTTTCAATTTTTTGAGTATTTTTTAAAGCAAAGTGCCCAATGATTTTTTTGTATTTTTTTAAACCTAATAATAGAGGGAGAAGTTGAAAAATCAATGCAAGTGGACACGAGAATAGAAATCTCACTCTCGTGTCAAATGATGCATGCAATGTAAGTAGACTCAAAGTGCTTCCCATTGCTCTCCATGCGAGATGTAAGGCAGAACTGAAATATTTACACTATATGGTGAAATGCAAGCGATAAAGCATTGTAAAAAAGAATTGTTATTATCGGGAAGAACCAAGTGCAAATCACTCAAAAATGGATCAAAGTGTCTAGTCTTGGAGACTCCTCAGTGCTCGCTACAATGGGTCCTACAAGTGTTGTGTGGAGTCTCTCACAGCTCACGGCTCAAATCCAAATAATTTACAATTAATTATTAGACTAAGTCCAAGCGAAAGAGATTATAGGTGCATGCTTCTATTAGGGTTTTGGACCTAGCTACTAAGTCAAGCAAACCTATATCTAGGGGCTCAATCGCATAAAACAAATGAAAGTAATGGCGGAAAGCTCAAAATGCGAGAAACAAAATAAAATAAATGTGACAAAACATGAAAAACCACGACGAGGCCCCAAGTGAATAGACACCCAGGCAATGAACCTCGTTAGGTATGGTAGTGTCCAGTCCAAATTATTAAAAATAATATAACAAAAATAAACTAAAAGGAACTATCTCACAAAATAAAAAATACCAAAGTGTGGGTTGTTCTTCTCCTCCTTCTCTGCCTCTCTCTCCTATACTCTCTTGGCGGCTCACAAGTAGAAGATCCCACCTCCTCGTAGCTCGAGTGCGTCCACCTCTTAGGAAGCAGTTGTCACCAAGTGGTCCCTCACAAGAAAGTCAAATAAAGACAAATAGGTTAGAACAGATAAACAATTATCAAGAATAAATAAGTAGAAAATAAAAAAATAATGTACACAAATATACAAAATCATATGTTATCTATTGCTCCACAATAATAGCACCATTTGAAATATTAGAAATATAATATCCCTAGAGTATTGTCTTGTGGACCACACAAGGCGGGACCATTAAGTCGTAGTGATGATAGCCCAAGAACCTCTCAAGTACATTCAACAATTAATTCACACAATATAAGAATCAAGCAATGGAATCAAGGAAAGTAAGAATCGAAATCTATTATACCCAATGATGAATGTGTATAGTGGACAATTAGGTAGGGTTCGAACATAGGAAGCACAAGACATAGAAGGAATATTTAAATATAAATAATGCAAATGCGAATACAAGTATGCAAAAAATCAATCAATGTTTTTGTGGGTTTTTAATTAAATAAAATAAGTTTTTAATTATATATGTTATTTGTTATTTCTTTTGAGTATAATAGTATATAATAATATAAATAAATATAAGAGTATATATAGGTATATAAGGTATATTTACACTATAAGTATTATATAATAGAATAAACATAAATAAATATAGAAAAAAAAATAGAAAATAACCAAAAATAGCAACCTTTTTTTTTAAGGTTTTAAAACATATTTATAATATTTATAATAATTAATAGTAACATAAACTATATATAATAATATATAGGCATATATAGACTTATAAGGTATACTGTTTATAAATATAGATAAAAAATGTCAAAATGGCCAAATAAAATATTTTCATATTTTTCAAATATTTTTTCTGTTTTATGAATTTTTTGGGAGTTCTTGTAATTTTTTGAATTTTTAGAACAAAAAATAGGGTAAAACGGTAACCTTTTAAGTAGACAAAATTGATTATAGAATTAATAATATGAAATAAGTTTAAAATTTCTCAAAATTAATTTTAATATGTAGATAAAAGTGTATATCAAAATACTGATTAGTAAATACTATTTTGGGATTTCAAAGATATTTTCATATTTTTAGGGTTAGTAAGGGTTTTCTAATTCTAAGAGTTTCTTTTGAGATGTTTTTGTGATTTTTGGTCTAGATTTGTAAAATAGGCTAATGAATAGTAGGTAATTTTTTTGGAATTTTTCGAATAGGATTTATAAATTTTTGTATTTTTAAATCAAATAAGGAATAAAATAGCTCTCTTTATTTTAATAAAAAACAAATGCATGGAAAATGGTAAATAAAAATAATAGCATAAACAAGCAGCCAATATTACAATACACCTTTTTTTTGATATTTTTTTAGAGCATAGGACTATTTAAAAAAATAAATGCATAAATAAAATTAAATTATGTTGGCAAGGGTATTTTTGCAAATAAAATATATTCCTTGGGCACAAGTGCAAAAGAACCCAAGAGTTTGAGCTGCAACTTGAATTTTAAATACTTTATACAAATTACAAAAGTCAGGGGTGCCTATTTGCAAAATATCCACTAACATGGGGGTCCACGTGAGGTGTCCTAGCACTGTAGTTAAAGGAAATATTAATAATCACCAATGGTATACATACAAAATATCAACAAAGTTTTGAACTTAATTAAATATTTATAAGACTATATATAAAATACAAAAAGGAGGAGGGTTTACTTGTAATTTTCATCCCTAAAAGTCAGTTGATGCGACCGTTGTCTTCAAGCCTTGAAGATGATCTAAGGTTTCTCCTAAGGCAGTACTTCGAATAGATTCAGCAACCCGGATTAAATCTGGGCCAGGTTCTTGATTAAACAGTGGAGAAGGGGTCTACAAGAACTCGTGAAGAATTGGTAATCGGCGACCTTTGATCTGATGTCTCTCCATGCTCCCAGTGGTCTCCCCTTGAGCCAGCAAGTGGCTTCGCTTCTTGAGGCTCCACCACATGTAGTGGGGTGCTCCAACGAAGGCGAGGGATATATGGGCACTCAGACAAGGTATGAGAACCTGGAGCTACTCCAGGTATCAAATGGTGTTCCAAAAGCTTTTCTGGAGTCACGAACCTACATCAAAATGCTCCTTGGCCCAAGGGCTACTTCCTCTATCCAAGGGTTAGGCAAAAAAGAGTTAGGGATGAGGTGAAGGTGGAGCTCTTATGAAGGTCGACAGAGGGAGCTTCGAATTCCAAATCCACGATGGATATAGGGGGAACTAATGGGGTGATCTATGGAGCAGATGAAGGGGATTGATTGGGGTGAAAATCAAGGTGATTAGACAGGTGGATAACAATGAATTTCCCAGGACCTCGAGCTCCAGGGATTTGGGGACTTTTGGAATTAAGGATAGCAATTAAATTAAAGCTAAAAGTAGATGAAAAAATGAAAACTAGAAGCAAAAATATACCAAAGATAGAATTAATCGGGCCTCAACTGGACCAGAGTCGAGAGGCGGAACCTACCGGCAAAGCTCCTCTGGTAATGGTGGTGGATCCATCCTCTGCACCTCCTCCTCGTTGCAAAGCCTCCAGATTTCGAGTTGTCACCATGAGGAATGGATTGAATAAGCTCTAAGGGGCTAAGAGGTATCAAAGAAGGATCAAAAGGAGAGGCGTAGCTGGAGGAGAGAATAAATAGGTTGTAAAAGGTGGTGACTTCGATCGAGGAGATTGATTAGATCAAGAAAGATCGGCTTGATCGAAGACGTGGGTGGGATTCATGGATATTGGATTAGTATTTTTCACTTTGATCAGAGGTCTAAAGAATGAGTGGATTCAATAAGAAAAAGGGAAGAAAACACTAGTCTGACACACCATCGCTTGAGGAAGAGAGAAGAGGGTCAGTTGACCCAGGGTTCTACGGTGGGAAGAATTTTGTTAGTCTACGTAGACCAACAAGAAAATTTTGAGAAAGAAAATACTTGTCAAAACAAAATAAATAACAAAAGATTTAATAAAATTTTAATTAAAGCATGAAAAATGTTTATAGTTTAGTATAGTATTTTATATGTATTTTTTATTATTTTTATAAGGCCTTCATTACAAGCTAATATTTACATGTAAAATATAGGTATAAATATATGTATTTTGGTATTTTTTATTCAGTACTATACATTTCATTAATTTATACAGGCACTTTATACATTTTTATTTATATTTATATGTATTTAGAAATTTTTATTATTCTTATGATTTTTATGTGTACTTAATAAATTAGGTATGTATACATTATAAGTATATACATGTTTACATATGTATTGATATGTATTATTTATCTTAATTTGACTTTGATGATTTTTTATTATAATTATGTACATATGTTTGAAATAATATATACAATTTTATAAAAATAAAAGAGTTTGAAAAATACGAAGAAGAAATATATAGAATAAAATATTCATGTATATTTCATAATATAGGCCCAAAAACTAAATTCTGCATCTTATCTCTAAATTAAATAAAACCACATTCACTAAATAGCTTATTAAAATTTATATACAATTAAATGTGATTTTGTTCTATTTTGATACAGTATGGAAAAGATACAGGTTTGTGAAGTTTTTATTTTGAGTTTTTGTTTTGTGTATCCCAGGCACACTGTGCATTATTTTTATGTGAAATAAATTTTGTATTTTTTCTTTGTATTTTTATCAACAATATTCATATACTAAGTTATTGATTTGAGGTATAAATAATACATAATAAAATATCTGAAAAATTAATTAAAATGAATTTCAAATCATGGTCTTTTTGTATATTTTGAACAATTCTTGTGCCTTATTTCCACCTACTTTATTCCATAACAAGCAAGTCATCATGATGATTAGGTCTGGTGGTCTAAGGTCACTCAACACCTATGGTATGCCATTTCTTTTTCTTTTCTTCCTTTATTTCTTTTATTTGGAATAAGATACAATAAATATACAACATTTTACACAGCATTTTGTACAATGTATCAGGTGTTTATTTTAGAAAATTAATGATAGATACATGCATTTAGCTAGGGATTTAAGACCAAAATGAAAGAATACAGCTGATGAAAGGGAGATTCATCACATATACACATTTTTGTCTGGGTTATAATAAATTTTGAATCTCTCCTTATTGCATTGCTTTATATGTACTTGTGGGTTGATTGTTGATTTAGTCGGCTCTCGTGAGAGGTCACCTTAATGACTATGGGCCTCGCCTTGCGAGACCACATGACCTCCTCCGTGGATCTTGGCTACATCACCCACCATTATTCTTGTGTGAATACCAAAAGAAATGTCGCACGATTCCCTCCAATATATTCCTAACTCCCAATGGGAACAGTCTTGAAGAGAAAGAAAATCAGAATCATAGATAGCACCGACGTCAAGAGGAGAAGTCCTCCTCTCTTGGAAAGGAAGATTGCCTTCCACCCCACTAGTCTTCGCTCCATCTTTTTGATAATCGACTTCCAATCGCTCACCCTAATCCCCCCCAAGGAATGTCCATTATGGTTTTTATTAAGGTCGAAGTTTTATTATCAGTCCTCTTGTTTTAGTTTTTGAATTTTCTGTTTTTTTGAGTATATTTCACAGCAAACTACCCAACTATTTTTTTGTATTTTTTAAATGTAAGAATAGAGGGAGAAAGCGGAAAAGCAATGCGAGTTGACACGAGAGTGGAAACTTCACTCTCGTATCAAATGATACGTGCAAAGTAAGTAGACTCACAGTGCTTCCCATCGCTCTCCATACGAGATCTAAGGAAGAATTGAAATATTTACACTATATGACAATATGCAAGCGATAAAGCATTCTAAACAAGAGATGCTATTATCAGGAAGAACCAAGTGCAAATCACTTGAAAAAGGACTCAAGTGTGAGTTGTTCTTCTCCTCCATCTCTACCTCTCTCTCCTACTCTCTCTTGGACAGCTCACAAGTAGAAGTGCCCACCTCCTTGCAGCTCGAGTGTGTCCACCTCTTAAAAAGCATTTGTCTCCAAGTGGTCCCGCACAAGAAAGTTAAATAGAGGCAAATAGGTTAGAATAGATAAACAATTATAAAGAACAAAAAGTAGAAAATAAAAAAATGTACAAAAATATACAAAATGATATGTTATCTATTGCTCCCTAGCAATAGCGCCATTTGAAATACTAGTAATATAATATCCCTATAGTATTGTCTTGATGTCCACACAAGGCGGGACCACTAAGTCGTAGTGATGATAGCCCAAGAACCTCTTCAGTAAATTCAACAATTAACCCACACAATATAAGAATCAAGCAATGGAATCAAGGAAAGTAAGAATCAACATCTATTATACCCAACGATGAATATGTATAGTCAACAATTAGGAAGGGTTCGAATAAAGGAAGCACGACACATAGAAGGAATTATTTAAATATAAATAATGCAAATGTGTATACAAGTATGCACAAAATCAATCAATGTTTTTGTGGGTTTTATATTAACTAAAACATTTTTTAAATTATATTTTTTATTTCTTCTGAGTATAATATTATATAATAATATAAAAAAATATAGGAGTATATATAGGTATATAAGGTATATGTACACTATAAGTATTATATAATAGAACAAACATAAATAAATATAGAAAAATCAGAAAATAATAAAAAATAACAGCCTTTTAATTTTTAAGGTTTCAAAATATATTTATAATATTTATATATAGACTTATGAGGTATATTATTTATAAATATAGATAAAAAAATATCAAAATGGCCAATTAAAATATTTTTATATTTCTCAAATGTTTTTCTATTTTTATGAATTTTTGGGGACTTTTTGTAATTTTTTGATTTTTTAAACCAAAAATAGGTAAAACAGTAACCTTTTAAGTAGACAAAATTGATTCTAAAATTAAAAATAGGAAATAGGTTTAAAATTTCTCAAAATCAATTTTATATGTAGAAAAAAGTGTATATAAAAATACTGATTAGTAAATACTATTTTTGGATTTTCGAAAATATTAGTATATTTTTAGGGTTAGCAAGGGTTTTCTAATTCTAAGAGTTTATTTTTAGATGTTTTAGTGATTTTTGGTCTGGAGTTGTAAAGTAGGCTAATGAATAATAGGTAATGTTTTTGGAATTTTTTAAATAGGTTTTATAATTTTTGTATTTTTAAATAAAATATGGAATAAAATAGCTATTTTTTATTTTTAATAAATAATAAATGCATGCAAATTGGTAAATAAAAATTATAGCATAAACAAGCAGCCAATATTGCAATACACCTATTTCTTGATATTTTTTAGAGCACGGGACTATTTTTAATAAAAATAAATGCATAAATAAAATTAAATCATGCTGACAAGGGTATTTTTGCAAATAAAATATATTCCTTGGGCACAAGTGCAATAGAACCAAAAGTTTGAGCTTCAACTGGAATTTTAAGTACTTAATAAAAATTACAAAAGTCGGGGTGACTATTTGCAAAATGTTCACTAACATGGGGTCCACGTGAGGTGTCCTAGCACTGTAGTTAAAGACAATATTAAAAATCACCAAGGGTATTCATACAAAAAGTCTACAAAACTTTGAACTTAATTAAATATTTATAAGATTATTTATAAAATACAAAATGGAGGAGGGTTTACATACACATTTCATCACTGAAAGTCAGTTGATCTGACCATTGTCGTCAGGCCATGCAGATGATCTAAGGGTTCTCCTAGGGCAGTGCTTCGAATAGATTCAACAACTCGGATTAGATCTGGGCCACGTTCTTGATCGTACAGTGGAGTAGGGATCTATAAGAACTCGTAAAGAACTGGAAGTCGGCAACCTTTAATCTGATGTCTCTCCATGCTCCAGTGGTCTCCTCTTGAGCCAGTAAGTGGCTTCGCTTCTTGAGGCTCCACCGCATGCAGTGGGGTGCTCCAATGAACACGAGGGATATATGGGCACTCAGACGAAGTCTGAGGACCTGGACCTACTCCAAGTATCAAATGGTGTTCCAAACACCTTTCTGGAGTCACGGACCTACACCAAAATGCTCGTTGACCTGAGGACTACTTCCTCGGCCCAAGGGTTAGGCAAAAAAGAGTTAGGGATGAGGTGAAGGTGGAGCTCTGACAAAGGGAGGTGAAGGGAGCTTCGACTTCCAAATCTACGATGAATATTGGGGGAACTAATGGGGTGATCAATGGAGCAGATGAAGGGGATCGAGTGTGGTGAAAATCGAGGTGATCAGACGGGTGGATAACAATGAATTTCCCAAAAGCTCATGCTCCATGTATTTGGGGACTTTTGGAATTAAAGATAACAACTAAATTAAAGCTAAAGTAGATGAAAAAAATGAAAACTACATGCAAAAATATACCAAAGATAGAATTAACTGGGCCTCAACTCGACCGGAGTCGAGAAGGCGGAACATGTCGGCAAAGCTCCTCTAGCGATGGTGGTGGATCCCTCCTCCACACCTCCTCCTCATTGCAAAGCCTCCAGATTTCAAGTTTTTACCACAAGGAATGGATTGAATGATCTCTAAGGGTCTAAGATGTATCAAAGAAGGATCAAAAGGAGAGGCGGAGCTGGAAGAGAGAATAAATAGGCTGTAAAAGGTGGTGACTTTGATCGAGGAGATTGATTAGATCAAGAAAGATCGGCTCATTAGAATATGGGGGAGGGATTCATGGATATCGGATTAGTATTTTTCATTTTTATCAGAGGGCTAAAGAATGAGTGGATTCAATGGGAAAAAGGGAAGAAAACCTGAGTCTGACACACCGTCACTCGAGGAAGAGAGAAGGGGGTTAGTTGACCCGGGGTTCTACGGTGGGAAGAAATTGGTTAGTATACATGTACCAACTAGAAAATTCCAAGGATGAAAATCCTTGTACAATCAACAAAAAATAAAAATGGATTTAATAAAATTTTAATTAAAACATGAAAAATATTTGTAGGTTAATGTAGTATTTAATATGTATTTTTTTATTATTTTTATAAGGCCTTTATTACAAGTTAATATTTACATGTAAAATATAGGTATAGATACATGTATTTGGGTATTTTTTATTTAGTACTATATATTTTATATACAGGTATTTTATACATTTTATTTATATGTTTTTAGATATTTTTATTATATTCTTCTGAATTTTATGTTTACTTAATTAATTATGTATGCATACTTTATAAGTATATACATGCGTATTTTACCTATGTATTGATATGTATTATTTATCTTAAATTTGACTTTGATGGTTTTATTTTATTATAATTATGTACATATATTTTAAATAATATATACAATTTTATAAACATAAAAAGTTTGAAAAATATGAAGAAGAAATATATAGAACAAAATATTTGTGTATATTTAACAATATGGGCCCAAAACCTAAATTTTGCATCTTAGCTCCAAATCAAATGAAACCACATTCATTAAATAGCTTATTAAAAATTATAGACAATTAAAGGTGATTTTGGTCCATTTTGATATAGTATGGGGAAGATATAGGTCTGTGAAGTTTTTATTTTGAGTTTTTGTTTTGTGTATCCTGGGCACATTGTGCATTATTTTTCTGTGAAATAAATTTTGTATTTTTCTTTGTATTTTTATCAATAATATTCATGTACTAAGTTTATTGATTTGAGGTATAAATAATAAAGAATAAAATATGTCTCAAAAATTAATTATAAATGAATTAAAAATAAGGGTTTTTTTGTATATTTTGAACGATTCTTCTGCCCTATCTCTACCTACTTTATTCCATATCGAGCAAGTCATCATGATGATTGGATCTGGTGGTCTAGGGTCACTCAGCACCTTTGGTATCTCCTTTCTTTTTCTTTTATTCTTTTATTTTTTATTTTGGAATAAGATACAATAAATATACACCATTTTACACAGTATTTCGTACAATATATCAGATGTTTATTTTAGAAACTTAATGATAGATACATGCATTTAGCTAGGGATTTAAGAACAAAATGAAAGAATAAAGGTGATGAAAGGGAGATTCATCACCTATACACATTTTTATCTAGGTTATAATAAATTTTGAACCTCTCCTTATGGCATTGGTTTATATGTACTTGTGGGTTGATTGTTGATTTAGTCGACTCTCATGAGAGGTCACCTTAATGACTGTGGGCCTTGCCTTGCGAGACCACATGACCTCCTCCGTGGATCTTAGCTATATCACCCACCAATATTCTTGTGTAAATACCAAACAAAATGTCCCATGATTCCCTCCAATATATTCCTAACTCCCATTTGGAACAGTCTTGCAGAGAGAAAGAAAATCAGAATCATAGATAGCACCGACTTCAAGAGGACAAGTCTTCCTCTCCTGGAAAGGAAGATTGCCTTCCACCCCACTAGTCTTCGCTCCATCTTCTTGATAACTAGCTTCCAATCGCTCACCCTCATCCCCCCTAAGGAATGCCTAGATATGTAATCAGCAAGCTACCGTGTGGAGACCACAACCAACCCTCGCAAGCATAGTCGTCCTCCTCAGACCACCCCAAGGGCATGAATTCTGACTTCCCCCTTGATGAATCCTCACTCCATCACCTTTATTCTTTAATTTTGGACATAAATCACTAGTCAAATACATGTATAAAACATTAATTAGCCAAAATAAACACTACATAGTTTGTTCAAAATAATGTATAAATATTGTATTTAATTCCTAAATAAAAGAATGAAGAAAAGAAAAGAAAAAGAATGATGTTTCAAAGATACATAGTGATCTTAAACTCTGAGACCCAATCATCATGATGGCGTGGTCGACAAGAAATAAAGTAGGGGAGATATGGCAGAAGAACTTTACAAAAATACAACACACACACACAACCCTAATTTAATTTGCCAATAATCACTTTTTGGGACCTATAATATTTAATTATTTTTAAACCACAAATAAAATAACCTTCAACATGGATATATAGATAAAAATAAAAAGAAAAATACAAAATTGATATCATAGAAAAAAAAGGCACAATGTGCCCGGGACACACAAAATAAGAAACCCGCAAAGAAAACTTTGCAGACTTGTATCTTCTCCATCCTATATAAAAATTGACCAAACTAACTTTAATTGTATATAAAATTAAATAATCTATTTAATAAATGTTTTTCTAATAAATTTGGAGCTACGATGCAAAAGTTGGGTTTTAGGCCCCCACTATGCAATATACATGTATATTATATTCAATATATTTATTTTTTATATTTTCAAAATCTTTTATTGAAAGTATTATTTAACACAAATGTACAAAATTTAAATAAATTAAAACCACCAAAATTTCATTAAAATAAATCAATTACTGTTATACATAGATGAATATACATATATATACATACAAGAATAGTGTATATAATTAATTAAATACATACATAAACTTATAAAAATACAAAAAATACTGAAATATTGATTAAAAAATTAAAAATATATAAAGTACATGTATATATTAATAAAATATACAATACAAATAAAAAATTAAATACTCAATATAGACGGAAATTTACTTATAGATATGCATGTAAAAATTTACTTATAATAAATTACCTTAAAAAGAAATAAAAATATGTATAAAGTACTACATAAAATTAAAAATATTTATTATTTTTTAACCTAAAATTAATTAATATATTTAATATTTTTAAGAATTTCTAGCTCACTTTTTCCTGGTTGGTCCGCGTGGACCAACTAGGGCCTCTCGAACGTTGATCTCGGGTCAATTGTCCTGTCCGACTCACAGCCCATGTCAGACTCAATGGAACCCCCGACTTCTCTTTTTTCCATGATTCCTCCATGAGTAAACTCTCCCTCGAGCTCTACCCATCCCGTAGCCTCCATGTTCATCCTCCACGACGACCACGCCCTTCTCACCTACCACCTCTCCCGTCACGCCATCTTTCCTCGAAGTCAGTTGTTCGCCTTCTTTAAAACCTACACCCTCTTCTCCCTTTTGTCATTTGATCCCTCTCTTAGAGTTCTTAGCCCCTCAGACTCAGCGTTAGATGTTTTTGGCCAGTGATAATTGTCAAGGGTAGCCATCTGTAGCGAGGAGGAGAAGTAGAGAAGCAAGATCCGATCACCATCAGCAAGCTCTTCGGAGGTCCTGCCTCTTTGCTTCTTGGTCAAATCGAGGCCATTTCGTAGCATAGCCAGTTAGTTTGCTTTGTACCTTTTAATTTTGCATTTTAATTTCATCAATTAGTGGTTAGATTAAGTTAGATTCCAAGTTTTGTGTTAATCTCGAGGTCGTGCTCCAAGTCTGATTCACTATGAATATGCTCATGTCTCGACTCATCTCACACCCACTTTCTACCTTGGTCATTTTCTCCATCTGAATCCCCCTTTGCCCCTTGGATTCTGTAATAATCCAAGCACTCGAAGCTCATCTGTCATCTCCACCTCAAGCTTCATCGCTCCACCCATCCACGTCGCATTCAACTTCAATTGTGGGCGGAGACAAATCGCCTCGGGCCATATAACTCTTTCGTGCAGGACTGAGTCCCCAAGGACCCCTCTGGAATCGCAAAGTAGATTTGGAACATCTCCATTTCATTTGGAGCTATTAGATGCTCTGAATTATCGTTGAAGCCACCTTAGCTTCGTTGGAGACCACCAACACCTGCAAAGCTAGCCTAGCAACCTCTAGGACTCATTGGTGAGGAGAAAGATGATGGGAGGAGGAAAATTCTATTATTTGAAGCAACGCTAAGAAAAAGTTCTTAGCAGTTGATCCACAACACATTTGAGTCGTTCGATGACATCCACGCTCGAGATCTAATCTGGAGCGCTAATCTCAAGTGAAGCGATATGCATTTCCAACCGATAGATCCTCCACGTGGCACGTAGACGACAGTCTGATCAACGAGGTATAAGTGGGAAAAATTGAAAAAATAACCCCTCAGCGTTTTTGTATTTCCTAAAAAGTTCTATAAATATTGTAGTATGTGAAAAATTAAGTGGAAAAATAGCAGCAAAGCCCCGAGCTTTTTGTTAATTACAACTTAGTCCGGTGCCAGCTCGGCTCACATGACCCACTATGTGAATTAGGTATATGATTGTACCGCTCTGACTTTGCATATTTCAATTTAATATATAAAAATCAACTTTCAGTACAACATTTTTGGTATTTTTCATATACCCCCTCGTATTTAATTTTTATTGCATAAATACCCCTGATAGCTTAATTAATTTTTATGAATGCTTTTCTATTTTCTAAAAATAGTAACCATGCTCCAACAATCATGAAAAAATAGATGGATGTGCGCGATGACATGCTTATTCGCACTACATATTTTATTTTGCATTTCATTCGCATTGTCTATTTATTAAAAATCATAAGAGCATGTTGTATTCCCTGTTTGATTTAAAAAAACAAACAATATAAAAGCTTTATCAAAATTCCAAAAAAATCAATGATTGTTTATTATAATATTTTATAGTTGTAGAACGAAAATCACAAAAAATAATAAAAAACCCTAAAAATCGAATATCCTTACTAACCCTAAAAAAATGCCAAATATTTTCAAAAACCCCAAATATTAGTTTTTTGTCCTATATTTTGCAGACATATTACTGTATAAAAATATTTTTTTTGAAATTTTGAATCTATTTATATTTTTAAATCTCAAAACAATTCATTCTATTTATTAAGTACCTGATTTTGGACTTTAAAAAGACCTAAAAATACCAAAAAAACTCACAAAATAGAAGAAAATTATATAAACCTTAAAAATGTTTTATTTTGTACATTTTTTCCTATTTATAGCTATAGTTATGATATCATATATTGTATTATACACCTATATATAGTTATATATAATTAATAATATTATTTATTATAAAACCATTAAATATATTTTTAAATCATTTAAAAAATAAAAAGGAACTATTTATTTATCTGTTTTATTTTTTATACATTTATTATATATATATTCCATGTATTATGCATATTACATGTATCATCTTATATACACTTATTTTATAATTAAAAGAAGAAACTAAAAATCAGAAATTTTAAAAAGAAATTAAAAATTATAAAACTAAAATTAAAAAAATAAATAAAAACATATAAAATTTAAATAATTAAAAAACCCACAAAAACATTAAATAAGTAAGTGAATATTGTTTATACATATACATTATTAATCCCTAATGAAACTATACTAATTGGTAAAAAATAGCGATTATATGGATATTGATGGGAGACTGGCAACAAGATGCATCGCCAATCCCTTTTGGATGGCAAATCCAATTCTTTGAAACACAATATCCATAGACCTGGGAACCATAACATTGCTATGCATACATTTTTGGACCCTCTTAGGGAGCTCTACCGCTTCAGTTTCCAAGAACCCAATGGTATCAAAACCAAAACAGATGAAAATCTTTTGATTGTCAATACAAGCCTTCTCCTGCTTAGCAACATTAGCTAAGGCAGCTTTTTGTGTAGCGTATCCTGCAATAAAATCGTCCCTTATCAGACCAACCAATGGATAAACTCCAGTCAAATCAACACATGCATGTTTCCCTCCATCCCATCCAAATATTAAAATATATATTGGTCTGAGTGTCGATCGCCCTTCCAATGGATCAATCAGAAAATTCGCAGGTGCTTCTTTCTTTGAAACAACTCCAGCATGTATAAGTACATCATAGAGTACATCCCTGACAAAATCATGTCTATATTTAAAACCTAGGAGTTCACGACAATGAACTGCATGCTCCCCAAAGGTGTCTAAGATGGATTTGTGGCATATTTGACAAGCTTCATCAATTATGAATCGAATAATCATTAGGCAATACTTGAGAATAGTATGATATACAATGGGTCACATATGCATTCCAATGCCCTCAATAGGAATGGCAAGAAGGAAATCTTGAACATGTTCAACAGAAAAGTGCTTTTTGTTTAGCAGTCATGTCAAGCTCACCATCCATTTCTTTAATGATTTTGTTAAAAAGGGAACTCGCCAACGCATTATATGCTTTAGGGGGGATGGTATCCTTGTTAGCAAAACATGTAAGATCAAGAGATGGAAGTGTGAAACGTAGGGCCTCCTAAAGCATTTAGAAAATCACAATCCATACCATGTACTCCACTACCTCGTAATATATGGTCTTGGAGCACCAAGATAGAGCTCTAGAGGCCATGAAAGCATATGAAGAAGACTCAATAGCTGAGTGTAGACCTAAGCCACCAAGTCTGATGGGTAGTGACACCACATGCCATTGAATATCACCAAAGAAAGGGCCTCCACAAACTATAATATCATCAATAGCTCTGCGTAGTCCTCTGCTAAACCATGTAGCAGTGCATTCCATGTATGCAGATTGACATGTCCTTAAGCCAAACATGAGCTTGGTAGTACCCATACAAGATCATAATAAAAGAAGCTCACTTTGTGGATCATCCAATAGAGGAAGTAAATGTTTAAGTCAACAGCTTTGGTGACCCTCATCATAGCCAAGTCTTCAACAACGTCTTTGTGGATCTTCTGACCATCACATGAAGGCAAGAAAAGCTTTGTTTTTTTAATATTCATAATAAGCCCCATCTCTGGACCCCTGATATGTATAATGCTAAGTGCCTTGGCTACCTCCAATATGTTCCCAATGGTGGTCCCATCATCAAGATACCAAGCATGGAGAAGGAGTTTGCAATTATCTCTGATCAAATGATAAAGAGGATGCAATGCCAGAGGAAAAAGAAGTGGGCCTAAGCGATCACCTTGCTGCAGTCCAAAGGTTGACCATATATGATTGTCTCCAATATACTATCTGGCGGCTTGAGCATATATAAATTCCACCCATGAAGAAATAGATGTACATCTCCTCCTAACTTCACAAAGAATCAAAGATCGATTTATCACGTTGAAAGCATTAGACAAACTTATGGTAAGCATAGAGAGAGACCCATCACAGCGAAGCTTGCTCAAAAGTCAGGTGGTGTTGTATAAGACGGCTTCCGCTCCTCCAGATACGTCAACCCCAAATTGAAAGTCATTGAGATACTTAGAAGTCACTTTGTCTACCCCTGTCATAGCATCTTTGGATAGAAGACACCTCCAGATAGTGACGACAACAATAGGACGTATGTTTCAGGTTTGAGCAGTGGAGTAAGTGGTATAGATGCTACAAACTCAGCCAAACTCAAGGGCATCTTCCACCTAGCCATAAAATAACTACCAAGGAGATAGCATGTAGAAGATCTGTGATAACCGTCGGTCCCTCCACACAAAGGGCATCTAAAATGTGTTTAGCTCTCAAGCCATCTCTACCACATGATGTCCCTTTAGGAAAAGATATGATATCCCGTAAAATAACGCATGCATCAATGCAAGAGGAGTCTCTGAAACCAAGATATCTAGTATGAAAGGATGTGGCTTGTAAGGATGTTTACCCTACAAGACCTTCATGGTGTCTTCATTATAAGGGGCCACTGCTAAAGAGCACAAAACCTTTATGGTTGCTATAAAGTGTCCATCTAACACTTTGCGAAGATAATGTCTGATGTTGGAGCTTTGATATTTATTCTCTCCCAATGAATTTTTCTGACTATGATATGAAGTCATAGGTACATCATGCTTCAAAATATCACACACCCACTTGGTCAACCATCTGTACTGCCCCACGTAGTTAGTGAGCTCAGAATAAGTCGTTGATGCAAGGACTTTCTATTGTCAGATCTTCTATCTTGTATGTCCATAGGCCTAAAAACCTGTAGGGTGCAACGAGGAAGAATAAGCAATCTTACCCAAGCATGTATGGATCACGACCTAGCGATAACTTGATATAGAGTTTTTTTCAAAGGATGAGAGGAAGCAATCCGACAATTAGGAGTAATGCTCCTAATTGTGGTGATCGGATCTTCGAAAATGTGATCAAGGAGCGTAGCATCGACAACCAACCCATATGTAACATCAGGTACAACGGGCAGGATGGGTCTCAAAATGTTTATAATGTGCTCTTGAACCACCCCCGCATCATTTGTAATTCGAAAAAGACTATCATCATGATGACAAGAACGACTCATAGCTTGTATCTTCATGCACCTCCTACACATCCACTGATCCAAGGCTCTCAAGGTCACTTCTAAAGCCTGATATAGATCAATATTGAGCCTAATGGCATCCCACAAAGCAATAGCACACTTGTCACTAGAAAGATGCACACTCTTGATATGAGATATTAATCGTGTAAACCCCTTGGTCCCTTCTCTACCATCAGGGCAACAATGAAAGTTCCAAAATGGACACATCAATCCACCTGAATGATGTGAGATACATAAAATCTCGACAAAATAAGATTGTGAGGGCTCATGATGTGTTTTAGGCGTAGGGGCACAAGCTATAGGAGGGATCTCTCCTACTTCCAAGTTAGACATAGTGGATACTGTCTCGATGGGAGGAGGGGACATTGATGGTCATACACTGTTGCACATAAGGACATGTAGGAACCTCACCAGCGGTGGTGGAGAAGATGATGTGCTTAGGGAACTGGGAGAAGGGGGTTGCTGGATGCTGGAGGTCATTGACCGCTGGCGATCGTGGCGGGGTTGTTGGATGGACATTGTCTGCAAGGGGTGATGATGACCTAAAAAATCCCGCAATCCGGGTTAAGGTGTAAATCAGGGTAGTTGCGACCCGAACCACGAAGCTCAGTCAATCAAGAAAAAGTAAGACCACTAAAACAAATAAATCAATCAATCAGGCAAATAGCGGTCTCACTATTTTAAATTACCTGGTAGAGCTACCAGGGTCGAACACAATGAGCACGGACTGCGTGGGCTACGAAGTAGTTGTGAATCAAAAATAAAAAGAAATAAAAAACTTTTGGTGGATTTTTAGTTTTTTATTTTTTTTCATATTTAATATAAGGAAAATATGTAAAAGAATGGAAAAAGGCACAAACCAACAATTATTTAACACACCAAAACAAGTCAGAAAATTAAAATAAAAATATTTTTGGTTTTTATAAATATGTAAGTGTTTTTGGTATTTGTCATGGATTTTTCTGATTTTCAGTTGATTTTATAAAAATGAAACAAGTGTAAAAATAAAAGCTCATGTGCAACCAGAATTTGAAGGCTATTTAAAAATACCAAAGTAGCTATAAAATTCCAACAACAATTTTATGAGAAACTACAAATAAAATCCTAACTATAAAAAAAGGAATTGCTGTTTTTTAATTGTTTTTCTGAATTTTTAATGATTTTTCTAAGTTTTTTGATGTTTTCCAATTTTTAGGGTTTTTATAAATCCAAATGCAATGAAAATTTTACATAATTAAAAAACACAACGAAATAAGCAACAGCAACCAATAATGTTTTTGGATTTTTTAGTGGATTTTTAGTATTTTTAATTGATTTTTTAAAATTAGACAGAAGCAAATTGTGAGGTTTTTGAATTATTAAAAATATCAAACGAAAAAAACAGAGTACAAAAAATTCTGGAAATTCCTACAACATGGCAGGAGCCATGTATCAAAATCTCACAATTTTTGGACGAGATTTGCTATTTATTTCAACCAATCAAAAACTCACAGCACATAGGGACCTAGATGCACATATGGAAAAGTATTCAGCCAACTAATAACACATGGAATAAGTATAGGGATGAATATGCAAAAAGCCCAAAGCCGCACGAGGGAGGCACATGAATCAAACAAACAGGGGTATAGGTGTCATTCCTATTTATAAAAGTTCAAACAGTAACTACAATAAAGCTCAGACAGAAATGTGCAAATAACCCACAAAGCATGTGCTAGACCACATGCTCTACGTATAGAAGGACAAAAATGCAAATTCTAAAAATATAAGGTCCTAAGTGCAAAATTTCCAAACTAAAAATAACTGCTAAAATTATTTACCGGACTAAATGGAAATGTAAAAAGCAAAGAGGGCCCAAGTGTAAATTATCCTTCTTATTACATATCTAACAGCCGAGGATATCCCCTTCTGATCGTACGGCTGTGAGTGGGGGATGTCGATTTGACGATGGACGACTGGCAGAAGATCCTCAGATGGATCAGACGGTCGAGATCTCAGGATGATGGGCGAATGTGATTGGAACTGGAGAGGTGGTCTCGATCCGACGGCAAGGAGAACTCCTGGAAGAACACCGACGAACTCGCCTCCAGCGAGCTTCGATCGGCCAATTCGCGTAGCAGGGGTGTCCTCACGGGATGCTCTGATGGGGGAAATGAAGCTGGAGACCGTCCGTAGCTGCTGCAATGCTCCGATGAGGCCGGGAGCTACTGGAGTGCTCCGATGAAGCTAAGGACCTGGAGCTCTTGTGCTTTGTGATCCGAAACTCCAGATGAGGTCCTCTAACATCCAAACCTGCACAAGAAGACTGTTGGGTCGAGGGCAAAGTGCCTCGACCCGGTAAGGCGCAACACGGAGTGAAGGATGAGGTGGGGCGTAGCCCTCCGGTGAGGCGATGGAGGAGGAGAGCGTAAACCATATTCCTAGGCAAACCAGGGGGAACGGAGGGGCGTAGAAGGTGGGTAGAAGTCTAACGGAGGTGATGGGATGGTTGGTCAGACAAGTGGATGGTCTGATCACGCAGGATGGTCCGATGAAGGCTGGCTGGCCGGAATCAAAAAAGTCAAAATTAAAGCAAACTAAAGGTTATCTAAGCTACCTGATTGAGGAAGTCATCTGTGATGAAGGTCAGCGACCTCCGGGGGTCTTCGCCTCGATGGATCGATGTCTCCAGAGGCTCGGACTCACCTTGCGGTGGAGCACGGCGAGAAGCTCGCCGGACCTAGGGCTAGAGGCCTCGAATCCTCGCTACAACACTCCCACTCGCTCACTATCACTCAACGAAGAGAATGGAGCTCCCAGGAGATGAAGGCAATGGCCAAAGATGAGGAAGAAATGGCGGCTCCAGGTGGCTATATACCCTGCAGGGTCTGAGAAGATGGAAGCGAAAGCACGCAATCCGAGGAGCGGATCCCTACTGAAAGCATCGGGCGTGAATCACGGATCACTCCTCGGTATTCGGAGCCTCGGAGTGGTGAAATTGGTGGGCGAGAACATCCGGTGAGAACCGGATCCGCGAGAGGAGTGGTCCAGGGGGCAGTTGACTGGGGTCAACGTTCCCCCATGGACCAATCAGAATTGAAGAAAAAGAAAAGATTTGTAAATTTAATAAAAAATTAGAAAACGATTTTACTTTAAAATATTTACAAAATAAAAAATGTTTATTTATTTTCAAACTATTTTTAGTGATTTTTATTTATTTTTATGAAAAATAAATTAAGGTATATACATTATATTATATTATATACATGTATAAAATACCTATGTATTTTATATTATTATTTTTATTTTCTTATTTTTGTACAAATACTCCAATTTTATATTTTATTTATTTACAAAATAAAATTTGGGATATAAAATAGTTTTTATTTTATTTTTATTGTTTATTTGCAAAAGTGAAATAAATAGATAAAGATACATATATACATGGTATGTACATGGGTGTGAGAGAGAAATTATTTGGTTTTTATTTTAATTTTATTTTCTCATTTTTATTTTATTTTTATAAATATATACAAGGGATTAGAAATATATTTTTATTTTTATTTTGTGAAAATAATATATATATACAAAAATGGAAATATGCACAAGGTTGAATGGCCCTATCTCTCTCTACTTGTTTTATTTGGCGGTCAGGCCAATGCTTGGCCCTCCCTTGGGTTTGGGTCACTCGATATTTATTCTAGATATCTTCCTTCTTTTTCTTTATTCTTTATTCTTTTATTTTTGCACAAATACATGCTAATTATTGATATTGAACAAAAGCATGTTTATTGGTAATTTATTGTATTTACAACTATCTACATGGTATTTTGCCAAGATAATTAGCTAAAATAAAAAATAAAGAGTGATGAATGAGTATTCATCAGGTGATGGGGGTACTAGTTGGATGGTCATTGTCTGCATGGGTTACTGACCTCAAGGGCTTATTGGCACATAACAAGGGGGTTGTTGGTCGATGTCCGCAAGGTCGGGCGTTGGAGGTGCTGGTTAGTAGTAGGGCGGGGGGTGCTGGGGGCGGGGGAGGTGTTGAGGGCAGTGGAGGTCGGGCGGTGAGGTGCAGGTGGTGGGGGAGGTCGGGCGGTGACGCGTAGGGGGAGGAGGAGGGCGCTGGTGGTTGGGGAGGTCGGGCGGTGGTGCGGAGGAGGTCGCTGGGGGTGCCGGGGTCCACTATACACAATTAATTGTAAGGTTTATAATAATATTTATAAATAATAATACTGCTACATTGACTTCTTCCCTGAGTTCAATACCCTATTCTGCTTGTCCACTATAAACATTTATAGTAGGAATAAATTTTGATTCACATTTATACTTCATTAATTGATTATTGCTTGTGAGTTGATTATTGAATTTAGACAGATCTCGAGCAAGGTCACTTCAGCGACTGTGTAGCTCGCCTTGTGAGCGCACACAACCTCCTTCATGGATTTACACTATTTCACCCCCGTTAATCGTCAATCTAGACACCATCCCAAACAAATCAAGCACCGTCGACAAACTTCGACAACATGAAGGATCTCCCACCATGAAGAGAATCATATCATTTATATACCGGAGGATCGAAAAAGAAATATCATCATTTGAGTAACCCCTTAATAGACTGTCCACAACTGCTCACTACACCATGATCGTCAACGGGATCTGAGGCGAGAATAAAAAGCAGGGATGCGAGAGGGCAAGCCTATTGAACCCCTTGTTGTGGCTGGAAGAAACCACCTCTTTGTTGGCCATTCACCAGCACCACACAAGATGTGGTCATGATGCATCTCTTCATCCAAGAAATCTACCTATCAGGGAAACCTCATCTATGGAGTGAGGCTCAAAGGAACCGCTAGTCCTCATAGTCGTAAGCTTTGGAAAATCCACATTCCATAGCACGCCTTTAGCTTTACACCTGCTCCAGCCAACCACAATCTCAGAGGTAAGCAACAATCTATAACAAATTTCAGCTAGGGAGAAAAGCTCTTTGAGCCAGGTAAATAACACAATTCAACATACTCCTCGGATGATTAGCCATAGCTTTTGCCACTATCAAATAAATCGCATTGGACAAAGCAATCGAGCGATAATCTTCCACTCTTGTCACACCCTTCTTCTTTGAGAGCAAGAATAAAAGAGAACATTTCAAACTCAAACACAATATTCTCCTCCATGAATTCCATCAAAACTGCCATGAATTCATCTTCGATTAGATCCAAAAATTCTTTGTAGAAGAACATGATAAACCCATCCGGGCCAGGGCATCCGTCTGAGTACAAGGCAAACATGTCTTCATGAACCTCCAGTGAGGAGAAGGAACTCACCAGATCCTCAGCCTCTTCCTCAGAGATGAGTGTTACCCCTAGACCCAACCACCTAGAGCCACAATGAGGACCCCTTGCTTTGAAGTAGCTCGTGACAGACCTCGCAACCTCCACCTCCCCCTGAGCATCCACCCCTTGACCTCAATGCAGTGAATAAGATTACTCCTTCTTCTGTCATTTGCCACTGCGTAAAAAAATCATGAATTTACATCACCCTCCTTCAACCACCTCAGCCTCGATCTTGGCCTCCACACAACCTCCATTTTCTTATCCTCATCTTCCAGAATCCTTTGAACCAATCCATGATGTGAAATCTCCTCATCAAACAGCTCCTATACATCTTCAACTAGGTCTAGTCTCTTCGACTCCTCTTGAGATTGAGCCCGCCGCAATCCATGCTCCATCCTGGAAACCTTTTGGAACACTATGAGCTTGTGACGCAAAGGCACCAACTTGGTCGCAAACCACACCATGGTCGACCCCACGACATCCATGCCCGATCACAATTTGATGATCATCTCTCGAAAACATATCTCTACCATCCAACTCCTCTCAAATCTGAAGTACGATGAAGTACCTCTCCCACTACAGAAATCCAAACAGAGCAGCTTGCGGTCAGACCTTGACCTACGAAGCGAGCTGACAACCGCCAGGATGAACACTTCCAAATCCTTACGAGACAAAAAGTCAAAAAGAATCTATCAATTCACGATCGTGACGTGGAACGCCTCTAGGGTACTTGCAATTTGATGTATTGATCACTTCAAGATTCCGCTCCTCAATCTCCTCCATGAACACATCAGAGCTCGGGTCACACCCACCTCTCTCCCTGGTTTATCCTAGCCGTACAGAGTGACATTAAAGTCGCACCCAACTACCCAGGCTACCTCGGCAAACCACTCTCAGATATTTCTAAGCTCATCCTAAGTTGCTACATTTTGCGACGAGCCGAAGATACCGTACATAGATGTTACCAGTAGGAGATAGTTGTCCACTTTACAACACAAGAGCATCGTAATGGAATGCATCATTGCTAGATCCTCAACCATGTCAAAGAGCTTCCTATTCCACACAGCTACAATTCCTCCAGCACTTCTGCTGACCAACACAACCCGAAACGCCGAAAGATGGGAGCCAGATGTTGAGCTCCAATTCACACTGCTCCTAGAGTTAATCTCATTTTCCTACAAACAGAAAGCATAAATCTGCTACTCATTCAATAGGGAACCGATCGCCAGATTCTTCTCAGGTCGGCCCTGTCCACGAACGTTTCATGATAGGAACCTCATTCGAGACAAAGGGGAGGGCCCCTACCAATTGGATGCCAAGCTAAAGTGCAACATGTGAGGCAAAAACATCTTCTAGATCAGCCCCATAATCGAATATGTGAAAATAAATATTTGAATTGCTCATTAGGAGTTATTCAAATTATTCTGTACTTGAAGTCATTTTTATTGTAGTAGTAGCACTTTTCTCATTTTATGTCATATGCATGTCTCACCCAATCTACTCCTTTTTTTACCGTAAGTGATGAATCCACGATTCATCATCTCAATATCTTGATCTTAGCAAAATCCTTGAGAAAATCCCAAATAAATGTCCATAAAAACCATAAATTAATAAAATGAATCTTATAAATAAAATACACTAATTATTGTATATTAGATTGTATAAAATAAATTAACAATAAAAAAAGCCGTAAAATTAAAGGAGTTTTTCACCTATAAATACCCAAAAATCATGTGTTTCTAATAATTCCATTTCAACTCCTTTTTGGCTAATTCATTCTCTAACTTGTTTATAGAAATGTATATAAATTTACAAAAATATAAAATAAATTTTACCCCTAATAAGTGCTCCTAGATCCCAAAGATAAAAAGTCGTAACGTCCAACTTCCAGGCCAAATTCCCGCTGCGTATGAACTCCAAATTCACCAAACTCACTTTTAAAGTTCAAGTTAGAAAATTATCTATCCAAGGAAGTGGTTTCATTAAAATCAGAGCTCATTTGCAAAAGTTGGGTTTTGGGATCTAGATGTACATTGTATATTTTGAATATATTCATTCTTTCCTCATTTTTTATTTTATCTTTCTTAATTACTTAAAAATCTAAAAAAATCATTGTTGTATTGTATTTTAATTATAGTATTTTATTATATTTTTCTGTTGTAAATATCGTTTATTCAAAATACAAAAAAAAATTAAAATTAGAAAAGCGAAAAAAATTTTACATAGTGCCTGTCTTATTTTGTAAATTCCCCACTTTTTTTCTTCTCTTTATTTTATTTTGTCTTTTTAGTAGCCTACTTTTGATTTCTTTTATCTAATCATATTCTCTACACTAACTTCTTTTTTATCAACCTCTATTCAACACCATTATCCATCTAACTTCCCATTCAACTCCGCCACTAATTTATCTCTCATTCTACTCCACTTCCATTCTAAAATCCACTCCTTCCATCTCTTTTATACACCTCTCCATCTTCATTTTTTGCATATCTGCCATTCTTATAGAAAAAGGAGAGAGCTTGGAACGTGGTGTCGGTGACAGCGGCTTATCATCTTCCTCAAGTGACGACCTCCTTCAGGCGAGATCTGCGGTGACCACCATCGTCACGTCACGAGTTCCCCATCGAGCTCGCATAGCCTCTCCAATTTTATTTTGTCAATCGGATCGAGGTGACGATAGGAGTTCAGCGTAGCTGCTCCGCAAATCCGGTGAAGAATCTGGTAAGTATTCCTCATCATTCTCTTGTTATTTTATTTTATCTAATATTTTGTTTCTTTATTGTTTCATTACACCATTTTTTTCTCTCACCGCCAACTCATCCTTTTCCCCTTTTACATACAAATTTGTTTCCTAATTATAAAAAAAAAATTAAAATTTTAAAAAAATTTAAAAACCAAAACTGAAGACGAAAAATTATTACAAAAAAATCAAAAAAAAAATAACGAACGCAGCAGCGGTCGGAGCACCCACCGCTGCTACAGGCCACCTCCTGCGCAGCGGGTGGCCGCTCCTCCAGCCTGCGGCCGCCTCCTCCGCTGCAGCTGCGCAGCCCATGCCCCCCCCCCCCCCCGCGCGCCGAGCAGAACACTGTCTACCGACCTCCACGGCTGCGCACGAGCTGCCAGCCCTCCGCCTCCTCCGCTGCAGCTGTGTAGCTTGCGCCACCCTCCTCGTGGCCGCGCCGCCAGTGCGCCGCCCCCCTCCTCCTCCTCCTCCGTTCTCTCGCACGCCTGCTACCTCCGCACGGCCACGCGTGGCCGCACCGCCGATGCCGCCGCCCAACCCCCCCGCCCGCTCTAACCGCCTTTCCAAGGAAGAATAAGGTCCAATTTCGTTTTAATTTTTTATTGTAAAAATTGCATACTTATCTCGTAATATTTTTGTAATTACTGTTTAGTCCCTATGCATAAGTTTGAGTTGTCTTTTTAATTTCTGTTTTGCACAAACACCCCTGTCTTTGTAGATTAATTTGGACATCAATTTTGCATCTTTTTATTCAATGAAATATGTCCTAATGTTGACCAACTAGTTCTCTACCACTTGGATATTTATTTATATTTTTATGGTCTTTGGGTAATTAATTAAAAAAAGATAACTTAAATATTGCATATTTTACCCAACCAATGCTCTTAAATTGATATCTAACTCACGGTTGTTCTATTCTTGAAAAATTAGACATGATGCCTTGAATTGTTATTGAGATACTGTCCAATTATCATCCAATGTGGAGTTGTCTTGTGCCTGAAATAAATCATAGAGTGATTTTCGTATTTGATTTTTAATTAAATCCACATACATCCTTTTCACAAAATTTCAAGTCTCCTGGATTTTATATGAAACTACCTATATGATATAATTTGCACTCTGATTAATTTGCAATTGTGGATTTATTAGGAATTAATTACTCACTGTCACTCTATTTTCACTAAAAATTTCATATTTTGTCTAAAAAATCCAAAAATATTAATTAGCTTCCTTGCATCATGTTTATGTTCCAGTAACTTTTCATGATTTTTGCTTACTATTTGTGTGATAAATTGCAAAAAAAAAACCATAAAAAGTTTGTATTTTTATTTGTTGCATTTTAATTCCTAAAAATACAAAAAAATGTGTTTTGTGTTCCTCAATGGATTAGGATTCTAGAAAAAAATACGATTTAGCTAAATTAGACTTATTTTGTATTAAATTTAATTCAGCCTAATTGTGTGCTTTCTTAGTGTCTTAATTCACTTGCATTGTGCATTGTGCATCTTGTTGAATAAAAAAGTATGAAAAAATACGCACTGAAAATCTAAATATTAATTTTTGAATTAATTTCAAAGTTGTTCCTTTGCCTCCCGGTGTTCAACCCCGGACTTGCCCGGGATATAAATTAAATCCGAGACACTCTTCACGGAGATCATCTCTCGGTTCTGAGTGATTCACTAAGTACACGTGCTACAACATGCCTGAATTAAACAACATATCTAGCAATCTGTCAGATGACGCTGTTTCCGGGGAGGCAAACAACATAGGATTAATTTAAGAAATTAGATTTAGATTTTCTCTACTCGAGTAGTCTGATCCCCGAGCCACTTGTATTTATTCGATCTTTTGCAATCATATTTTTCTCAATTTTGTATATATTTTGTTGTTTACCTCTCTAGTATAAATTTTCTTTTCCTTACGAGGACCCGGTGGACTTGGAGTGCATCGGAGGTCGACGGACGTGACGCGCGCTAACTGCTGAAGAGATAGGAATTTAATTTCTTTCGAGAGCATTTTTTTATTTTTATAATTATTGTGTTGTATTTATTTAGGTAGCTTCCTTCTTTACAGCGGCTCTTGTTTGAGAGCTCACGCGTGTATCCGGACTGGACTTTAGACCCTCTTGTGGTCGTGTGGTTGCTTGACGTAGAATAGGACTTCCACTCGCGGCTCTTAGAGCATATTTTTATTAGAATATTTTATTGCTTGTGCTCGTAATTTTTAGGACCACGCATCACATTTAACGAGATGCACTTAGAGTGCAAGGGTATTAGTCAAATTTAACTTGTTCATCACTCGCTAATAGAACTTCCTGTCTAGGAACGGTTTTCTCATTTGCATCTCATTTAGTATAAAATTCAATTCTGCCTTGCATCCTGCATGTAGAGCACGAGGATCACTGTAAGTCTTCTGAACTGGGTATGCATCCTTGATTTCACTATTTGCATCAGTTTTTATCGACTCCCTCCCCTTGGTTTTTGAAACTTAGGTTAAAAGAAAATCGGGACTGATCGTTAGGCGTGCTTTGTTTGGTGGACTAATCAAGTGATAACCAAACTTAAAATCGGGACTGCTAATTAGAGTTGACCAGAAAAATTGACTAAAACTAACACTTGTTTTGAGAGGGTAAAGCCCCTCATTATTTGTTTTACTTGCAAGTGAGAGAGAGACGACCCTAGGATAGAGCCAAGCCTGGATTTCTTACTTACTACTCGTTCTTTCTTTTTAGGCGATTAGCTACTCTTCTGTGAGGATCTACGCATAGCCGGTAAATGGTCTGGGTTTCCTTAGCAGAGTGGGAGGTTTAGAGGGAGCCTTAGTCCTCAAGGAACGGGTAGCCGTATTTATACGGTCCGTACTTACTCCTATACTGGCTGAAAGTAGGTCAAACTAGTCGTAAGAACCGAGCCAGTCTGTAGGAAAATACGGGCACCTAACAGCTCGTTAATCTTTCCAAGATTGTATTCTCACCAAATAAAATTGACTAGATAATTCGGCCAAACCTTTACGAACATCACGTGTTGAGTTGGTGAAATTGAGGGTTTGCTCTTGTGTTTGTTTGTTTTGTGTGTTATTCGGTGCATTTGCACGCTTTCTTCCTCGATCCACTTCATTCTCCAATCTCCCTTCCAAGATGTCAGAATATTGGTCATCATATCCACGTCATTCTTTTTCGACCATATTTCGACCATCTCCACCCTCTTATTCCTCTTCATACCCACACCTCGACCGTGAAGTCAGAACTCCGACTGACTTCTCCACTTCTTCGTCCTTCTCACCTACCCCAAATTCTTACATCCCTGACCCACAACCACCCTGGATTGACTCACTATATTCTCGTCCGCTTACCGGAATCAAGGGACAAATCGAAGAGCAAGCGACTGCTGAGATGAATGATTGGCATAATCAGTTGACCCCACATACCTCATCCTCACCTTGAGTTGGGACAGAACAACAATTGCAATACACACATCCCGACTTAACCTTAGGGTACGACATGGTTGATCAAAAAAACTGAATGGAGAGGCCTGCACCGTACGATCTTCTTGACTTGATTGACCTGAGTGATAGAGCCCACATTGGCCAACCTTCATATCACCCATTCGGAGAGCTGACATATACATGGGATTGGATTCATGCGACTGATTTACAGACCCCCTATCTACTAACTCCACCCGATGAGGCTCCGACCAACATCTTCCATACAGATGGGCCATACTCAACCCAGTATTACACACCTGAGTCAAGGTGTGTTGAGTATAAGAGCCCAAGTTCTTAGCAGTATCATCCAATTGCGCCGACTTCTCTCACGAGGTGTCATGAGAACTTATTGGAGAATGACATTTGTAGACCGATCAAGAGTCCAGGTAGGAATGTGGATCATGGACTTTGCGGATTGAATCTTGAAAACCTGGAAGATGCCGGATTGACCACTTGTCATGTACAACTGGAGTCCCTTCTGCCTCCCTCTTCTATAAACCACTTTCCCTCCAAATCAGAGTTTGTATGAGTTTGTACATTCTCCTGGTCCTCTTTCACCTATCAAAAAGACCAAAAATGGAAAAATAAAAAAATAACATAAAAATTGAAGATGGGAAAGACTTACAAAAATTGGATCCTATAGTTAGGGAAGCATTGGATAGAAAGTTTATTTTTGAGCTTCCCTTAATAATGGCCATTGAACACTTTCCCGACCTTAAAAGATTTGTAAGAAGTAAATTGATGCCTAAAAGGTCAGACAATAAGAGAATAAGTACTGAGAGACATATAGTGTCTATGGCCACATCTTTGATGATTGGGAGAAAAACCAAGAGCCGTAGATTAAAGCGGTTGCCTAGGTTTGATTGTGAAATCGAAGATACCACATTCACCCACGCAAGAATCGATGATGACTCACCGATCAATATCCTCTTGACCTCCGTGTTTGCCAAGATCAAACTCAGATCTGCCAAGAAGTCAAGAGAGGTCATTTAGTTAGCAGATCGGACCATTAAACGGTCGAGAGGAACCATTTCAGTCATCGTTACTTTCGAAGGTGCTCTACTGGAGATAGACTTCACGATCATTGACATTGAGCACCGAGGAGAGTTCACCCAGTCTCTGATCATTCTTGGGAAGCTGTTCTTAGCCTTGGCTAAGGCAACTATAAATTGTGAGACTCGGGAGATCGATTTCTTTGCATTGGGAGCACTCCGACCTCACCAGATCTTTGAGGACACACGATTTTCTAAGGTGACCCGCACATCCGCTGACAGTCGTGACCATCGAGAGGAAGATGAGTCCCACCTCTCTACTACACCTAAGAAACCGACTGTCCAGACGACCGTTGGATCAGAGACTCCCCACACCTCCACTTCATCAACTGCTTGCACCACCACCATAACAGCTTCTAAGGAAGACTCACGACCAGAAGCTATCATTGAGTCAGACACGACCTTTGTGGATTGCCTTGATCATTTCGATGATCCGATACAAGAACCCAACAATGTCAAACCAACTGAGAACATTGTGTGTTACCAGAGACATGTGCTGACCCTGCAGGAGTATTACAATGCATATGGTGACTCATCTGATGATGAAGCTCTAGTCAGAACCTCACACTCACTACATTCAGGATCTAAACCAAAAGAGACAACTGAGACCAAGTTGACCAATCTTGATAAATCAGTTGTTCCATCCTCTAGTCGGTCATCTGGTAAGAAGAACAAGAGTATTGATTCCTTGAGGTGTTCCCCCAAAGTCCTTAAGACGTATTAATCTACTCTTCCTCTTGATGCTTCATGTTCTAGAAAACCGGCTAAGAAAGTAACCTTCGATGTACCAGAGAAGGAAAGTTCTGAGGAGTTCTCATCAGGTTCAGATGAGGTGATCTATATGAGTGACCTCAGTTCGGCTATTCTGAAGCCATATTTAAGCAAGCAGCCATGTGTCGACCCTTGTTGGACGTTCCCCACACCTCACTATTATTCCTCTGCAGACGACTCTGACAGTGACACACATGTATACCACCCTCCCCCTTACTCCCGCAAGAAGGTCTGTCACAAACCTTCTTGATCCTTGTATATTATCTTTCCTCCTTGTATAGATTTCCTTCCTTTATTTCCCTCCATCCCGCGTGATTCGCATCACTCTCCCCAGTACCGTATCGTTTTTATTTTGTGGCTATACTTAGGATGACTAGATCCTATGTATAGGGGGTGAGTAACCCGATTTGCTCCTTCTCTTCTTTTTATTTTCTTTTGTATATTTTTCCCCATTCTCATCGGTACCCCATTCTTGTGTTCTTTACAATACTTAGGTTACCCAGATCCTAAGTATAAGGGGGTCGATGCCCGTTGTGTATTATCCACACTCTTATTTTCTTTTTCACTTCTATTCATTTCACCCACTTATACTTAGTACGAGCTATGGCCTTTTGTCACCTAGTGCCATGAGGACATATCACATGCTAAGTATAGGGGGGCATGTATATATTGCATATATACTTTACACATTTTTGTATATATTTATGGGGTGGGTAAAAATTGGTAAAATCTTTTCAAAAAAAACTTTCTTTCAAAAAAACTCTTATTTGTTTATAAAAAAAACTTTTTCAAAGAAAACAAAAAAAAACTCTTTTCTTTCTTTGTTATTAAAAATGTGTGTTTTTTCAAAAAAACCTTTTTGAAGAAAAAACACAAACATCTTTCTTTCTTACTTTCTTTTTCAAAGAAAACAAAAAAATAAAAAAAACAACAAAAATAAAAAAAACACAAACAAAAACAAAAATATATATATACAAATAAATAAAATCACAAAAAAATTAACTAATAAGTTGGTTTGGTCCCTGACACTTTCACTTTCACACAAGACTAGTGATGTTCAAGAACACTTGGTTTATGTGGTCTTGAGATTTTGAGTTAACCAACCTTAGTCATTAGGGTCCTGACTTAATTATTCACATTTCCCTAGTTTGAAAGATTTGTGTGCTATATTGTATACTTAGTCTCTACCTTAAGAATATGATCACCACCTCACATGCATGACTGTAGTTATGATGAGATGAGTTCAAATTTCACTTGAGGAACTGGGATGAGGGATTTGAGTTTGGACCTGATTTAATGATGCTCGAGGATGGGATAAAATCAATGAAGGCTTCATGAAACTTGAGTGTCAACATCTTTAGCAAGTATGAGAACATGATTCTTGTACTATCTCTTGACATTTACCTAAGTGCCAGGGTGTGATAAAATAAAAAAAATGTTGATCAGTGTGCGCCAACTCTCGGTAAAAGCAGTGGAGCTAGCCAAAAACATTACAAATAAATGAAATGTCAAAGAAAAGCTATCATTATACAAAGTCAAATATCAAAGAGCTTTCACCAAAGGCGAGCGCTCCCAACCATTTCAAAGTGTCCATTTGGAACACCGCTATTAGGACCAGGAGTCGGGCTTGCACCAAAAAAGGGCTTTGCATCGTAAATGCTACAAGTCTGGGTGTAGAAGGTACGATAGGTACTCAAAAAAGACACACCCCGGTGTATTCACAGGAAAACAAGTGCAGACGGCTCCAACTTCTCTTGACGGACGCACTGATCAAGACCAAAAAAATACGTTGAGTAATAAGGCACTAGAGAGAATCCTTGTTCCAATGAGAGGGAGAGAAGAAATGATACAATCATATGCCCTCCATCAACAGGCCTTCCACCTACACTTTCAAGTCTGACAACTAAAGAGACGGTGGATTGGATGCAAGAAATGGTTTATTCCCTTGTGTTGATGATTGGGTTCTTAGGAGAGTCTCTTGGACTGGAACCTTGGGTGACGTTGTCACTCTACTCTTGTAACTGCAGTCCATACTTAAGTCATATCCCTACTATATATGTATACAAAGAGACTCTGGTGATTAAGGAAATTAGATACCTTTTGACTAGAGCTTGGTTCAGCTTAGAATTTTAGGATCTCTAAAACCGAGAGTTCTTGAACGGAACAAGTCTTGTATTCACAGCACAGTCAGGGGTTATTTTAACGTATTCATTCTCTATTTGCTCGAGGACTAGCAACGTTTCAGTATAGGGGGGTGATGAATCCGCGATTCATCATCTCAATAACTTGATCTTAGCAAAATCCCTGAGAAAATCCCAAATAAATGTCCATAAAAACCATAAATTAATATAATAACTCTTATAAATAAAACACACTAATTATTGTATATAATTTGTATAAAATAAATTAACAATAAAAAAAGCCGCAAAATTAAAGGAGTTTTTCACCTATAAATAGCCCAAAAAACTTCATGTATTTTTAATAACTTCATTTCAACTCCTTTTTGGCTAATTATTTCTCTAACTTGTTTATAGAAATGTATATAAAATTACAAAAATATAAAATAAATTTTACCCCAAATAAGTGCTCCTAGATCCCAAAGATAAAAAGCTGCAAAGTCCAACTTCCAGGCCAAATTCCCGCTCCGTATGAACTCCAAATTCACCAAACTCATTAAAGTTCAAGCTAGAAAATTATCTATCCAACGAAAGTGGTTTCATTAAAATCGGAGCTCCCTTGCAAAAGTTGGGTTTTGGGACCTAGATGTACATTGTATATTTTGTATATATTCATTCTTTCCTCATTTTTATTTTATCTTTCCTAATTATTTAAAAATCTAAAAAATCATTTTTGTTTTGTATTTTAATTATAGTATTTTATTGTATTTTTCCGTTGTAAATATCTTTTATTCAAAATACAAAAAATTTTAAAATTAGAAAAGCGAAAAAATTTTACACAGTTCTTGTCTTATTTTGTAGATTCCCCACACTTTTTTCTCTTTATTTTATTCTATCTTTTTAGTAGCCTACTTTTATTTTCTTTTATCTAATCATATTTTCTACACTAACTTCTCTTCTTTCATCAACCTCCATTCAACACCATTATCCATCTAACTTCTCATTCAACTCCACCACCAATTTAACCTCTCATTCTACTCCACTTCCATTCTAACCTCCATTCCTTTTATATCTTTTATACACCTCTCCATCTTCATTTTTTGCCTATCCGCCATTCTTATAGAAAAAGGAGAGAGCTTGGAATGTGGTGTCAGTGACAGTGGCTTATCATCTTCCTCAAGCGACGACCTCCTTCAGGCGAGATTCACGACGACCACCATCGTCGCATCACGAGTTCCCCATCGAAAACGCATAGCCTCTCTGATTTTATTCCGCCAATCGGATCGAGGCGACGATGGGAGTTCAGCATAGCTGCTCCGCAAATCCGGCGAAGAATCAGGTAAGTATTTCTCATCATTCTCTTGTTATTTTATTTTATCTAATATTTTGTTTCTTTATTGTTTCATTACACCATTTTTTTCTCTCACCACCAACTCATCCTCTTCCCCTTTTGCATACATATTTGCTTCATGTTTATAAAAAAAATAAAAAAAACTAAAACTAAAGAAAAAATTATTACAAAAAAATCAAAAAAAATAACGGACGTAGCAGCGGTGGGAGCACCCACCGCCGCTGCCAGCCGCCTCCTCCACCGCGGCCAGCCACTCCTCCATCCCGCGGCCGCCTCCGCCTCCTCCGCTGCAGCAGCGCAGCCCACGCCCGCCTGCGCCGAGCAGAACGTTGTCCGTCGACCTCCGCGGCTATGCACGAGCTGCCAGCCCTCCACCTCCTCCACTGCAGCTGCGTAGCTTGCGCCACCCTCCTCGTGGCCGCGCCGCCAGTGCGCCTCCCACCTCCTCCTCCTCCGTTCTCCCGCACACCTGCGAAGTTCGCGCGGTCACGCGTGGCCGCACCGCCGATGCCGCCGTCCAATCCCCCTGTGCACACTAGCCGCCTATCCAAGGAAGAAGAAGGTCCAATTTCATTTTAATTTTTATTGTAAAAATTGCATACTTATCTCGTAATGTTTTTGTAATTATTGTTTAGTCCCTGTGCATAAGTTTGAGTTCTGTTTTGCACAAACACCCATGTCCATGTCTTTGTGTATTAATTTGGACATCAATTTTGCATCTTTGTATTCAATGAAATATGTCTTAATGTTGAGCAACTAGTTCTCTACCACTTGGATATTTATTTATATTTTTATGGTCTTTGGGTAATTAAATAAATATAGATAACTTAAATATCGCATATTATTTTACCCAACCAGTGCTCTTAAATTGATATCTAACTCTCGGTTGCACTAAAAATTCTTGAAAAATTAGACATGATGCCTTGAATTGTTATTGAGATACCTTCCAAATTTCATCGAAAGTGGAGTTGTCTGTGCCTGAAATAAATCATAGAGTGATTTTCGTATTTTATTTTTAATTAAATCCACATACATCCTTTTTCACAAAACTTCAAGTCTCTTGGATTTATATGAAAATACCTATATGAGATAATTCGCACTCTGATTAATTTGCAATTTTGGATTTATTAGGAATTAATTACTCATTATCACTTTATTTTCACTAAAAAAATTCATAAAAATTTCACATTTTGTCAAAAAATTCCAAAAATATTACTGTAGTTTCCTTGCATCATGTTTATGTTCCAATAAATTTTTCATGATTTTTCTTACTGATTGTGTGAGAAATTGCGGAAAAACCCGCAAATGTGTGCATTTTTAATTGTTGCATTTTAATTCCTAAAAATACAAAAAATGTGTTTTGTTCCTCAATGGATTAGGATTCTAGAAAAAATACGATTTGGCTAAATTAGACTTATTTTCTATTAAATTTAATTCAGCCTAATTGTGTTCTTTCTTAGTATCTTAATTCACTTGCATTGTGCATTGTGCATATTGTTGCATAAAAGGTATGAAAAAAATATGCACTGAAAACCTAAATCTTAATTTTTGAATTAATTCTAAAGTTGTTCCTTTGCCTCCTTGTGTTAGACCCCGGACTTTCCCGGGATATAAATTAAAGCCGAGACACTCTTCGCGGATATCTTCTCTTGGTTCTGACTGATTCGCTAAGTACATGTGCTACATCTTGCCTGAATTAAACAATGTATCTAGCGATCCGTCAGTAAGCCATCAATCTTGAATTACAACTATACATTATACATGCATATAGGGGCCCTTCAAATGATCCTCATATCTTCCATTCATCCATGTCATTTAGTAACTAACGTGGGTACTTTGGTTCACAGCCCATCCACCATGACATAATTCGAATGATATTAATGAATTTGCTTATAAAGATTCATATTCTAGTCTTATTCATTAGATGTGTTATTCAATTTATTTATTACTACAGTCTTATCAAGCAAGTTACGAAAAATTAAAGTACATATTAATCTACATTCACCAAACTAAGAAACGTGCAATTCAGGTCTAGTAATGCACATGGCACGTTGGATGAAGGATGAGCGAGAGATAGAGAGGTTATACAATGTAGAAAAAGAATTGAGCATTAAGGGAGAAAGTTTGAAGTGTTTTTTATGGGTATCAGATTTCTACGGATCTATCCTAGATTCATATATCTTTAGCAAAGTATTCTGTATGATGTACAAAATATTATCTGACCTATAGCATATGGAACACCGACCCTATCACCAGGGATGAAGCTAGAAACTAATGTTCGGGGAGGTCAAATTATTTAGGTATTATTTATCTAGTATATGTTATCATATTCTACACTTATGAAATCATTTATATATGTTATCACATCTCTTAACAGTATTCTAGTTCCAACCACCTATGTTAATTTCAGTGATTTCATTTTTATGATTTTTCCTATTCTACAGTCTATCGAATCATTCATATATGTTATCGTATCTCTCTAGCAATATTATAATTCCAAACTTCGATGATAAATATTAGTGATTTCATTCTTACGTTGTCTTACAAAAAATTTAACCTTTTTACATACTTATTTGAAACGAAAAAGTTTATTTGATGCAATATTACCTTGCATTTAGGGGTGATATTTTTTAACCATTATTTGGAGTACACTACGTATATTTGCTGGTTGAAGAAACACATATAAGAACCATCATTACCTTTTTCATATTCAAACGGGTCAATCATGAAGGAATGATCCACGTTGTTCAACATATCTTAAACGTTGATGAATGTACGTCTGTCGAGATCTCACTATTGTATCATGGAGAGTAGTCATACCATAACCACTTGGACCTTCATAATGTCAGTGGGGTACGTCTCTATTCTTAAAGATAATGCATATCACATGCCTCGCTAATTGGTTCTTCACCCCCGTACTTTTATTATTTTTCAAACCCTCCTATTTTTTCTACAATCTTAAGAATAGATATGGAGCACTATTGTTTTTACTTCAAAATCTCTTCCCAAAACGTAGTAAAATAGAGCAATATCCGAGTTTCCATTATTAACATTGTTAAGAAAATATTTTTAATTTATAAAACCTAAATATTATGACTTGTGTTCTTAATACAGCTAAATAATGATGCACAAACCTTATGTATCGATGAATCTATGGTTCACCGGTACAATGGTAGTTATGTAAACAAAGTTTATCTCTTCTATTCTTACATTTTAATCAAAACCCTAGGTAAAAAAATATGCATAGTTGTGACCCTTACTTGTGAGCTTATGGATGCCTACATTTGATATAAAAACATAAGATCAATACACTTTTTCGCATTTAAAATTTGAGGACTCTTACTGGGATAGACACATAGTTGTAACCCTTTTTGTAAGTTATCCAATATGTAAATATATACAGATTGATATTAATCAAAAAGACCAGGTTAGTACGAACTGAATCAACTAAATTAAAGTAGGGAAAGATATTGTAAATTAAAGAAAGCCCTAAAAAATTATTTCTGTACAAAAAAATTTAATTAGATCACTATTTATACACTTTACAAATTCTCTATTTTTTCAGAATTCACAATCATGTGAATAAACTTATTTTTTTCTTGGAAATTATTCATAAAATTCTAAAGAAAAATAAAAAAACTATCTTTCAATTTCCACTATGAACGATGCATGTAGAACTTGAATCGAAAAAATGCAAAATTGAACTCCCTAGCTAAATATCTATTTCGTATGGATTATAAATGCACCAACCATACCTTTAAAGTTCAAGTTTTAAATAATATTTCAAATGAAAGTGTTTCAATTAAAATCAAATTCAATATACAAAAAATAGCTTTTGTACCCTATTTGTATACATGTAAATACTGCTGTTATAGTTATTTGTTTGATATAGATTGTTACGTTTTACATGATCATAATTTTCATATGGTATATTTATATTGTAAGTTTTAGATAAAATTTCACCAGAAATCAATATCCACAAGAAATACTTTATATAAATTCAAAACCCTTGTTTATATGTAAAATCGATCTAAATTGATGGCATATCTCTTTTTCTAGACTTGTAAATGCTCCCCTAATAAACCCAAGGAGTGCTTGGTGGTAGTGTAGTGTGCCTACACCTTAAAAGACCCGCGTTCAATCCCAAGAGGACGCTTCGGACCCTCGAAATTACCGGAACCGCTATTAAAAAAATGCTCCCTTGATAATAAAAGGAAAGCATATTTAAGATCTTAAAATATGTACTGAATCAACAAAAAAATAGAATTTAATACGTTATATGTAAAATTATTAAATTTAAAAACATTACATTAACGATCTAAGTATAATATACCTATTAATTATAGTTTTTCCTCATTTCTCTATTAAAATATTATTATTTAGTTTGGTTAATTACATCATCAGTTAATATATTACTTTTAATTTATTTTTCATTGCATTTATCTTTTATTTTAAGATCATTTATCAGTAAATATGTTATTATTTGTCATTTTGTTATCCTTGTATTTTTATGTACATGTGTGTCGCATCATCTTTAATTGTATAGAAAATTTAGTAAGCTATTTAATGAAGGTGGCTTCATTCAATTTGGAGCTAAGATATGAAAGTAATGTTTTGGGCCACCATTATGTAGTATAAATGTATATAATATTCAATATATTTATTCCTTATAATTTTCATATTCCTATAGGTTTATAAAATTATAAATATTATTCGATACTTAAAATCATTAAAACAAGTAAAAATAATTAAAATAAATCAATAACGTTTATACATAGTTGACATATACCTATATGTACCTATAAAGAATATGTAGGTAATAATTTAATTGTACAAATAAATTTAGAAAATAAAATAAAAATACCTTGATATGTAATTAAATAAACTAAAATTATGTAAAATACTTGTATTTATTAATAAAATATACATTACAAATTTAAAATAAAAGACTACATATACAAGTATATTTATGATATATGTAAAAAGTAACTTATAATAAAAGACCTCAAAAAATAAATAAAAATGGAAATTAAATACTACATAAAATTTAAACATTTTTTTATTTGTACACAAAAATTAATTAATACATCTACTATTTTTTATTCATTTTACAATACATTTTTGTGCTGAAAATATCTGGTTAGTCTACGTATAACCAGATAGAAGAGACCATTGACCTCCAATCAACTATCCTGCCTTGTTAGTTGCCTTGTTAGAAACTCACGGGTTCCCTCTTTTCTCAAAATTTCCACGCCATCTCCCACATCTCCTTTGCCTCGAGCCATCCACCTTCCTAATCCCCGCGCAACCCTGATCCATGCCGACCTCGCCCTGTTCACCAACCCCTACTCCTTGGCATGCCAACGTGCCTTGAAGTCAGCCATTTCCCATTCCTTAAATCTGCACACTCTTCTCATTTTTGGCCTTGATCTCTCTCTCTCTCTCAGAGCTCTCAGATCTGGTGCATGATACTCCTAACTAGTGACAGTAGCGGGGGGTAGACGTCAGCAATGAGGAGGAGTGAAGTCTGAGACAATCCAGCCACCATTAGCAAGCTCGCTGGAGGTTCTACCTCCTAGGTCTACTACCTGGTCAAGACCCCCTTTCTTTTGCATTTCTAGGTAAATTTAGGGTCTAGGTTTCATTTCTTGACATTAATTTCATGTTTAATAGCTTAGGTTGGCTCTAATTAGGAAACCCTAATTGACCTGGAGATTAAGCTCCAGGCAAAAATTGCCATGTTCCCGATCGTGAATCGCATTCCTTTCCATCCCATATCGCATTCCTTCAAGTTCTCCATGGATACCCCCACTCTCCAACCCAAATCCATCGTGGATCTGGGAATCGGGTTTCGTCCACCACTAGTGGTCAGAAGCCATCTGCCATCCATCCCTTTTGTTGCTACTCGCCTCATCCAGCGGTCGAGGGAGTACTCTCGAGCCCAAGAATCTTTTGGTTCAGTATATAAGGGTCGAGGAGCCATCATGAGTCGTGGATCAGACCTGTAGTATCTCTAGATCACCTAGAGCACGAAGGTCCCCCAGTTCCACCTCGAGGCCCTTTTGGCTTTGTTGGAAGCCACCAGCATGTGCGGATGCCCATCAAGAATGTGTACCCGTCATCATATTTTGAGGAAGCTATCAGATGAAGGAGAATGGATCGATTGAATCTCGCCATACCTAGAGTTCATCTTTGTTCTTCGTCCCCTTTCCAGTCGTCAGATGAGGAAGGGCCCAAATCTAATCTATGTTGTTCATATATTTCGAAACCGTGCCATCCTTCAGTTGACTGATTTTCCACATGGTATCCAGATTGTGGTCGGATCTAGCAGGCATAAGTGGGGTAATTTGCACAAAACCCCCTTTGCCTTTTTGTGTTGTATTAATAGTTCTATAAATATTTCCGTATGTGTAAAACTAAGAGGAAAAATTGCAGCAAGGCCTCCAAACTTTTTGTAAATTGCGAGTAAGTCCAATACCAGCTCAGCTCACATGGCCCCCACGTGTGTTGGGTATTTTATACATGTACCCTTTCAGCTTTGGATATTTCGATTTAATATATAGAAATCAACTTTCAATACAAAGTTTCTAGTATTTTTTCATATACCCCCTTGCATTTAATTTTTATTACATAAATACCCCTGCCAACTTAATTATTTTTTGTGGTTACTTTTCTATTTTATAAAAATAATATTTGTCCTCCAAAACTCATGAAAAATTAGATGGATGTGTCAGATGACATGCTTATTCATGATTCATATTTTATTTAGCATTTCATTTGCATTTTCTATTTAGTAAAAATCAAAAGAGTATGTTTTATTCCTTATTTGCTCTAAAAAATAAAAAATATAAAAAGTTTATCAAAAATTCCTAAAAATTACCTGCTATTTATTATAGTATTTTATAACTATAGACCAAAAATCACAAAAAATAAGAAAAGGAAAAACTAAAAATCGAAAACCCTTGCTTACCCCAAAAATTACAAAATATTTTCAAAAACCTCAAAAAAATATTTTCCTATCCAATATTTTTATATATACTATTTACTACATAAAAAATAGTTTTAAGAAATTTTGAACCTTTTTAATATTTTTAAATCTCAAAACAATTCGTCCTATTTGTTAAGTACATGATTTTGTATCTTAATTTAAAAATTCCTAACAATTTGCAAAAATACCTAAAAAACAAAAAATAGAAGAAAATTTTAAAAAGCACAAAAATATTTATTTTTTATTTTTTGACTACATATAGCTATATTTATTAATATATTTTCCTATATTGTATTATATACTTCTATATAGTGATATATATTTTATATTAGTATTATAGAAATATTTTATTTTGTAATTTTTGACTATACATAGCTATATTTTTTAATATATTACACTATATTGCATTATATACTTATATATAGTTATATAAAGTTTATATTAGTATTATTAAAATATCTTTCAAATATTTGTATATCCTTTAAAAGAAGATTGCTCTTACTTATATTTTCTAATTTTCATATATTTATTATATATTCTATTATATATTACCTATATTATACATGTTACCACTATATACATGTATATACTCTTATATATACACTTATTGTATACTAAAAAGAAAAAGAAATTATAACTCAGAAAATATAAAAAGAAAAATATAAAAATTTAAATAATTAATAAAATCCATAAAAACATTAATTAAGTAAATATTATGCATATATCCATTATTATTTATTTATAAATAATAATTCCTCCTACACCGACTTAATCCCTGTGTTAAACACCCTACTCTTCTTTCCGCTACACAAACATATATTGTAAGGTTTATAATAAATTTTGATCCACATACACCTTGATTTGTATTGTTGAATTATTTCCTCCTGTGGGTTGTTTTTTGAATTTAGCCGGATCTCGAGCGAGGTCACTTCAGCGATTGTACAGCTCGCCTTGTGAGCGCGCACGACCTTCTCTATGGTTTAGGCTATTTCAAATGGTCTTTTGCCGGGGGCAACGTTATGTAGCACATTTTTTACATTATTCATCTTTCGTACACGGTCACCTCAACAATTGTGCCCTCGCCTGTTGAGCGCATACGACCACCTTTGAAAGTCGAATAATCAAAGTCCCTCTTGTCATATGCCAAATTTTCGACCAAGAGTTCGACATAGCACTTCTTGATAGAAAATCATCTATAAGTTTGATGCCTACTTCACTATTAAAAGAATTTGGGTTGGGACCATTCAAAACTACCAAAATGATTATGCAGTTCACAGATACAGCAATCAATCAACCTCGGGGCATTCGGGAGGATGTCATCGTCACTATTCAAGGGCTGAAATTCCCTGTGGACTTCATAGTGTTGGACTTGGACACCTTAGCTCCTTTACTGCATACCTCTATTATACTTGGAAGGCCATTCCTGTGAACAGTCGAAGCAGTGGTGGATTACGATACCGAACATATTACCTTTCGTTCTAACAGTGACAAGGTGCCTATCAAGACAATCCAAGTGCCAAAACCATTAGAGTCTACATCAGATGCAAGTGAGCCTACAGAGTAGAGAACATAATATTATGACTTTATAGTAGAAATCAAAGGTGTAAATCTATTCATGGATGATATTGAGACCCGTGAATTCCTCTCCATTAAGGAAAGAGTGGATAGCACCGTCGAATTCTCCTATGCCTTTGAAGATGAGATCTTTGCTGATTTGCCAGATGAATACATTATTGGTCACCTATCCTTAGCTGAGAAAGAGGAGATTATTAAAAAAAATTGTGAACAAGATTATATCGTTGAAGAATTTTTTGCAGCATTGGATTTGGTGCTTGCATTTCCAATGGTGGACACATTATAGTTGAATGATCTGACACCACCACCTTACACAATTATTGAATTCTCTAATGAAATAACTCCGACCCTACTTGAGCTCAAACCACTTCAAGAAAATATGAAGTACACCTTCCTTGTAGGTGCGCAGAACACGTTCCCGGTCATTATCAATTTGCAACTGGCCGAGGACCAAGAATCTCATTTTCTCGAGGTTTTAGAAAGAAACTGCAAGGACTTAAGCTGGAAAATTCCATATCTCTATGGGATTAATCCTTCATTGTGTTCCATCACATATACCTAGAAGAGGACATCTAGCCTTTCAGAGAGTTTCAGCGTAGATTGAATCTGAACCTCTGGGAGGTTGTGATGAATGAAATTACAAAATGATGTGATGTAGGATTCATATATCCCATCTCCGACTCAAAATGGGTGAGTCCCCTGCATGTAGTACCGGAGAAATTGGGAATCACTATTTGTGAAGAATGACAAAGGAGAAGAGATCCCAACAAGAGTTCCAACTTCTTGACATGCTTGTATGGATTACATATGCCTGAATCTAGCGACCATAAAGGATCATTTTCTGCTCCCCTTCATCAACCAAATAGTCGATGGACGTGAAGGAATATTTCTATTTCTTGGACAGATAATCTAGTTATATCCAAGATGCAATATCTCCTGAAGATCATAAGAAGGCCACCTTCACTGTCCACTATGCCTTCCACAGAAAGCCTTTCGGATTGTGCAATGCTCCGACGACTTTCCAGTGATGCATGTTGGCAGTATTCGCAGATATGGTTAGTAGTTTTCTCGAGGTTTTCAAGGATGATTTATCGATTTATGGTGATAGTTTTGATCAATGCAATACTTATTTAGACCGAGTCTTAAAAAGATGTTGCAAAGTGAACTTGGTGCTCTCGTGGGAGAAGAGTCACTTCATGGTGACTAAAGGGATTGTGTTAGGCCATGTCATCTCAAAACGTGGCATGCATGTTGATCTTGCAAAGGTGGATGTCATTTCCAAGCTAGAGCCACCTACAAATTTGAAGCAAGTCTGGTCATTCCTTAGGTACATTGGATTTTATCGCAGAATCATAAAAGACTTCAGCAAAATTGCCTGATCGTTGACGGAGCTTTTGGGAAAGGAGGCAGATTTCATTGTAGATGCTAGAGTCCTCCAAGCCTTTAATAAGTTGAAATAATTAATCACTCAGGCCCATGTCCTGCAACTTCCAGATTGGTCTCTACCATTTGAGATCATGACAGATGCATCAGATTATGACATTGGAGCGATTCTGGGATAAAGGAGAGATGGATTATCGTTTGTTATTCACTAATCTAGCAGGACATTAGACGAGGCTCAAGAAAACCATACCGTCACAGAGAAAGAGCTACTATTAGTCGTCTTCACCCTAGAGATATTCATATCACATTTGTTGGGATCCAAACTCATAGTTTATACATAACATTCTACCATCAAATACTTGCATAGAAAGAAGGACACCAAACCAAGACTCATCAGATGGATCCTTCTACTCTAGGAGTTTAACCACAAAATCTGAGACAAGCCTGGAATAAAAAATGTGGTGGATGATCATCTTCCTAGATTACCATTGTCGGACACTCATGAGCAAAGCTTGCTACCTATTACAGGGACTTTTCCAGATGAAGCAATTTTGTCAGTCACCTCTCTCCCCTGGTTCACCGATATTCTAAACTATCTTGTTTCCAAGAGAACACCACAAGTATGGTTGAAGCTGAAAGTTGATAATTTTTTGTCGTATATTCATTTCTATCAGTGGGAAGATCCTTATTTATTTTGTGAGGGGACATATTGCATCTGGAGAAGGTGCATTTCTCATGAGGAAGTTCACAATGTGTTAGAACATTACCATAAAAGAGAATCAGGAGGACACCACTCTGGGAAAAGAACGGGAACAAAAGTGCTCCAATGCGGCCTCTAGTGGCCGAATCTTTCAAAGATGCATAAGACTTCGTGAAACATTGTACTGATTGTCAGAAAATGGGAGGAGCTATTGGAATGAGATATACAATTCCATTGAAATACATTCAGATATCAGGAGTGTTTGATGTATGTGGCATTGACTTCAAGGGCCCATTTCCAAACAGTCATGGTTTTGAGTATATTCTGCTCGTTGTCGACTACGTCAGTCGTTCGGCGGAAGTTATCCCAACCCAAGCCTCCGAAGTCACACTGTTTGTCGATTCCTGAAAGAACACATCATTGCAAAGTTCGTGATCCCTAAAATTCCGATATCTGGTGGTGGAAGCCATTTTATCAACAGAGAAGTTAATAAGTTGACTCAGGAATACTACATTGAACATCTAGTCACTTCTCCATACTACCGACAATCCAATGGCATGATTGAATTTTCAAATAGGGAGATTAAGATAATTCTTCAGAAACTTGTGCGACTTGACAAAAAAAACTGGTCCCAATTGCTTAACTCGGTACTTTAGTCCCGTCAGACTGCATACAAGTCACCTCTGAGAATGTCTCCCAATCTCCTAGTCTACAAAAATCCATACCATTTGTCCATGGAACTAATTCACAAATATTTATGGGCAATAAATATCTGCAATTTGGATTCCGAGAAGGCTGGCGAAAACAGAAAGCTTGATTGAATTCAGAGACTATACATTCAACAACAACCTAGTGTACAAAGAGAAAGTTAAGAAGTGGCACGAAAAGTACATCTGCATAAAGACTTTTGAGCCTAGTCAGAAGGATTGGTTATTCGATGCAAAGTTGAAGTTATTCACGGGGAAGTTGAAAAGCAAATGGATCAGGCGTTTTATAGTGAAGCATGTGTGTGACATTGGCAGTATTGTGATATTTGGTTTGTCAGCTAACGCACAACCCTTTATAATCAACGGACAATTGTTGAATCCACATCACAAGCATGATACATTATTATTTGTTGTTGATTCAGTACAGGTGGTCTACCATGATGAACTTCAAGCCGCAGCATCACCAGATTCAGACCGGGCCTCAAAAATTATTTTTGATTAATTGATCTTTTTCTTCTTTTCTTATTTTCTTCTTTTCTTCTTTTCAAATTCTATTCTTTCATTCTTCCAAAGTTTCACTCATCCCATTCATCATTTCTATACTTGGGATATGCTTCAACCTAAATATAGGGGGATGAGTACATACGAGTGTTCATTCTTTAATTCCTCTCATGTGTCGTCAACTCTTGATATTATGTCTATACATAGAGATATTTTACCCTAAATATTGGGGGACAAATGTCGAGTCTATGATTTATTTGTTCACAACTCTACCCTCCTTGCTTTGTACACAAACTGTTATACTTTGGATTAATTGATCCTAGGTATAGGGGAGGCAGCCTACTTCACCTTCTTTATTCGTTCGTTGAAGTATAGACATTTCTATACTAAGTACGAGTTATGTCTTCCTTTCTCTCTGATCAATAAGGACATAGCTTAAGATAAATATAGCGGGTCGTATATATATTTTATATACTTTAGCTATAACTCGTACTTTCGTATTTTCAATAATATGGATAATAAATAAAAATCGCAACACACATTCAATTCTTTGTACATACAAATTAATAAATCATGTTAAAAAATGTTTTGTAAAATGTTTAAAAAATGGTTGGAAAATTCTTTGAAAAATAATTTGAAAAACTATTTGGAAAATATTTTGTAAAATATTTTCAAACCATTGTAAAAATATTTTTGTTGTAAAAATTTCTCTTATTTGTTTGAATAAAATGTTTTGAAAATCTATTTGCAAATGGATTGGAAAATGATCGTAAAAATACTTTGAAAACATATACATATTGTTTGAAAAATATGTGCAAAATGATTTTCAAATTTTCTAAATGCTCATAAAAATTATTTATCAAAGTATTTACAAAATAAAGTTTTCAAAATATTTGTCAACATGTTTTCAATTTAGTTTGAGAACCTTATACATATTTCAAGTAAATAAAAAATTCCTTTGCAAACTTTGTATAGAACCGAAAAATACCTAGTGTAAAGTATTGACCTAATTCTTGTAAATACAGAATTACTCTTTTGTAAATGCATGCACATAATTCCTTTACTAACCCTTTGTTTTTAAAAAATACCTAAAAATTTTGCAAATCCCAAAACCCATAAATTTTTGCAAAATGTTTTCAAAAACTGCATAAAAAAATTGCAAAACTTTTTCCAAAAATTCATAAAAAGTTCAAAATCATATAATTACTTCACAGAAATATTTTTTACCTTTTTTGGAATTATAAAGACAAATTGAGTAGGTCTATATAAAATTAGAAGACTGGAGCTTGGTTGAACCTTAATCCACTTTATCATTGGAACTGGAATTGAGGCTCTTTAGGTTTGGTAAACTTAAATCTTTAAGATCATAATATTTGGTTCAGTGTCATATTAAATTTATAAGTATAATATTTTGGAACACACGCATGACTCCTATCGATAGCGACCTAACTTGCATACTTGCACCTTATACTTTGCTCAACTCAATTGAAGTGGTAGAGGGTTGGATTTGCGGGCATGAAATACAAGCGAATGGAAACCTTCAAAGTCACAATTCTGTGGCCATTGTCCCAACCCGATCCAGTAGCCATGACGTCCAATGACAGGATGTTGTGGTTTGCAATAATGCTTCAAAAGCTGGATATTCTACTGAAAAGTCCTTATTTAAATGATGTTGTAGATAGTATTTGAAAATTGTAAAAATCAGAAGACTCCAATAATAGACGGGAAAAATCAAGGAAAAATCGATTCCCGTCGGAGTATATATGTAATCAAAGAAAGATTAGGCTTCCAAGCCAAAGGTTCATGTAAGCCTGCAGCCAGATGACTTGGCAACACTGATCAAGCATCCTAGGATAGGTGGCTACAATATCTACCATCCATTCTCTTCTCCACCTCCTCTTCTTGAGTTGATTGCACTTCAACTTAGAAGGGAATACCCCGCTTCTCAAGGAAAGAGTTGCTGGATTGGGAATTATGTTCACTATGTTGGAGAAGCCTAGCTTTTACTACTTTAGCCAAGAGGAGCTACTATCACTAACACTATACAAGATAGACTCATAGTCATAAGGAACTGCATATGACATCAACTTGTTCTGACCTGGCTTTTGAGGAGACTTCGGTAGAGTTTTGTGGATCTTAGAGGCTATTATGTTTCAAGTCCGGTACCCAATAAGGTTCCGACTAAACTAAAAATTCAAAGATCCGACTGAGCTCCAAATTTTGATTTTGTGAGGACAAGTATAAAAGTGAAAATCAATCCAAGTTCCTTCTTTTTCTTTTCTTTATTTTATTTTCTGCACTTATGGCGTAAGTGTTTGCTAGGGACTAGGAAGGCAAGTATAGGGGGTGATAAATCCTCACTTCATCACATTTATTCTTTCATTTTGGCCTTAAATCCCTAGCTAAATGCATGCCTATATCATTAATTTGTTAAAAAAAACACTCTATAAATTGTATAAAATATTGTATAAATATTGCATTTAATTCTAAAATAAAAGAATAAAGGGAAAAAAAAGAATGAAGTGTTAAAGATACCTAGTGACCCTAGACCCCGAGACCCAGTCATCATGATGACATGGTCGACAAGGAATAAAGAAGGGGGAGATAGGACAGAGGAATTGTACATAAAATACAAAAAATGCTTATTTATTTTTATTAACTAATTGCATTTTGGGACCTATTTTATTTTATTTTTTTACACCTCAAATAATAAAACCCTCAGCATGAATATTGTACATAAAAATACAAATAAAAATACAAAATTGATTTCATTGAAAAATAATGCATAGTGTGCCTAGGACACATAAAATAAAAAGCTGCGAACTTTGCAGACCCATATCTTCTTAATATTGATTCAAAATGGACCAAACTCACCTTTATTGTTCATAAAATTAAATAAGCTATTTAATGAATATGGATTCATTTAATTTGGAGTTAAGATGCAAAAGTTAGGTTTTGGACCCTCATTGTGTATTATAGTGATTGGCCACCCAGAACCCTAAGGATTGTCTTGTGGTCCACACAAGGTGGGATCACTGAGTCATTGTGATGACAACCCATGAAGACCAAGCGGCTAAGCAAGAATTAACCGACACAAAATAGAATTAAGCAAGATAATCAAGTGTGAATCAAAATTTATTATACCCAACGATGAATGTGTATAGTGGACAAGCAGGTAGGGGTTAAACTCAGGGAATAATACATGGTAGCACAGAATATTATTTATAAATGAATAATGTGTGTATATATGTATATAGATATGCACATTATTTACTTAGGTTTTTATGGGTTTTTAGTTTTTTTATAATTGTTTAATATTTTTTATTTAATTTTTTTAATTTATAATTTTCAATATTTTAAAAGAATAAAAATATTTATCATAATTACTATTAATATAACTTATATATAATTATATATATAGGGTAATATAAATATATATAGCTAAAAATAATCAAAAATTATAATATAAAATATGTTTGTCTTTTTTATGTTTTCTATTATTTTGGCGATTTTGGAAAATTTTTAATATTTTTTTGGATTTTTAAAATCTGAAAAGTTCAAAAACAATGACTTTTTAAATAGGCCAAATTGATTTGAGGACTAAAAATAGCTAAAAGGGTTAAAATTTCTCCAAATAAATTTCTATATATACTAATTTGTATAAATAGATATAAAGAACATAAAGAAATGCTTTTGGAATTTTTGAAGAGTTTTTATAATTTTTTATAAGTATATTAGAGCTTTTAAATTTTTTTTACTATTTTTTATATTTTTAAGAATTTTTGGTCCGGGGGTACTAAATACAATAACAAGCAATTTTTTGGAATTTTGAAAAATGATTTTATATTTTTTATCTCTCAGGCTAGCAGGGAATATTCATGCACTTTTTTATTTTTAATAAATAAGAAAAATGCAAAAAATGATAAAAAAAAATTAGGGCATGAAAGATCAAGCAATCAAGCACATTCTCCTATGTTTTCATTATCTTCAAAGCACAGATGATATTTTTAGAAAATAGAAAACAACCCAAAAATTAATTGAACTAGCAGGGGTACATTTGCAATTATAATAAAGGTCAAGGGCTACAATGCAATATACCCTAAAGTTCTGAACTAAAATGATAAATTTAAATATTAATCACTAATTACAAGAACCCTAGGCATTTACATGAAAAATTCACACAAACTCACATGCACAGGCACATGAGCCTACATGGCTTGGACTGTAACACAAATGTCCAAAATTACGGGGGTTCATATGTAACTTTCACAAAATAAAACATGCTCAATCACATGCCTGACAGGGACCAAAATGCAACTAAAATGAAGTACATAGGTCCAGTTGCAAAGTTTCAGAATAAAGTCAAAACTATGCACCTAATATTTAACTACAAATTAATATATGAAAAGCGGAGGGAGGCATGTGAAATATACCCTAAATAAAGGTGTTGGTGGATGGCCTTGAAGCAAGACTTAGGGCGACTGAATCTCAGATTTGTTGTAGGAGATCTTTTAGGACTGGGAGGTGAAGAAGGGCTTATTGAGCGGAAGGCAACCACTGGTTCATCGGGCGGGGTCTTTCAACCTCTACATCTACCGAGGTTGTGAGTGACCCTCGTAGTTGTCGGGCCTTTGGCTTGCTTCTCCGTCAGGTCGAGCTCAGAACATGAATAGGGGGTCAGTATTGTCAATACCGTTTCATTTCACTTTTGTGGCCCAGATTATATGTAGTCCCTCGTTCTTGATCCAACTATAGCTAGCACCTCTAGAGGAACATGGAAGAGCACATGGTTCTTGGAGTTTTGATTGTTGATTCAGGTTGCGTCCAGGCAACAATCTTCACGCCGAATGGCTCAATAACTTGATAGTGTCCTCCCGAAGCTGCAGATGGGCTCTGATCAGGTCCATGTCCCAGCGATGGGGACGTGGATGGTCTTCTACCTGGAGCATAAGATGAAGCCCGAAGTGGCTCCAGGTGCACTGCTTCAGCTCGTATGTGTACATAAAATGTTACTCTGGTTGAGACGATCATCTCGGCCCAAAAATGGATATATGGAACCTCATCGATGATGCGGACGGTGAGCTCTAGCGAAGAGGAGGAAGATGAGCTTTAATGGCTCGATTTCGTGTAGGAATCAAGGTAATAAGTGGGGTGTTTTGTGTAGAAATTGAAGGAGATCGAGATGGGGCAAAAGATGGTTCGAAAACAATCGGGTAACGATGAATCAAGTATGGAGCACAACTCCAGGTGAACGGAAAACTTGGTAATATATTAAATATACTGAGTAACAATAAGAATGAAGTGTATGATCAAAATATAAACTAAAAATGTTACCTAGAAAGCTAGAATGGGGGGCTCGACATGGTGAAACCACGAAGCTGAACCTTACGGTGGCAAGTTGGTCGAAGATAGTGGATCAGCGCAATCCAGACTCCTCCTCACTGCGAATCCCTTCCAAATTTCATTATCACCGACGTCAAGGAGATTAGGTTGATTAGAGGGGCTAAGACTCGAGAGAGAACGATTAAAAATCAAAAAGAAGATGGAAGGGATTATTTATAGGTAGGTAGAGCAGAGGTTTCGAGGTGACATGGCATGAGATCGATCGGGAGTTGGTGAGATGGGTATAGCTGGCGTGGATCGTGGGTGATCGGACTATACATAGATGGAGCAGCTCGAGGGAAAAGAGTAAGAGTGGAGATGTAGAAATAGGGATAAAATGGGAGGTATGTGACTTCTAACAAGAGTCAGAAGAGTTGGGGTACAGTTGACCCTAGGTCGACCTTTGAAGAGATCTAGCTGGTCCACGTAGACCAACTAGATAAATGCAAGGCAAAAATACATTTTAAATATTAATAAATAACAGTGAATTATTTAATTTTGGGTTATAAAATAAAATATATTGATTATTTTATGTAGTATTTAATTCCTATTTTTATTTATTCTTTTCGAGATTATTTATTATAAGTTACTTTTTAGAGTTTCATTTATATGTATATTTACATTTGTATTAGATATTTAGTTTTTATTTTGTATTTTAACTTTTATTATTTTATATACCTAATTTATATAACTATAACTTATTTGCATATGCATAAATATATCTTTATTATATTTTTCTGAATTAGTATGTACACTTAAATAAATAGAAGTATTAATTATATATGTATATGTATAGGTCATTCATTTATGTATTTAAGTATAGTATTTTATTTTATTCTATTCTTTATGGTTTTATAAGATTTTGATTACATACATATATTATAAATAATATTTACAAAATTTTGAAAATATAAAATATTAAAGAATCTAAAGAATAAATAAAATGAATATTTTATTCAGGTATATTGTACAATAAGGGTTCAAAATCTAGATTTTGCTTCTTAACTCCAAATTGAATGAAACTTCATTAAATAGCTAATAGAAAGTTATATATAATTAAAGAAGATTTTGGACATTTTCAGTTCATATGGAGGATATACATGTCTGTGAATTTTGGGTTTTGGAATTTTATTCTGAGTGTAGAATGTATATTATATGTTATTTTAATGTGAACTAAATTTTGTGTTTTTATGAGTTTTTATCTACAACTTTCACGTACAAAGTTTACTGATTTGGCATATAAAAAATAAAGAATAAAAGGGGTCCCAGAAATCAATTTTAGTTGAATTAAAATTAGGGTTTTATGTATAGTTCTCTATGTATCTTTGTACATTGCTTATGGCATATCCCCCCTACTTTATTCCTTACCTCTGATGTCTCATTTCTTTTTTTTTCTTCCTTTATTCTTTAATTTTGAGATTAAATACAACAAATGTACATTATATACATTATTTTGTACAAATTACAGAGTATTTATTTTGACAAATTAATGATATATTTATATATGCATTTAGCTAGGGATTTAAGACCAAAATGAAAGAATAAAGGTGATGAAATGGAGATTCATCACCGACCTATACTTGCCTTTACTTGTCCCTAACAAATAATTATTCCTATAAGTGCAGAAAATAAAAATAAAAATAAAAAAGGAAAAGGAAAGAACTTGGATCGATTTTAACTTTCAAACTTATCTTCATAAAATCAAAGTTTGGAGCTCAGTAGGACCTTTGGACATTTAGGTTTGGTCTGAACATTATTGAGAAATGGATTTGAAACACAATAGCCTATGAGATCCATGAAACTCTATTCAAGTCTCCTCAATAGCCAGGTTAGAATAAGTCAACTCATATGGAAACCCTTGTGACTATGAATCTATCTCGTATAATGTGTGTGATATATAGCTCCTCTCGGCTGAAGCAGTAAAAGTTAGTCCTCTCCAACATGGTGACCTAATTCCCCAATCCAACAACTCTTTCCTCTAGAAGTAGGGTATCCCCTTCTAAGATCAAGTACAACCAGCTCAAGAAGAGGAGGTGGAGTGAAGAATGGACGGTAGCTAGTGTAGCTACCTATACTTGGATGCTTGACCAATGTAGCCAAGTCATCCGGCTGCAAGCTCACATGAATGTGACTTTGAAGATCAAGCTTTCTTATTGGACTATATGTATGTATACATACTCCGGCAGACATTTTATTTTCATTCGGGCATGTCCACTTTTTTGGAGTTTTTATTGCATATTTCAAAATAATATATACTACATCATTTACATATGAACTTTTTCCTCTTGAGTCTATCTCTCTTTTGAAGCATTATTGCAACCCACACCTTCTGTCATTAGACCTCATGGCTACTGGATCAGGTTGGGGTACAATTTCCATAAATGTGTAGCTTCTGATGTTTCCATTGGCTTGTGTATCATTCCAGCAAATCCATCCCTCTACCACTTCAACTGAGGTGAGCAAAGTGTAAGGTGGATGTGTGCAGGCTAGGTCATTATCAACAAGAGTCGGGTGTGTGTTCCAAAATATTCTACTTAAGCAGTAAAGATGACATTGAACTAAGTCTCATGGTCTCAAATAATTAAGTCTAGGAAACCTGAAGCATCTCAATTTCCAATTCCTATAATGTTTTTGTGATTAAGTGGAGTAAGGACCAACCAAACTTCAATCTTTGGATTTTATTTAGACTAGTTCAATTATTAATATCAATCTAAAAAATGCAAATGCTATGTACAATGTAAGGGAAATAATTTTGTGATATACTTTTCTGATTTTGAACTTCTTATGTATTTTGAAAAGTTTTGTCAATTCTTATGCAAATTTTGAAAAGATTTTTGCAAATAATTTTGAATTTTTGAATATTGCAAATTTTTAGTTATTTTTCAAAAACAGATGTTTTGGAAAATAATTATGTCCAGATATTTACACAGAAGTTTGTCTAGTATTTACAAGACTTTAAGGATTTAGGAATTTACATGTTGTATATACAGGATTTGTAAAGGATCTTTATTTACTTGAACTATGTTCATAGTTCTCAAAATAATTTGAAAAGATTTACGCAAGCATTTTGAAACTTTAATTTGAAAGAATAATTTGATCAATAATGTTTGCAATCATTTTACAAAATTTGAAAATCATTTTGTAACGATTTTTCAAACAATATGTATAAATTTTTTTCAACTATTTTTGCAACCATTTTCAAAACCATTTGCACCTAGATTTTCAAAATATTTTATTCAAACAATAAAAGAAATTTTTACAAACAAGATATTTTTACAAAGTTTGAAAATATTTTACAAAACAATCTCCAAAAAGTTTTCAAAAGATTTTTCAAAGAGTTTTTCCAATCATTTTTCAAACATTTTGCTAAATATTTTTACCTGGTTTATTCATCAATATATACAAAGAATTTTGATTTGTGTTTTAGCTTTTATTAGTTAGCAATATTATAGAAAATACACAAGTACGAGTTATGGCTAAAATATATACAATGTATATATGACCCCCCTTATACTTACCTTAAGCTATGTCCTCATAGATCGAATAGAAAAATAAGGCATAGCTCGTACTAAGTATAGGAAAATCTATACTATAATAACTGAATAATGAATGAGAAGTTGATCGCCCCCCTATACTTAAGTTCAATTAATTGTAAGTATAGCTAACTTTATTCAACATGCAGGGAGGGTCGAGGGTCAGAATGAATAAATCATTGACTCATCCTGTCTCCCCCTATACTTAAGGTAAAATATCCTTAAGTATAGACAGAAAGTCAAGAGTTGAGAAGACATGTGAGGGATCTAAGAATGAATAACCTGAGAGTGCTCACCCTCCTATACTTAAGATGAAGCATGTCCTAAGTATATCACAGATGAATGGAGTGAGAGCAACATCGCGGAAAGATTTTGAAAAATGGAAATGAAAAGAAGAAAAGAAGAAAGTGATTATTAATCAAAAATGTTTTTTTGTGCTTTGTCAGATTTTGTTGATGATGCAGTGTGAATTTCTTCATCATAGACCACATGTACTAAATCCACCATCGACAGAACGTCTCATTCTCGAGATAAGGTTTGAGTAGCTTTTCATTGATCACAAATGGTTGTGTATCAATTGATAGTCCAGATATCATGATGCTTCCACTATCACGCAAATGTTTTACTATAAAAGGCCCAGTCCATTTGCTCTTCAACTTCCCTAGGAATAATTTGAGCTTTACATCAAACAACCAAACCTTCGGACCTGGTTCGAAAGTCTTGTGGTGGATGTGCTTGTCGTGCCACCTATTGACGTTCTCCTTGTACATTAGGTTGTTGCAGTATGTGTACTCATGGGATTCAAGAAGTCGATTCAGATACAGCTTTCTGTTCTTTCTGACCTTCTTGGAATCCAAATTATAGACATTGATTGCCCATAAATGATTTATGAATGAGTTCCATATGCAAATGGCATGGCTTGTCGTATACCGCGTGATCGGGAGACAATCCTAATGGTGACTTGTAGGCAGTCCGATAGGTCCAAAGAACAGAATAAAGGAGTTGTGACCAGTTCTTCCTATCGGGATGTACAAGCTTATCTAGAATTGTCATTATCTCCCTATTAGAACATTCAACCAATCCATTGGATTGTGGGTGGCATGAAGAGGCGACACGATGTTCAAAGCAGAATTCTTATGTCAGCTTCTTTACCTCTCTATTTATAAAATAGCTACCCCCATCGGATATCAGAATTTTAGGGATCCCGAACCTTATAATGATGTTTTCTTTCAGGAACTAGCAAACGGTGTGACTGTCGACATCTTGGGTTGGGATAGCCTCCACCCAACGACTAACGTAGTCGATAACTAGCAAAATATATGCATACTCCTGACTATTGGGAAATGGCCCATGAAATCAACACCCCATGCATAAAAAACATCTAAGATCTGAATGTACTTCAGGGGCTCTATGTCTTTCATTCCTATTGTTCCACCCATCTTCGGATAGAAACTACAACGTTTGACGAAGTCTTCTGTGTCTTTGAAGAGAGTTGGCCACCATAGGCTGCATTGGAGAACTTTAGCTATTGTACGCCTTCCAAAGTGGTGTTCTCATGATTCCTTGTTATGGCAATGCTCGAGGACACTTTGAACTTCCTCCTAAGGAATGCACTGTCTCCAGATGCAATCTACCCCCTCATGAAATAGATATGGATCCTCCCACTGATAGAAATGAATATCCGATAAAAATTTGTCGACTTTCAACTTCATCTACTCTTGTGGAGTTCTCTTGGACATAAGATAATTCACAATATCGACGAACTAAGGGAGCAAGGTGATTGATAAAATTGCTTCATCTAGGAAAGTTTCCAAAATCGACAATAAGCTCTGCTCAGGAGTATCCGGCTCTGGTAGTATTAACTAGTAATTTACCACCACATTTTTAACTCTAGGTTTATCACAGATTTCTAGATCGAGCTCTTGGAGTAGAAGGATCCATTTGATGAGTCTGGGTTTGGCATCCTTCTTGGCTTGCAAGTACTTGATGACAAAATGGTCTGTATATACAATCACTTTGGATCCAAACAAATGGGATCTGAATTTTTCTAGGGTGAAGACGACGGCTAGCATCTCTTTTTTAGTGACGGTGTAGTTTTCCTAAGCTTCATCTAGAATTTTGCTAGCATAGTTAATTGCAAATGGCAGATTGTCTCTTCGTTGTCCTGGAACTGCTCTAATGGAATAATCTGATGCATATGTCATAATCTCAAACGGGAGAGACCAATCTGGCGGTTGAAGGACATGGGCATGGGTAATCAGTTATTTGAGCTGATTGAATGCCTGGAGGACTCTCTCGTCAAAAATAAAATATGCTTCCTTGCCTAGAAGCCCTGTCAGCGGTTGGACGATTTTACTAAAATTTTTGATGAGTCATCAGTAGAAACAGATGTGCACTAGGAATGACCTGACTTGCTTCAAGTTTGTTTATGGCTCAAGTTTTAAAATGATGTCCACCTTCGCAGGGTTTACCTCCATGCCATGTTTTGATATTACAAGTCCTAACACAATACCCTTGGTCACCATAAAATATCTCTTCTCCCATGAGAGCACAAGGTTCACTTCACAACATCTCTTCAAGACTTGGTCTAAATAAGATAGGCACTGATCAAAGCTATATCCATAGACCGAGAAATCGTCCATGAACACCTCAAGAAAATTTCCAACCATATCTATGAATACGGCTAAGATGCATCGCTGAAATATCGTTGGATCATTGCACAAGCCAAATGGCATTTGACGGAAGGCGTAGGACCCAAATGGATAGGTGAAGAATGTTTTCTGTTGATATTCATGAGCTATAGTGACTTGATTGTAACCAGAGTAACCATCCAAGAAGTAGAAATATTCCTTTGTGAACAATCTCTCAACAATCCTATTCATGCGTCTATAGTCCACAAAGATACACCAAGATGTCAGTACACTGATTGCGATCTCCTCTTCTTCCTCATTTCTGACCATGATAACTCCTGAGTTTTTTAGCACAACATGCAAGGGACTCACCCATTTCAAGTCAGAGATGGGATTTATGAATCCCTCATCACACCATTTATTGATTTCATTCATAACAATCTCCTGAAGATTTGGATTTAATCTACGTTGAAATTCATGGGATGAATTGTTGTCCTCTTCAATGTATATGTGATGCGAGCACAATAAGGGTTTATCCCATGGAGATCTAAATTTTTCCAGCCTATCGTCTTGTGGTTTCTCTTTAGAACCTCGAGTAGGCGAGATTCTTGTTCCTGTGTAAACTGAGAATTGATTATTAAAGGAAAAATGTTTGGTGAACCCTTAAGGAAGGCATATTTCATGTTTGTTGGAAGTGGTTTAAGCTCAGGAAGGGTCTAATTCATCTCTGTGGTGACTTCATCTACTGTGCAGGGCGATGGTGTCAGATCTTTCAGTTGTAGTGTATAAACCATTGGTACTGTAGGCTACGCATTCAATGCAGCACGAAATTCTTCAATTATAGAATCTTGTTCACAAAAATTTCAATGATTTCCTCCTGCTCTGCCAAGGATATGTGCCCATAGACAGGCAATTCATCAAAAATCTCATCATCAAGTATATCTGGGAACTCAATTGCGTTGTCCATTCTTTCCTCTATGGAGAGGAATTCATGGGTTTCGATGTCATCCATAAAAAGATTTGTATTGCAGATTTCAGCCAAAAGGTTACAGTCTTCTTTCAATGTTCTGTCATATCGCTTTCTTCTGATGCAGACTCGATCGGTTTTGGCACTTGGATCGTCTCAATAGGCAACTTGTCACTGTAAGAACGGAAGGTGATCTACCAGGTGCCATAGTCCACTACTGCTTCAGTTGTTTGATGGAACGGTCATCCAAGGATTATCGAGGTATGCAAAAGAGGAGATGAGGTATCAATGTCGAGTACAATGAAGTCCACGGGGAACTGCATTCCATGGATAGTGACGATGACATCCTCCAAATTTCCTCGGGGCCACTTGATGGAAGTGTATACGAATTGCAGAATCATTCTTGTAGACTTAAGCGGTCGAAACCCAAATTCTTTGAGTAGTGAAGTAGGCATTAAGTTTATTGACGATCTACTTTCAAGTAGTGTTTGATCAAACTCCTTGATGAACATCTGACATCTGAGTAGAGGAGCTCCCACATCTTTCTTTTTTATGGGGAGATTGTTGATTGCGTTTACAGTCATCACGGTCAGAATACGCTTGACATTTCTTTCACAAGCTCTGCACGGTTGCCTCTTCGAAGTACATGCTTCTTTTAGCCCTTTCTTGATGTTTGGCATCCTCTTGATGGATTTTAGCAAGGGAATTTCAAGCACAAGATTCTGTATAATTTCAACCACATCAGGGTCGGATAAGTCGCTTTTCATATTTTCATTTTTTGGATTTCTCAAATCATCTAGAAACAGAATATTTAAAGAATCAAAAGAAGAAGTAGGAATAGTATTCTTATTTACAACAAAATATATGCCCATGTCAGGCTATACAAATAGATGCTGAAATGAGCAGGGTCATCTAAGAAAGGCGAGCATCCAAAATCTACAAGCGGGGATCCATCGAATGGCATTGATGTGGTTGCAGGTGTGGTATCCTTGGTGGATGGCATAGTGGTGCTTACGGGTGTTGTTGCTACTGCTTTCTTTTTGTAATTTTTTATTTTGTTGATTTCTTGGGTGTTTTCTTTCTAGTGCTACTCCTCTGTCTTCTTCCTCACACAGCCCGGATGCTAGATCGATTGATGCAGAAGATGATGATTCGCATGGTGAAGCTTTATTCTTCCCCTTCATGGTGGCAATTGGATGCAAGTACCTACCATTCTTGAGTGTGACAGCATTAGATAAGAACAAATCATGAACATATGTCCCTGTTAGACTGGAGAGAACATCACAAACTACCTATTCTTTCTTCCTAAAATTATTGGAGTTGGCCTCTACCTGAGTCGGAATTGGCGTTTTGGTCGTGGTGAGGTCATCAAGCTTCTAGCTCATCTCTGCTAGGATTTTCACTAGCTGAGCCGGGAAATCCAAGGCGGGGTTCACAGGAGCAACCTCAGATGGTTCAGCGTGTTTCCCATGCTGATATTGGGAAAGTTATGAAGGTTGTGAGTGAGAATATTAATGATGGTACTGAGGAGAAGGATGGTATTGTTGTTGGTGCTGAGGAGGTTGGTTCTGATATGGAACAACCGAGTACTGATGATTCTGTTAGTACTAATAGTATTGTGGTTGTTTCTACTGGTTCTATCTCCAATTGCCTCGGCATGGCGGAGACTGCTACTAGTGGTACTAAGGCTAGTTCTGGATAAATCTCCCTCCTTGTTGTTAAGGGAACTGGTAGTTTCTTACTCATGTCCTTGCTGGGGTCCGCCTGGACAGGCCGGTTGTGCATCTTTCTCCCATACAAAATTCACCTCTTGAATGAAAGGTGGGAGAGGAAAACATGGATCTTGCATGGGCTGGGGCTCAAGCTGGTAGACCACTAGTTGTTGTTGTGGCTGCTACGAAGATGCCAGCTTGGGGGTCTACGTGTAATATACGTGTTGAACCACTAGTTGTGGTTGACTCAACCAGGTAGGTTGTGGAGATTATTGTTCCATCAACTCAACGAGAGTAGTGGACAATGCAGACACAAAATTGCAGGAGCTAATCGTACTAAACAGCAGCTCCAGCTGCTTGGTAATTTGGTCTAACTTGTCTAGAAGTTTTCATCTCTCGGAAAGTTTCTCCAGTTCATGTAATCGTTTTCTATGATATCCACCTTAGACAGGTGGCCCCCTATGATGCTCAAGTTGGAGCTCTTGTCTCTGTCCGGCTCATGAGAAGATGCCATATGAACTGGCTTCTGGAGATTGTGGGGCTGGCATTGATATGCACGGGAGGAAGAGAAGGCAGCCTCTCCTTCGGTCATCTCCTCGAAGATATGCCATATGACATCTTCATCATTGTTGAAATACGAGCCACAACAAGAGATATCCATGAGCTTCTGGCTCTCAATTACCAATTCCCCAAAGAAAATGTTAGACTAGGCTGGTCTTAGAAATGTCATGATGGGAATATTTCTCTTGCAATTTTGTAAACCTTTCCCAGGCCTCATGAATGGACTCATGTGTAGATTGGGTGAAGTTGGTAATACGGGCACACATCTAGTTAAGGCTCCTGTGTGGGTAGGATTTATGCAAAAAGGCAAACGTAAGCTCTTCCCTTGTTGTGACGACCTTCCCCAAGTGGTTGATCCAATGAAGTGCTTTATCCTGAAGGGTGAACGGGAATGTCATCATCTTGACTACTCCTAACGGTATGTTAGGGTAGAGAGTTGTACCATAGATGCGCTACTAATTAATTACCCCTTAAGGGCACCTTATCCTACGGTTGGGCATGCTCCTTGTGTCTGATCATGCGGCTCCTAACCATGTAGAGGTTTGTCTTGAATGAGCGGTCTAGATTAGATCTAGTCCATGTTGATGATCCGATTGTGTTGAAGGTAGATGGAAGAACGGGGAAGATTTTCTTCCCTGACCTTCGATCAATGAGATCTTCCTGCTCTAGCCTCCTCTCACCTCACTGACAAGTGCTCTAGCTTCCTAGAGCTAGCATGAGTGTAGGTCACTTCAACGAGGTCCGGTCCCCATTGAAAGGGGCCTGGAGCACTAGGTGACCTTGAGCTTTGATATGAGCTTCAAGTAGATTCCATGTGCTTGTTTGAGGCTTGTACCTGCACGAAAATATGGATAAGGATGAGAGAGTCGCAATCGACCCTCTCTTGAAGCTGGATGCACAAGGGAATGATGGGACTCATCCCTCCGGTGATAGGCAAAGGGATGAGCTCAACAGACCTCGATTGGTGGATAATCTAGGGTGGAAATAAGGGGGATATGCGGAGAAAATGTCTAGGAATAAAGATGGGTGAAATGGGGTTCGTAACTGGTCGAAGTACAGGCGAATTAGAGCCGGAGCACAATGCTCCAATAATCGAAAGATTCCTAACTAAAACTAAACAAAGATCTAATTACATAAATGAACAACTATACTAACATCATGAATGAAAATGTGAAAAGAAAACCACATAAAGTAGCTCGTACTAGATATTCTAGGGATCAAAGGAAGCTCTGTTGGAGGATCTCTAGCAAACCTTGGACCGCCATATTCTGCCTCTTATCTGGGTCAAATAGGTATGGATGCTCGTGTTGTCATCACCATCTTCAATAGGATGGTCTTCTAATGGGGTTATGAGGAGGAAATGATATCAAAAGCCAAAAATGGTCGATTTGGACTTATTTATAAACAAGGGGTAGGTTGATTACGTGCAATGGAAGATGGGTTGGTTAGAGCTACACCCCTAATGAGTTGGAGGATGGTGAGGTATGCATGTTCGCTGAAGGTATCGAGGATCACCGAGCAGCGGAACATGGCCAAGAAAATGGAGAAAAGTGTCAGCTCACGAGCTTTGACAAAGAAGGAGGCAGAGATCGGACAATTGACCCTCTAGGGCAATAGTCCAAGTCTTCTACTTAGTCCACGTAGACCAACTAGAAAATAGGGATCCAAAAATCTCTTATTAATCCAATATAAAATAGTAAATGATTTATTTAATTTTTGGTCAAAACATGAAAATTGCTTATTATTTTATGTAGTTCCATAATATTAGATATGAATCATGAAGGACAAGTTCATGTCGAATATCCATTTCTACCAATGGGAAGACCCGTACATGTTCATGGAATGAGCAAATTGCATTTGGCATCGATGTATTCCACAAGAGAGGTACACAAGTGTCCTCGAGCAATGTCACAAGCTCGAATCCGATGGACACTATTCTGGAAGCATAACAATAACAAAGATATTGCATTGTAGCCTTTGGTGGCCCACACTATTCAAGGATACCACAACATACGTAAAATCATGCACTGACTGTCATAAGATGGGAAAACCCTCAGCTCAAAAGATTCAATGCACCTCAAATTCATTCAGATTTCCGATGTGTTTGATGCATGGGGCATTGATTTCATGGGTCCATTTCCTAACGGTCACAATTATGAATACATCATGCTTGCCTTGGATTACGTGAGTCAATGTGTATAAGTTATCTTTGCTCGAGTCGTCGATAGTCACACAGTTTGCCGATTTTTGAAAGATAACATCTTCTCACGGTTCAAGATACCGAAGATTCTGATTTCAGATGGGGATAGCCACTTCATCAATAAAGAGGTTAAGAAATTATACGGCATTGATCATCGTGTCGCTTCTCATTATCATCCTCAATCCAATTGCTGGTTGAACTATCAAACTGAGAAACTAAGACTATCCTATAGAAACTTGTGAGGTCGAATAGAAAGAACTTGTCACAACTTCTGGACTCAGTTCTCTAAACTTACAGAACCACCTACGAGTCTCCCTTGGGTTTGTTGCCCTATTGTCTTATATGGGAAGCCATGCCATCTGCCTGTGGAGCTTATTCATAAATCTCTCTAGGTAGCAAACATCGGTAACTTTGACTCACATAAAGGTGGTCAGAATAGAAAAGTGGATCTGAACATGCTCTTGGAATTCAGAATCTATGCATACGATACAACTTGATGTACAAAGAAAATATCAAATGCTAGTACGACCAACACATCAGATGAAAGACCTTCGAACCTAGATAGAAAGTTTGTCCATTTGATGTAAAGCTAAAGATATTCTCAGGCAAATTAAAAAGTAAATGGACTGGACCATACATCGTCAATGAAAAAATCTTGATATATGAATTGTCATCTGATTCACATCCATTCATCGTCAATGGTCAGTTTTTGAAGCCGTATCTAGAGCATGCCACATTCCTGACTGTTATCGATTCAATTCATGTTGTTGTTGATGAAGATATCTCAGCAACAACATAAGAAGATTCAGACAATGTAGATAAAAATATCTTTGATTGATTTTCTTCATTTCTTTTTTTCTTCTTTTCATTTCAATTTTTCAATTCTTTCATTCTTTCATATCTCACTCATCCCATTGGTTTTTACTATGCTTAGGATATACTTCATCCTACGTATAGGGGGTGAGTGAATTTGGGTTATTCATTATTTATCCTCTCGCTTGTATCTCAACTTGTTGACACTTTGTCTATACTTAGGGGTACTTCACCCTAAGTATAGGGGGACAAGCTGAGCTGATTAATTTCGAAAATTCCATTCCTCGATCATCCATGTTTTGTATACAATTTGCTAAACTTTGGATTACTTGACCCAAAGCATATGGGGATGATCGACTTCTCATTCTTTATTTAGTCATTGTAGTGTAGACTTTCCTATACTCAGCATGAGTTATGTCTTCCTTGTTCTCTTTGATTACAATGAGGACATAGTTCAAGCTAAGTATGGGGGTCGAATATACATTGTATATGCTTTAGCCATAACTCGTACTTTCTTATTCTGAATAATATGACTCATAAACTATATAGGGTAAGAGTAAACAGATGATCAACTATAAATACACTCCAAATATGTATATTTCTTTTTAGAATTCTTTGTATATTTGATTAATAAAATGGTTTAAAATGGTTTGCAAAATAATTTGAAAAATAGTTGTAAAATGACATGCAAAATCTTTTGAAAACCATTCAAAAAACTTTTCTAAAATGTTTTCAAACTTTGTAAAAACCTTTTGTACATACTTGAAAGTTTTTTATTCATAATTTTTTTTGAAAATAGGTTGGCAAATGATTTCGAAAATGATTGCAAAAAATATGTTGAAAAATCAATTTATACCTTTGAAAAATCTTTGCAAAATGATTTTCAAACTTTATAAAATTTTGCAAAATGTTTGCAAAAATTATTTGCAAAATAAAGTGTTCAAAATGATTGTGAAAAATGTTGCAAATTATTTTGAGAACCTTGTACATAATTGTGGTAAATAAAATTCTTTAATATGGATATGAATATAACGCTTGTATATAAAACTTGCGAATAATAACTAAATACCAACTTCGATAAATTCCCAGTGTATAAACAACAATTCTTGTAAATAAGCAAGCACTCTCGTGTAAATATTTGTGCATACTTATTTCACTAACATTTATTAAATTCCCTAAAAATTTTAAAATTTTTGAAATCTATAAAAATTTGCAAAATGTTTTCAAAAAATGCAAAATTCATAAAAAGCTCAAAATCAGATATAGCTTTACAAAAAGATTTTACTACATTAGATAGCATCTATATTTTCTGAAATGGTGTAGACAATTAAATAAGTCTAAATTAATTCTGAAGATTAAAGTAGGTCTAGACCTTAATCAACTTAATCATAGGAACCCATTCAGGACTGGGATTGAGACACTTAAGGTCACTATGGCTTAATTCTTTAGATTCCATGATATTGTATTCATGAGACAATTTAGTGTGTCTAACTAGAAACCTTCATGTCATCCGTATGACTCTTAGAACAGTGGCTTGACTAGAGACCTAACACTTAACAATTAGCTCACCCTAGATGGATTGTTGGAAGATCTTGGAGTCTAAGTCGAGACCATACTAGGCCACTTCATCAATGGTATCTCAAGAACCATTCTCGGAGACTGCCAAAACCAGTACTTCAACCTACTTCCATTGGTAGCATGGACATCTAACGATAGGAGACGAGATTGAAACAAAGCTTCAGATCAAGAATGTTCTGCTAGCACAACTTTTTCCAAGACCCCAAAACATGTGTGGAATAAAAGATTCTATATCCATTGGGGAAAATCAAGAATGTAGAGTAATGACAACAAAAAAATGAATAAAAAGAACCTACACCAAAAATTCCATAAATATTGAGCTTCCAGAAAAGGCCTGCTTCTTGGTAAAGACTCTTTTACACTAGCCAGGCTTCATAAGGAAATTTGACTACAATGGTCCATTTCCAGTTCTTTTCCCATTCTTCTAGCTTCTTCCTCTTTCGGTTGTGAAGTAGCACACACTTGAACTAAGAAGGAGATATCCATCTCCTAGAGGAGAAGACCACATGATAGTTCAATGATTTGTTTGGGAAGAGCTTACCCAATTCACACACATGGTACTTGTCATTTCAAGGTTGTGAGAGTATGCGACTGAAATGATGGTTCTGACCATGTTGTGAATTGAACTGGATAGAGGAGCATGGAACCTAAGGGTTGTCGAGTCACATTTCCTAACCATAATGTGTTTCCGAACAAACTTAAAATCAAAGGTCTTCACCGAGCTCCAAACTTTGATTTTATGAAGACAAGTTTAAGAGTCAAAATTATTCCAAGTTATTTCTTTTTCTTTATTTTCTTTTTTCTGCACTCATTATCATAAGTATTTTCTAGGGACTAGCAATTGCAAGTATAGGAAGGTTATGAATCTCCCTTACATCACCTTTATTCTTCCATTTTGGCCTTAAATCCCTAGCTAAATGCATGTAAATAATATTAATTTTTACAAAAATACTACTCAATATTTGACTGATAAATATTGTATAAATATATATTTAATTACAAAATGAAAGAATAAAGGAAAGAAAAGAAAATAAAATGAAGTTCAAAGACATTGATTAACCCTAGACCCTGAGACCCATTCATCATGATGAGTTCGTCGACAAGAAATGAAGTAGGGGGCATAGGGTAGCCAAATTGTATAGAATACACTCAAACCCCCAATTCTTTCTACCAATAATATCCTTTTTGGTCCATATTTTATTTTCTTATTTCTATATCCTTCAAATATAAAAACATCAACAAGAAAGTTGTGCATAAAAATAAAAAGAAAAATACAAAATTTACGTCACACAAAAATAATGCATAGTGTACCCGGGACACTCAGAACAAAAAACTGCAAACAAAACATCCCATACATGTATCTCCTCCATGTGGACTCAAAATTGACGAAACTCACTTTTATTATTCATAAAATTTAATTATCAATTTAATTATGTTTGTTTTACCTAAAATGGAGTTAAGATGCAAAAGTTGGCCTTTGGGTCCTTATTGTATGTAATATTCAATATATACATTCTTTATATTTTTAGCTTCCTTATATTTTTATATACTTGTAAATATTATTTGAAACATACTTAGATAATAAACATAAAATAAAACTATTAGTAATACATTAAAATAAATAAAGTATTATACTATATAGGTAAACTATACCTATATAATACATGTACATATTTATTTAAGTTACTAAATAAAATCAGAAAAATAAACTAAAAATATGTAAATATGTAACTAAATAGATTAGAAATATATAAGATATGTTTATACAATAATAAAATATAAAATACTAAAATAAATATAAAAATAAAATACCTTAAATACAAGTATATGTACCAACATATATACATGTAAACATTAACATCTAATAAATAACTTTGTAAAAATAAATAAAAATAAAATACTACATAAAATAAAAAAATATATTTAATCAAATATAATGAAATAATTTAATATTTAAACGAACTATTATGGGAATTCTTCCATCTAATTTTATGGTTAGTCCATGTGGACCAGCTAGAGCTCTTCTTTCGTTAGTCCGGCGAGTCAAATGCATGCCTCTCGCTGCCCCTTCTGTCAAAAATCACGGGAGGCCACCTTCTCCATTTTCTTGTGCTTGATCTGTTGCTCGATGAGTCTTGATTTCTGTTGGACATGCGAGCCCACGGCGAGCCATTATGAAATAAATGTTATTGCAATTCACTCCTTAATCTGAAATAAAGAGTACATAGTGACGTGTCGCTAGATACGTTGTTTAATTCGGCTTCGTTGTAGCACGTGTACTTAGCGATTCGGTCAGAACCGAGAGAAGATCTCCGTGAAGAGTGTCTCGGCTTAATTTATATCCCGGGCAAGTCCGGGGTCGAACTCAGGGAGGCAAAGGAACAACTTGGGTTTAATTCAAAAACTTAGGTCTAGTTTTCAGTGCGGTCATTTTTTATAGATTTTTTTTATGCAAGTAGAATGCCAAAAACAAGATGCGGTTGAATTAAAACACTACGAAAGCATACAACTTAGCCAAATTAATTTTAATGAGAAATTAATCTAATTTAGCCAAATTATATTTTTCCTAGAATACTAATCCAGAGATGAAAACAAAACACATTTATTTGGAATTTTAGGACTTAAAATGCAACAATGAAAAATGCACACTTTTTAAGGGTCTTTTTGTAATTTATCACACAAACAGAAAGAAAAAATCATGAAAAAATTACTGGAATGAAAACATGATGAAAGGAAGCTACAGTAATTTTTTTGGAATTTTTTGACAAGTTATGAATTTTTTAGTGGAAACAGATTGACAGCGAGTAAATAATTCCTAATAAATCCACGTTATCAAATTAATCAGAGTGCGATTTATCTCAGAAAGATATTTAGATGAACAATCCAGGAGAGTTGAAATTTCACGAAAAGAATATACGGGGATTTAATTAAAAATCAAATACTAAAATCACTCTACAATTTATTTAAGGTGCAAGATAACTCCAATGGATGTGAAATTTGGACTGTACGTTCATCACATATCAAAGCATCAAATATAATTTTTGTGGAATTTTTAGAGCAACCATGTGTTAGATATGAATTTAAGAGCACTGAATGGGTAAAATATGCAAAGTTTCAGTTAATCATTTTTAATTAATTACCCAACTACCATAAAAATACAAGAAAATAGTCTGATAGTAGATAATTAGTTGCTCAACACAATACCACTTTTCTTTGAACAAAAAGATGCATAAATGATGTCCAAATTAAAAGTCAAACACAGGGGTGTCTTTGCAAACTAGAAATTAAAAATTGACAATAGAAAACATGAACAAGGACTGAAAAGTAATTACAACAACTATAAAAGAAAATTATGCAATTTTTACAATAATAATAATAAAAAAGAGGAAAGATGGACCTTCTTCTTCGTGTCTTCTTCGTGGGTTCCAGGAAGAACCCAACGCGGGGGCGCGGCTATCGGACGGCGGAGGGGCGGCGGGTGGCCGCGCTGGGGAGGGGAAGGCTGGCGGATAGGCGACGGGTCCGCGAGGTGGCGAGGGCGGCGCTGATCGTCACGTAGAGGGGCCGCGGCTGGAATGGGGCGGCGGCGATGGCCCCTGCGGCTGGATGGGGGCGGCGTGACCTGGAGCGCCGGCCGCGGCGTTGGCGGTGGAAAACCGGCGGCCGGCGCGCAGCTCCGCTGCTGGAAGAGCAGCGGGTGCCTGGCGGCTGTGGTTGACCGTGGCTGGCGGCGGTGGGAACTCTCCCCCACCGTTGCAGCGTTGTTTTTTTTTTTAATTTTTTTTTTTGATTTTTTTATGCTGCTGTAATAAAAGAAGAATTTTTTTGTTTTATTTTTTTATTATTTTTTTTAAATTTTCTTTAGACAGGGATTGAACATGATAAAAAAAGGAAAAAAATGGTGAGGATGATAAGGAAACAAATGGGAGAAAAAAATGGTATGATGATGGTGGTGGAAGGGATGATATGTGGTGTACTAAAAAAAATGCAAAAAGACCAAATGAACTAAAATGAAGGGAAAATTTACCTACGATGATACGATCGCCTATGGAGTGCTCTCGTGAGCACGGTCTTCGCTCAAATTGCCGGCGTGCGATGAGCTCGAGCAACGCGCGGTTGCGGCTGCGATGTTGGCCAAAAAACCAACGGATTACACCGGAGAGAGGGTCGTCGTCGCTCGACCGCGGTTGCGTCGTTGTCACCGATTCAACTCAGGGAACTAGGCTCTCCTCACATAAAGATGGATCAAAGGCAAAATTGAGGAGAATGACATGTATATAAAGAAGAAGAAAAATGGAAGTTAGAATTAAGATGGAGTGGGATGGAGGTTAATAAAATGGTGGAGTTGAATTAGAAGTTAGAAAATATGGTGGAGTAATGGAGTTGAATGGTGGTTATTGTAGAGAATGTAAAATAATTAAATAAATAAAATGAAATAAAGTTATCCACTTTAAATACAATAAAATAAAAAGAGAAGAGAAATAGTGGAGAATTTACAAAAGAAGACAAAACACCATGTACATTTTTTTTTACTTTTCTAATATGTAATTTTTTTGTCTTTTTAATAAGAGATATTTACAACGAAAAAATACAATAAAATAGTATAATTAAAATACAACATAAGTATGATTTTTTTGTATTTTTAATAATTAAGAAAGATATAATAAAAAATGAAGAAAGTATGAATATATACATAATGTACAATGTACATCTAGGTCCCAAAACCCAACTTTTGCAAATGAGCTCTGATTTTAATGAAACCACTTCCGTTGGATAGATAATTTTCTAACTTGAACTTTAAAAGTGAGTTTGGTGAATTTGGAGTTCATACGGAGCGGGAATTTAGCTTGGAAGTTGGACTTTACGGCTTTTTCTCTTTGGGATCTAGGAGCATTTATTTGAGGTAAAATTTATTTTGTATTTTTGTATTTTTATAAACATTTTTATAAACAAGTTAGAGAAAGAATTAGGCAAAAAGGAGTTGAAATGAAATTATTAAAAATAAATGAAGTTTTGGGCTATTTACAGATATAAAACTCCTTATTTTTGCGGCTTTTTATGTGTAATTTATTTTGTACAATCTAATATACAATAATTAGTGTATTTTATTTACAAGAGTCATTTTGTTAAAATATGTATTTTATGGACATTTATTTGGGATTTTACTCGGGGATTTTACTAAGATCAAGATATTAAGATGATGAATCGCGGATTCATCACCCCCCTATACTTAAACTTTGCTAGTCCTCGAGCAAATAAAGAATGAATAAGTTGGGTTAACCCCTGACTGTGCAAGTGAATACAAGACTTGATCCGTTCAAGAACTCTCGGTTTTAGAGATCCTAAAATTCTAAGCTAAACCAAGCTCTAGTCAAAAGGTACCCAATTTCCCTAATTATCAGACTCTCTTTGTATACATATAAAGTAGGGATATGAGTTTAAGTGTTGACCGCAGTTACAAGAGTAGAGTCACAACGTCACCCAAGGTTCTAGTCCAAGAGACTCTCCTATGGACCCGATCCTCAACACTAGGGAATAAATCATTTCTTGCATCCAATCCACCGTCTCTTTAGTTGTCAGACTTGAAAGTGTATATGGAAGACCAGTTGATGGAGGGTATAGGATTGTGTCATTTCTTCTCTCCCTCTCATTGGAACAAGGATCCTCTCGAGTGCCTTATTACGCAACGCATTTTTTTTGGTGTTGATCAGTGCGTCCGTCAAGAGAAGTTGGAGCCGTCTGCACTTGTTTTCCTGGGAGTACATCGGGGTGTGCCTTTTTTGAGTACCTATCGTACCTTCTACACCCAGACTTGTAGCATTTACGATGCAGAGCCCTTTTTTGGTGCAAGCCCAACTCCTGGTCCTAATAGCGGTGGTCCAAGTGGACACTTTGAAATGGTTGGGAGCGCTCGCCTTTGGTGGAAGCTCTTTTGATAATTGACTTTGTGGAATGAGAGCTTTTCTTTGACATTTCATTGCTTTGTAGTATTTGTGGCTAGCTCCACTGGTTTTACCAAAAGTTGGCGCACACTGATCAACATTTTTTTTATTTTATCACACCCTGGCACATAGGTAAATGTCAAGAGATAGTACAAGAACCATGTTCTCATACTGGCTAAATGTGCTGACACTCAGGTTTCATGAAGCCTTCATTGATTTTATCCCATCCTCGAGCATCATCAAATCAAGTCCAAACTCAAATCCCTCATCCCAGTTCCTCAAGTGAAATTTCAACTCATCTCATCATAACTGCAGTCGTGTATGTGAGGTGCTGATCATATTCTTAAGGTAGAGACTAAGCATGCAATATAGCACACACATCTTTCAAACTAGGGAAATGTGAATAATTAAGTCAAGGACCCTAATGACTAAGGCTGGTTAACTCAAAATCTCAAGACCTCATAAACCAAGTGTTCTTGAACATCACTAGTCTTGTGTGAAAGTGAATTGTGTCAGGGATTAAACCAACTTATTAGTTGGTTTTTTTTTCAGTTTTTGTTTTTGTTTTTATTTTTTAAGTTTTTTTATGAATGTTTTTTTGTTGTTTGTTTTTTTTTAAAGTTTTGGAAAAAGTTTTTTTTTTAAGTTTTTTTTTCAAAAAGGTTTTTTTTTGACAAACAAAGGCAAAGAAGTTTTTTTTTTTTTGAAAAAGATAGGTGAATAAGAAAAGACTTTTTTTTGAAAAGTTTTTTTAAGCAAATAAAGAAAAAGAGTTTTTTTTACCCACCCCATAATTATTGTATAATATATACAAAAATAAGTGAAAGTACGAGGTATGGGTGAAGTATATATGTAATATATACATGCCCCCCTATACTTAGCTTGTGCTATGTCCTCATGGTACTAGGTGACAAAAAGACATAGCTCGTACTAAGCGTAGGAAAGCTAAAATAATAAAAAGTATAGAAGTCGATCCGTTCCCCCTATACTTAGGCTCTGGACAGCCTAAGTGTAGAAGAAGAGCAAAAATGGGGCGGACGAGGTCAAGAGGAGAAATGATGAATAAATACACATGGCGGGCATCGGTCCCCCCTATACTTAGGCTTTGGTCAGCCTAAGTATAGGACAAGAGTAAGTGTGAGAACCGACGTGATCTCGAGAATATACAAAGAAGAGAGAATATGCACAAGAGTGATTGAATCTTCTAAGATGTTTAATCTTGATGCTGCATCTTCATGAAGAGTAATAAGATGTATCTGCTCTGTGCTCACTCTGTATGAAGTTGATGACCTCGACTTGGACTAACTACTCTTTGGAATCAACAAAATGCTTCAACAGTTGTCCATTCACCACATGAGATTGTGCACCATCTGTGAGATCAGCTATCTCTACACTTCCATTCTCGTGCACTTTCTTAACCACAAAGGGACCCGTCCATTTAGATTTGAGCTTCCCATGGAACATCTTCAACCTAGCATTGAACAACCATACCTTTTGTCCAGGGACAAAGTCTTTGCACCTAATGTGTTGATCATGCCATCTCTTTAATTTGTCCTTATAAATCAAACTGTTGTCATATGCCCTGTTTCGGATTTCCACGAGCTCGTTCAAGTTCAAGTCTCGGCAAAGTTTTCCTAGGTGACAACTCCAATTAATCTTCTTAATTGCCCATTCGGATTTATGAATCAACTCTGCGGGCAAATGACATGGCTTTCCATAAATCATTCTAAATGGTGAAGTACCTAATGGTGTCTTGTAGGCTGTCCTATAGGCCCACAGAACTTGGTCCAAGAGTTGAGACCAATTCTTCCTATTGGGACGAACCAATTTCTGCAAAATACTCTTCACCTCTCTGTTCGAAACCTCTGCCATGCCGTTGGACTGTGGGTGGTAAGGACTAGTAACTCTGTGATCAAATCCATAGTCCTTAGCTAAAGATCTCATATCTCGGTTCACAAAATGGCTACCCCCATCAGATATCAAAACTTTTGGCACCCCGAACCTAGCAATAATATGGTCTTTCACAAACTTACAGACAGTCTTGCTGTCTGCGGTTCGGGTTGGGATAGCCTCCACCCACCTAGATAAATAATCAACCGCCAACAAAATATACTCATGTCCATGGCTGTTGGGAAAGGGACCCATAAAATCTATGCCCCATGCATCAAAAACATCACAAATAATCATCGGTTGCATGGGCATCTCATCTCTCTGTCCAACTGTCCCTCCCATCCTTTGACAAATCGGGCACGACCGTACAAAATTAATAGCATCTCTAAACAAGGTCGGCTAATACAATCCACATTGAAGTACTTTGTGAGCGGTTCGCTTTCCCGAATGGTGTCCTCCAGCCTCAAGTGAATGACAATATGTGAGGACACTATGGTATTCCTCCTGAGGAATACACCTTCTCCAAACACAATCCGGTCCTTCGAAGAAAAGGAAAGGATCGTCCCAGTGGTATCTCCTCGAATCCGACTTCAGTCGATCAATGCTGCTCTTAGTCCAACCATGGGGAACCTGCTTGGAGACAAGATAGTTCACCATGTTGGCATACCACGGGAGTGAGTCAATAGCACAAATTGACTCATCTGGGAAGGTCTCTCTAATCCGCTCATGATCAGGAGAATCCTTAAGTTCAATCCGAGAAAGATGATCAGCCACAACATTCTTCACTCCAGGTTTATCTTTTATCTCCAAATCAAATTCCTGGAGGAGTAAAATCCACCTAAGAAGACGCGCCTTCGCATCCTTCTTTTCCATTAAGTATCGAATGGTTGTGTGATCAGTATAAATTGTCACCTTAGAGCCCAAAATATATGATCTGAACTTTTCGAGGGCCCATACTACCGCGAGCATTTCCTTTTCAGTCACTGTATAATTTTTCTGTGTAGGATCTAAAACTTTGCTCGCATAGTGAATCGCAAATGGAATCCCCTCTCGCCGTTGTCCTAACACAGCTCCTATAGCGAAATCTGAAGCGTCAGTCATGATCTCAAAGGGGAGAGACCAGTCAGGAGCTTGTAGGATAGGCGAGGCACAAATCTTCCTCTTCAAGAGCTCAAAGGCCTCCAGACACCTGTGATCTACAACGAACTCTATGTCTTTCCCTAAGAGCTCAGTCAGTGGGCGGGCGATCTTTGAAAAATCTTGAATGAATCTCCTATAGAATCCAACATGCCCTAAGAATGACCGCACTGACTTCACGTTGGTAGGTGGATCGAGTTTCTTGATCACCTCCACCTTGGCAGGGTCAACCTCCATTCCCCTTTTGGAGATGACATGCCCCAACACGATACCCTCCGTCACCATAAAGTGACTCTTCTCCCAGGAGAGTACCAGATTCACCTCTCTACACCTCGTGAGGACTCGGTCCAAGTGCGCTAAACATGTGTCAAAAGAATCACCATGGCCCGAGAAGTCATCCATGAACACTTCCAGGAAATCTCCCACCATCTCGGCAAATATGGCTATCATGCACCGCTGAAATGTGCCCGGGGCATTGCAGAGCCCGAATGGCATGCGCCTGAAAGCATAAGTGCCGAATGGACATGTGAATGTGGTCTTTTCCTGGTCCTCAGGGGCTATGGCCACCTGGTTGTAGCCTGAGTACCCGTCAAGAAAACAGAAGAACTCTTTCCATGCAAGTCTCTCCAAGATCTGATCAATAAAAGGCAAGGGAAAGTGATCTTTCTTGGTCGCGGCATTCAGACGCCTATAGTCGACACAGACGCGCCACGACGTAGGTACTCGTGTCGCGATCTCTACCCCCTCCTCGTTGGTGATCATCTGAATTCCCGACTTCTTCGGGACAACATGAAGTGGGGCCACCCACTTGGAGTCAGAAATAGGATATATAAACCCTGCTTTGCACCATTTCTCAATTTCATTCTTCACCACTTCCCGTAGATTGGGGTTAAGTCTCCTCTGGAATTCGCGGGAAGGTCTCACATTATCCTCAGTAAAAATGTGGTGCGAGCAGAGAGCGGGGTTGATGCCCACGAGATCCGACACTGTCCAGCCTATTGCTTTGCGGTTCCTCTCTAAGACTTCTAACAACCTAGACTCCTGCTCTAAAGTCAAGTCTGAGCTAATGATGACAGGATATCTCTCTTTGGGTCCAGCAAGAAAGGCGTACTTGAGTGTAGGAGGTAGTGATTTCAGTTCTGGCAATGTGGTATCATCAAGCAGATCTGGCTGAACTGAATCTGAATCTGGTTCCGTGCTGCATGAAGGTGGGCTAAGCTGAGTAGTACTCGCCACCAAATCAGAAGTATCGGGAGTCGGATCGTCAAAAGTATCCAAACAATCGGCAAAAGCCACGTCCGACTCGTCATCTATGTCCCATGATTGTTCCGAAGAGGATGGAACTGACAGATCCGGATGGATCTCTAAGTCATCATGAGAATAGGTTGATGCATCTCTAGAAAGATCAGACAACACCTGGCAAACTACATCATGCACTATATCCTCTCCATATGAAAGGGTCTCGCTCTGTCCTGAAGGAATCTGTCCCCAAATCCCAACTGTGCTAATCATACTGCAATCTGCCTCTAAAGATGAGTACTCTGTGCTATTCTCTGAATCGGGTCGCTGACACTTGGTTTGCTTCATCTCAAGGTTCACTTCTCCGCCTGGAGAACGGAACTTCATCATTCCCGTACCATAATCAAAAGCTGCGCCTGCGGTCCTAAGGAAGGGTTGCCCGAGAATGATCTGAGATTCTCTCCAATGATCGGGGGTCTCCATGTCCAAGACTGTGAAGTCCACCTGATAGTTCTGCCCCTCAATCGAGATAACGACGTTCTTCACTTCTCCCTTAGGTCTCTTCATTGAACGATCTGCGAATTGGAGTAAAGCTCTAGATTTGCGAAGTGGTCCCAACTCCAATTTCTGATATAATGCTAAGGGAAGTAAGTTGATCGAAGAACCGTTATCTAAGAGTGTGCGTGCAAACGCAATGTCGTCAATACGACTCTCCACATAGTGAGCACCCATGTCTCTCTTTTTCTTTGGCAAAGTCTGATTCTTGAGACAATAGGTTGTGGCTACCGATAAGACATGTGTCTTTATATTTCGGTTATCTTTCTTCTTGCTAACCCTTCTAGGTGTGCATCTCACCTTAAGGTATTTTTGGAAGGCAGGATGGTTAGCCACATATTCATCAAATGGCACCTTAACTGTGATGTTTTCTTTGCAAAACCGTGCCATATCGGGGTCATCTTTCTAAATCTTTTTGATGCGCTTTCCTGCCGTAAGAGCACGGGGGAAAGGGATTGAAGCTAAGGAAACAGAGGATGAAGAATCTGAATCATGAACTGAAAGATCATTCTTTGCATTAACGGAAACAGAGTTCTTCATACATGAATCTTTGTGATGCAACATGGACTCAAAATCTAAACTATCTACTACAGGTTGTGGAATAGAAGCTGGAGTGGTATCCGCCACAACTGGAGATGCAAGGTCCTCCGTAGATTCAGAAGAATATCCATGTTGATGATGCTGCATACGTGCTCTCCTCCTCCTCTCGGCTCCCTGAGTAGAAACCATCGAATGGTGCTGATGGGGCTCTGAAATATGATGCCTCTTCTCCTCGTCCTCTGAAGACTCCTCAGGTAGAGCTCCAGAGATGCCCCTCCTCGTGTCCCTCGCCCGGTCAGGTACGACCACGGTCCTTCCGCTCCTGAGTGACATGTGGTTAGCCTCGTCACACGAAAGAATCTCATGTTCAGATTTAGGAGATGCTGAATAGTATACCTGACCAAAGTGCTGCTGAGAACTAGAACGGTTCAGGCTATTGGGGTTAGCCTGAACTTAGGCTGGGATCGAGGTAGAGGGTGCAGTCTGCTCATCTCGCCATCTTGACAGGCGGTTGACATCCACCCGTAAGTCCTGAACCTCGTTCCTGTAGGAACGTAGCTCGTCGAGTATCTGCTGCTGAATATCCACGGGACTAGACGATGAAGGAAGTGGATAAGACTGGGAAGAAGAACGGGAAGACTGGCCCTGCTGGCCAGTGTACTGCCTCTGCTGCTGCTGCTGCTGGGGTTGCGGGCCCTGCTGGCCCGTCTGGTAATGGCCCTGTTGGCCATACTGCTGGTACTGCTGCCTCTGTTGCTGGGGTGGATGGAATCCAGGGCTCTGCTGTGAAGGAGGTGGTGCAGAGGTGAATGCGGTGTTGTGAAAGGTCGGGGGACACTGATAGGTCTGTCGGTCTCCCGTACTTCCCTGCCTGGCAGGGTCCTGAGTATACCATATCCCATTCACCTCCCAAACTGGTGGAGGCTCCTCCTGGACTGTCTCTACTGCTGGAGGTGGCTACTGGAAAGAGTGGGTGTAGGATTGGTCCTGCTCCCACGGCTGGGGTTGCCCTGACACCAACTGCTCCTGAACATGGTGAACTCGGTAAATGAGAGCAGCGGGTGCAGTCACGGCGGGTATCCGTATCTTGGATACCTTCTCAGTCAACTCCTCCATCTGTTTTGGAAGTTTGGAGACGCTCCGGTCTAACTCATCAATCCTCCTGTCGATCTTCTCAACTACAGTAAGCTTGTCAGCAAGAAGTCCCATGCTAGGGATCACGTCCTGAGAAAGATCGACTACAGCTGATTTTCCCCCTCCAAATGAGAGTGAATTGGGGGATGGTGTATAGGCCCTGCTGGCCATCTGTGAGCGGCTAGTTTCAGCTATCTGCTCGAATACCCTCCAGACGGTATCCGCTCCTCGTGATGTATAGCTGCCTCCACAGGCAGCGCTCACTAAACCCTGCATCTCAGGGTTGAGACCAGTGAAGAAGGATTGGACCAAGATATTGTCATTTAGTCCATGACAGGGACACTTCTGCAGGATGTCCTTGAATCTTTCCCAAGCATCACAAAAAGCTTCATGGGGTAATTGGGAAAAACTCGTAATGCGCGTCCTCATCATGTTAGTTCTACTCAAAGGGTAGAACTTCTTCAAAAACAGGTCCTTGAACTGGGCATATGTGGTGACGATGATTCCAAGATTCTTCACCCAGTAATCAGCTTTTCCACCCAAGGCAAATGGAAGGGCTTTGAGCCTAATATAATCCTGGCTAACATTGTTATGTTTGAGGTTAGCACAGATGAGCTCAAAGTCCCTTAGGAATGCATATGGCTCCTCAGAAGCATTCCCATCAAAATGTGGCAGCAGGTTCAGGAAATGTGGCTTCAGCTCAAAATCAACCTCGGGTTCGGCCGGACTCAAGTAGTTATGAATTTGATATTGTCCGGGGTTATAAGCCGCATCCATTGGTAGTTGGACCCCAACATTTAACTGTCCTAACTGAGCTCTCAGTAATGCTTGTTGCTGCTCAGATGCAGCCAATCGGGCTAGTATACTTCTCATCGAGTCTTCATTGTTCTCTTCTTCCTCTTCTTTCTTATTTGAAGGCATTTTACTCGTGTCTTCTATATGGCCTGAATCAGCAATGTGTTCTTTATTAGAAGAGGATTTATGACTCATGACATTCTCACCAAGGCGATGGTCTTCCTCGGTGAGGTGGGAAGAGAGAAAGGGAATGGTTTGAGAGTAACCATCCCGAGAGTGAGTGATCCTGGGCTCAAGAGGGTCATGAGTCCAGGTTGATCCAAGTTGCGCTTGAACCTTTGAAGACGTACTTTTTGAAGGGTTCAACGAGAGATTCGCAAAGTCCGAATAAATATCCCCCCAATCAGTCATCTTCGATGTCAAAAGAACCTATTAGATCACGATAATCAATGAGGCACTAGTTCTACGGTGCACGTAAATGTACGGAGTGAACTCACACAATTCAAACGCAATTCAAACCCCCAATTTCACCAACTCAACACGTGATGGCCGTAAGAGTTCGGCCGATTTATCTGGTCAATTTTAGTTGGTGAGAATACAATCTTGGAAAGATTAACGAGCTGTTAGGTGCCCGTATTTTCCTACAGATTGGCCCGGTTCTTACGACTAGTTTGACCTACTTTCAGCCAGTATAAGAGTAAATACGGACCGTATAAATATGGCTACCCGTTCCTTGAGGACTAAGGCGTCCTCTAAACCTCCCACTCTGCTAAGGAAGTCCGGACCGTTTACCGGCTACCCGTAAATCCTCACTGAAAAGTAGCTAATCGCCTAAAAAGAAAGAACCAGTAGTAAGTAAGAAATCCAGACTTGGCTCTATCCTAGGGTCGTCTCTCTCTCACTTGCAGTTAAAACAAACAATGAGGGCTTTCTGCACCCGAGAACAAGGGTTCTTTTTATTCCAATTAATTAGATCGATCTGCTCAATTCAGTCCCAATTTTAGAGTTAGGTTATCACTTGAATTTTATGTGAACACACAAGCAACTCTACCGTTCAGTCCCAATTTCCTTTTGACCTTAAGTTGCAAAACAAGAGGGGAATCGGAAATCAGAATGCAAACGAGAAACTATGATGCATGCTCAGAAGAAGGTATACTTACAGTGAATCCCAGCACTCTTCATGCGTTATGCAAAACTGAATTTGTAAATATTACACTAAATACATGCAGATCGAGGAAACCGCACCTAAACAATATACTATTAGCGGGGAAGAATTGATTGAATTTGAGCTAAGTAGTACGTGTCTATGTGCGTCTCATTATGAATCTTAAAAGATATGTGAATCTTCTAAGATAAGTGTGACCTAATTTACGATGGGCACAAACAAGTTTGAATCTAAACTACCGTGTGCCTAATCCTTAAGTTCGCCACTCAAGTCAAGCCCCACCCTCGTCGGAGAGTGAAACAGGCTCGACACACCACAAATAATGTCCAAGTCTTTTTACATGCGCGAGCTCTCAAACAAGAGCCGCTAGAAATGAGCAACTACCTAAATAATTACAATAATTTACAAAATTCTCTCAAAAATAAATTGCTTTATCCTCGCACTTCAGCAGTCGGCGCTCCTCGCGTCCGTCGACCTCCGATGTACTCCAAGTCCACCGGGCCCTCGCAAGGAAACAAAGATTTATATTAGAGAGATAAACAACAAGATATATACAAAAATATGAAGAGAAATAATTGCAAAAAAAACAAAAAAATGGAATAAATACAAGTGGCTCGGGGGTCAGACTACCCGAGTAAATGGAAAACTAAATCCAAATTTTTAAATTAGTCCCTAAGCCGTTTGCCTCCCCGGCAACGGCGTCATCTGACGTGTCGCAAGATACGTTGTTTAATTCGGCTTCGTTGTAGCACGTGTACTTAGCGATTCGGTCAGAACCGAGAGAAGATCTCCGTGAAGAGTGTCTCGACTTAATTTATATCCCGGGCAAGTCCGGGGTCGAACTCAGGGAGGCAAAGGAACAACTTGGGTTTAATTCAAAAACTTAGGTCTAGTTTTCAGTACGGTCATTTTTTATAGATTTTTTTTATGCAAGTAGAATGCCAAAAACAAGATGCGGTTGAATTAAAACACTACGAAAGCATACAACTTAGCCAAATTAATTTTAATGAGAAATTAATCTAATTTAGCCAAATTATATTTTTCCTAGAATACTAATCCAGAGATGAAAACAAAACACATTTTTTTGGAATTTTAGGACTTAAAATGCAACAATGAAAAATGCACACTTTTTAAGGGTCTTTTTGTAATTTATCACACAAACAGAAAGCAAAAATCATGAAAAAATTACTGGAATGAAAACATGATGAAAGGAAGCTACAGTAATTTTTTTGGAATTTTTTGACAAGTTATGAATTTTTTATGGATTTTTTAGTGGAAACAGAGTGACAGCGAGTAAATAATTCCTAATAAATCCATGTTATCAAATTAATCAGAGTGCGATTTATCTCAGAAAGATATTTAGATGAACAATCCAGGAGAGTTGAAATTTCACGAAAAGAATATACGGGGATTTAATTAAAAATCAAATACTAAAATCACTCTACAATTTATTTAAGGTACAAGATAACTCCAATAGATGTGAAATTTGGATTGTACGTTCATCACATATCAAAGCATCAAATATAATTTTTGTGGAATTTTTAGAGCAACCATGTGTTAGATATGAATTTAAGAGCACTGAATGGGTAAAATATGCAAAGTTTCAGTTAATCATTTTTAATTAATTACCCAACTACCATAAAAATACAAGAAAATAGTCTGATGGTAGACAATTAGTTGCTCAACACAATACCACTTTTCTTTGAACAAAAAGATGCATAAATGATGTCCAAATTAAAAGTCAAACACAGGGGTGTCTTTGCAAACTAGAAATTAAAAATTGACAATAGAAAACATGAACAAGGACTGAAAAGTAATTACAACAACCATAAAAGAAAATTATGCAATTTTTACAATAATAATAATAAAAAAGAGGAAAGATGGACCTTCTTCTTCGTGTCTTCTTCGTGGGTTCCAGGAAGAACCCAACGCGGGGGCGCGGCTATCGGACGGCGGAGGGGCGGCGGGTGGCCGCGCTGGGGAGGGGAAGGCTGGCGGATAGGCGGCGGGTCCGCGAGGTGGCGAGGGCGGCGCTGATCGTCACGTAGAGGGGCCGCGGCTGGAATGGGGCGGCGGTGATGGCCCCTGCGGCTGGATGGGGGCGGCGCGACCTGGAGCGCCGGCCGCGGCGTTGGCGGTGGAAAACCGGCGGCCGGCGCACAGCTCCGCTGCTGGAAGAGCAGCGGGTGCCCGGCGGCTGTGGTTGACTGTGGCTGGCGGCGGTGGGAACTCTCCCCCACCGCTGCAGCGTTGTTTTTTTTTTAATTTTTTTTGATTTTTTTTATGCTGCTGTAATAAAAGAAGAATTTTTTTGTTTTATTTTTTTATTATTTTTTTAAATTTTCTTTAGACAGGGATTGAACATGATAAAAAGAGGAAAAAAAATGGTGAGGATGATAAGGAAACAAATGGGAGAAAAAAATGGTATGATGATGGTGGTGGAAGGGATGATATGTGGTGTACTAAAAAAATTGCAAAAAGACCAAATGAACTAAAATGAAGGGAAAATTTACCTACGATGATACGATCGCCTATGGAGTGCTCTCGTGAGCACGGTCTTCGCTCAAATCGCCGGCGTGCGATGAGCTCGAGCAGCGCGCGGTTGCGGCTGCGATGTTGGCCAAAAAACCAACGGATCACACCGGAGAGAGGGCCGTCGTCGCTCGACCGCGGTTGCGTCGCTGTCACCGATTCAACTCAGGGAACTAGGCTCTCCTCACATAAAGATGGATCAAAGGTAAAATTGAGGAGAATGACATGTATATAAAGAAGAAGAAAAATGGAAGTTAGAATTAAGATGGAGTGGGATGGAGGTTAATAAAATGGTGGAGTTGAATTAGAAGTTAGAAAATATGGTGGAGTAATGGAGTTGAATGGTGGTTATTGTAGAGAATGTAAAATAATTAAATAAATAAAATGAAATAAAGTTATCTACTTTAAATACAATAAAATAAAAAGAGAAGAGAAATAGTGGAGAATTTACAAAAGAAGACAAAACACCATGTACATTTTTTTTTACTTTTCTAATATGTAATTTTTTTGTCTTTTTAATAAGAGATATTTACAACGAAAAAATAACAATAAAATAGTATAATTAAAATACAACACAAGTATGATTTTTTTGTATTTTTAATAATTAAGAAAGATATAATAAAAAATGAAGAAAGTATGAATATATACATAATGTACAATGTACATCTAGGTCCCAAAACCCAACTTTTGCAAATGAGCTCCGATTTTAATGAAACCACTTCCGTTGGATAGATAATTTTCTAACTTGAACTTTAAAAGTGAGTTTGGTGAATTTGGAGTTCATACGGAGCGGGAATTTAGCTTGGAAGTTGGACTTTACGGCTTTTTCTCTTTGGGATCTAGGAGCATTTATTTGAGGTAAAATTTATTTTGTATTTTTGTATTTTTATAAACATTTTTATAAACAAGTTAGAGAAAGAATTAGGCAAAAAGGAGTTGAAATGAAATTATTAAAAATAAATGAAGTTTGGGCTATTTACAGGTATAAAACTCCTTATTTTTGCGGCTTTTTATGTGTAATTTATTTTGTACAATCTAATATACAATAATTAGTGTATTTTATTTACAAGAGTCATTTTGTTAATTTATGTATTTTATGGACATTTATTTGGGATTTTACTCGGGGATTTTACTAAGATCAAGGTATTAAGATGATGAATCGCGGATTCAACACATAGTTTGCATAATAGGTCCCTTAGTACAATTAGGGTTATGTACCATGGCCATCTTAATGATCATACAGCTGTTGATTCAATTATTGAATCATAGAGGCTGGTGCATAGATGAATATCTAATGAATTAGATTGAGGACTCATCAAGCACCATCAAATGATTATTAAGAGATGATCTCCAGTCTGAGTAGGAGATGGCAATCCTTTCTCAGTTAGGCTGATATCTGACCGACTTCTTGATGCAGGTCCTCTGCATAGGAATAGAGATTCGGAGGTGTCAGATTAGTTAGGTCAAAGAGTTGACTTAACGAGATCGAGATAACCAAAGTCCTATATCATATGCTGTCATGATATAGGCACACATCCTCTGACCGGAGACAGATGTGTTACTATATGTCTGAGTATGTACATTTGGCAGACCAATAGGTTGATGACCTAATCAAGGTCTATACACCGGCGCGCTGGTGTGCATATAAGGGCATATGAGTAATACGATCTCTCAAAGGGATCATACAGGTTCACTACTAAACCGGAAGACATGAGCTCACTCATGAGATATTGGGAAGAATCAAATTCCGTGCGCACGGTCGTCTCGCTTTGGAAGCTTGACTGAATTTGTTGGTTTGATATATACTTTTGGAAAGTATATGATCAAGACCTAGGTATGATATACGCTTTTGGAAAGTATATGATCAATACCGACTCCCAATGATCGAATGAGAAACTTAATGATAAAACCCTGAAGTAGACAGTATAAAGTTGATCTAATACTTCGGGTTTATTCTGAGTCTTCCAGTATGCAGGATGTACAGGTATTGGGAATGCCTGAGGGTGATGCGATCATAAACGGTTGTATAACCATGACGCTTCCATTCCTAGGGAGTGATGAAACGGGTCTGGATTTTAGTGACTCCTCTTAGTAGAGAAGTAATCTGATCTTAGTCCAAATGTTGGACATTAATCTGAATGTGATTCAAATTCAATGAGAAGATTAGATTTGCGGTCTTGAATTAAACAAGCATCTATGGGAGGCCCGAGATCTGGATTTGAGATGTGATCTCAATATCCATGTCACTATACGTGGAACAATACAATCGCCCTGTCCTTATCTCCAAGTATTCGCGGAGAAAGCGCATTATCCTTGAAAGAGTTCATGGATAATTCTATTGTTGATATGTGTATCCGAGCATTGAGAAAATGGATAATTAAATGTGATTTAATTATCATGAATAATATGAATTTTATTCATATTATTAAGAGAGTTATCTGAGATAATTAAATGTGATTTAATTATCAAAGATGTAAATAATGTGAATGTGATTCGTATTATTTGAGTACATGAGAATAAGTTATCCAATATAATTAAATATGATTTAATTGTTATGGATAAGAATAATGTGGATAGTAATATCCAAATTATTCATAATATATTATAAATGTGATTTATAATGTATTAGAGAGAGTTAATTATAATTTATATGTGTTGATTAATTATTATGTGTATTGGATACACATTGTGTAATTAATTGACAATGTAAATTATATGTTGTTTTGGGTTGTGAATTTGATTCGGCAAGATTGCAATATTCTCAAATATAATTGTGAATTAATTTTTAATAATAAAAAGCCAACAAAAGTTGTTGGAAATAAATAGAGGAGATTTTCGAGGAAATATGCAATCTCATGGATTTCCATGAGATTGCTCTCTCCATGGAAAGAGGGGGGCGGCACATCATTCCTATAAGGAATGTGTGGCCGTCCACTTTGGAAGGTACATGGAGACGAAATCTCCATGTATCTTCTCTCCTTATTTATTGGTTTGATTTGGATTAATTTGTATTTGATTTTGTCAAATATATTTTGATCTAAATTTGTTGGTTTTACCAACAACAATCTTAGCCATTGGATTGACATAAATCAATCTCATCCATTGATTTTATACGTCACATGGATTGAGATCCATGGATTCCAAAACCCTATAAATAGAGAGGCATGCCATGCTCTCTATTTTACACACACAATGCTTGAGAAGCATCTCTCTCTCTTTTCTCTCTACTCGACAGCCCTCTCTCCCTCTCATGTGGTCGTCCACCATGGATGACCTAAGAGAGGTTCTCCATCGCCGCAGCATCGTCGTTATGTTGCCCGTTCTTCTGCTCGTGGATCTCCGTCTCCTTCGGTGCGCCTCGCTCGTGAAGAAGACGTCGGATCTCGTATGTCGAGATCAGGAGATCCGCCGCTTGGATCATCAACATGGATTACGAGAAGCACGCGGTTCATCCCCGCGCTCGCAAGTGTCTCCTCCGTCGGATCGGACTTGAGACAGGAGGTCTCTTCATTTAGAGACTCGATCGCAACCACGCTTCAAGAGGTAATCCTATTACTTGTTTGTGGTTTAGACGAAAGGATTCGAGAAGTGTTCTTGGATCATGTGGTTTCGTCGTATAAAAGTTTTTAAATTCTGCTGCATCGAGCAACTAGTCCGACTAGTCGCTCATCATCGTATTCGATACGATGCTCATGCTTTCGTATTTTAATAATTAGAAAAATACATCATAATCCCTCGGACATTATCCCGGCCCTACCCGCTGTCATGGCCAGTACCGGCGGGAGTGGGACGGACCGCATACGTTGCAACCCACTACCCCAGCGATCGCCGACTAGACACCATATCCGCCTCTTGAAAGGATAATGCCAAATTGATTAATTTGTACTTGAGATGATCATCAGTTTTTCAACCAAAATTATACCATATATATATATATATTCAAGCATAAAATTAAGTTTGATTGATTGAATTGGATTGATAATTAATTTAATATGATTAAGTTAATTATATCCAATTGAGAATACTCTAATATGATTAGAGTTAATAATTCCCTTGGAAGAATTAATTATATGAATGTGATTCATAGTAATTAATTAAATTTGAATAAGAGGTGGAGGATCACATAAGTGACATCCATGGTCTCCCGTCAAGGCGAAGGGTTTCCGTCGCTAGGGATTGTATATAGGAGACGCCTGTACGAAGTGACAGCTCCTATATACAAGCGCATCTGGATCGGACTCTTTGCTTCTCGAAAGAGTAAGGCCGTATGCGTAGTGACCCCAATATCGGATCCTCATATTATTGGGGCGATATTGGATTGCGCATAGCGAGTTCTATTCCTGTTGACGGTTGGTTCAATTAATGACGGGTCAACATCACCTTAGGGGTGGTGGGCCCGGGCATTAAAGACCGAATTGGGAAATGCAAGTTGGACTTGCAAGGCGGAATGTGTTCCCGCTTCTCTTCATTGGAGTTGCAGTTTCTCATATTATTGGGATGTAACAAAGATAAAGAGGAGATCCCAGATCTTGCTGAGATATAATGGTAAGTATATCTCTTACATTGAAAGTCATTAAGGGAATGAACTTTCAGTGTCTTTGACAAGGCAAGACAACTTTGATATGAAAATTCCTAAATCAAAGTATAATATGTATATATATATATATAAACATATACACTCATGCAAATTTCTTATTTCAGATAATCCTTCATTAAACCCACTCAATTCTATACTCAATAATAACCAGTAAAATATCCTGGATTGGACCCTTGATCCAGATATTGTAATTGCAGTTGGAAATATAATGTATGTGGTTGAAATATGCAAGTTTCCTCATAATAATGAGAAGTGATAAGTAAATAGACAATAGGACTAAAACCCTAGGGTTTGTATGTCTCTGTAAGTCTTGATCTCATCGAATGTACTTTTGAAGTGACATGTCGATAATGATCGTAATTATCAATTAATCCTTATAAAATCAATAAAGATATTCTGGCATACATATGTGCTCTTGACATTTAATCATGACATGGTTCTCTACATCATGTAGAATGGTAGCTCTATAATAGATGATGTATTCAAATTGTTTGAGTACCTACCTGAACCTATGTTTTAAGAGTTTAGATGGATGTAGATGATGAGTGTCATCATTCTATTGTCTATACTCTAGTCATTCATGAAGCTTCATAATATTCATATTATATGAATTGGGTGAAGCATGTATAAATGTTGAAATACTCTTATATTAAATTCTTTTGAATTTAACATAAGAGATCCTTAGTCTTGAGTAATGGTTGCTTATAGATAAAGGGAGCGCAGTGGAAGCATGGGTTGGACCCAAGTAAGAAATATAGTCAAAAGGTTGACTGTATTTCTGTAACTTCCATATGACATTCAAAGAGTTGAATGAATGCCAATACTGCAATAAGTTGATGTGTTGATAGTATGACTATCAAATCTATCTAGAATCCTTAGAGAAGGAATCAGATAGTGCATCAGATTAATCTACATATAATCATTGATATTGACTTACTTATTTGATAAGATAAGGTCTAATAATTGTATCTCAATTTTCTAATGACACTTGCAATTGGTTGTGTATGTATTAGAAATTTGATCTTAAGGTTTATTGGTCATCCATGTTGAAAGTGATGCAAGTGTTGCAACAATTTCCATGAGATCAATAGACTTCATATTTTCAGTGGGAGCCCTTAGTCTTAGAGAATGTCTCTATGACCTAGATATTGGAATACACTCATTGTTTATTTCTAATTGTTGGATATAAACATAAATTCTGTAATAAATCTATCATAAAGAGTTATGATGGAGATATTTCAGATAGTAACCTAAAATCTAGTGGACTCTATTAAATTAGAAAAATAATGAATGGTTCATTAAGTTTTTTAATACTGAGAATTAAAAAGATCAATAGGAGGATAAAGATCATTTGATAATGATCTGACATCAAATTTTGGACATATGTCTGTTGATGAGATCAATGGACTAGTAAGACATGAAACTTTAGATTGTCTAAAAGCATCAAATCTCACATACTTGTGAATATTGTATTCAAAGTAAAAATGTTCAATACACCCTTCCTTGGGAAAGGTGTAAGATGTCAGGTATTAAGCATCTCATACATATTGATGTATGCAGATCATCTATATCATAGTAAACATTATGGATATGTGATATCTGTTAATGATTATGTATGATATGAGATTTCTTCTCTTCACCTAAGAAACCTTTGAAATGTTCAAAGACTTTACAATTTTGGTTTAGAACCAAAGTTTGAAGGAAGATGAAATGAATTTGATCTAACCAAGGTAGCATGTACCTATTAGATGAATTCAAGAATATCTTATGGAGATATGAATATCATTCCTATCTCAATCCTCCTAATGAACCTTAACTCAAAGGAGTTGTAGGGAGATACAATTGATCGTGTGTGACATGATTTAATCAATGATTAATCCTAGCATAATTATCTCTTAAGTTTCCAAGATATATATGTAGTAGAGACTACATTATATACTTAATAAGGTTCCATGCATGTAAGCTAGAATCTAGCACTAGAGAGTGCTACTTCATTAGGAAAATAAAGGATGGTATTGGATACCTACTTTATGACCTTGAGATTCTTAAAAGATCTCATCTTTGAGAATATGATTCTTATAGGATGACTCTCTTGAGAATCAAGATGAAAATGAAGTAAAGGAACTCATTTAATCTTGAAACGATAATGAGGCTCCTGAAATCGGAAAATTAAAATAGATAATTAAAGATGAAACATTAATACCTCTTCAAATAAGTTTGAGGACGGATTCCATGTGTCAGTTAAATCTGAAAATGATCGGACTTCATGTGATAAAGCTCCTTAGGATCATGACATGGAAAGATGGATATTAGCAATAAAAGTCTAATGTAGACTTCATATACAAGTGTTTGTATATGGACCCTCAAGGATCCACCTATATGGGTCAGACCCATTAAGATGTAAATGGATCTTCAAGAGAAAGAGGGAACCTGATGATAAGGTAGAGACCTTCAAAGCACGATTCGTAGTCATGAGCTACACACCAACGAGAAGGCATCGCTTGCAATAAGACTTGCTCTCCAGTGACCTTGCTTTAACCCATCAGAATATTGCTAACTATAGCTACACAACTTGTCTATGACATCTTCATGGTGTGAGTCAAGATTGCATTCCTCTATAAATACCTCTCTGAGGATATTCATATGAAGTAGCCCCAGGGCTTCATGGTTGAGGAAAGCAAGGTGTGCTAGCTGAAAAACTCCATCTTTGGACTCCAATAAGTTTCTTGTAGTTGGAACATAAGATTTGATGAAATTATAAATGTTGTGATTTCAGATAAAATCTTGATGAACCATGTGAAGCTTAGTGGGAGTGCCATTGTGTTCATCGTGCTTAATGTAGATATTATTCTAATCATTTAGAATGATATAAGAATAAATAATAAGTGTTTGATAATTTGGTTGTTCCATACCTTGAGATACGATCTCGAGGATACCTCTTAGATCTTAGTTCTGAAGTAGCTCAGAAGCAAAGAGAAGAGGATATTGGGACCGTCACATTAGTAATGCACCTTGGACTTATTCCATTTTCTGGAAAATTCCAAGAGAGGCTTACTTCCCTTAAGATGTGGTAGTGACATGTCTAAAGGGATAGCACCTCAAAGAGTTGAGGAAGTAAAAGCCAGAACTGCTTGCACTTGTGCATCAGTTACGCGAAGCTGAAGTGTATGCTAGATGTGTACAAAAGCCATATGTCTGCTATGCAGTGGGAATAGTAAACTGTTACTAATCCTACTATGGAGATAAAACACTTGATTGCAGTAATAATAATATCTTCAAAGATGATGAAACTTAGAGATAGTGATCTCAAAGTCTTATCTTCAAAGGTTTAAGACCTTGTAGATAGTGATCTATAAGGGTCTTAACTGTAGATACCTTAGGAGATAGAGATCCCCAGGAATGAAGGTATTCTAATAAGGATTATGGGAATACTGGTTATGATAATTAATAAGATGTAGTGTCAAGAACACTATAACCAACAAAATTGAGTATCGGTTGCATGAGATGCAACATTCGCATTGGATGCGAGCACTATTACTAGGAGATATGCAAGTGCCGTAAAAGGACTTGGCGTAGTCTCTTGGGAACGGAGTGACTGATCAGCTTACCTAGCTATTTTCTAAATAGCCTATGATTGTCACATGAGTGTGGGTTTAAATGATTAGCCCATTAATGGCTCTTTGGGCTAGTGGGAGATTGTTGGACATGCGAGCCCACGGCGAGCCATTATGCAATAAATGTTATTGCAATTCACTCCTTAATCTGAAATAAAGAGTACATAGTTTGCATAATAGGTCCCTTAGTACAATTAGGGTTATGTACCATGGACATCTTAATGATCATACAGCTGTTGATTCAATTATTGAATCATAGAGGCTGGTGCTTAGATGAATATCTAATGAGTTAGATTGAGGACTCATCAAGCACCATCAAATGATTATTAAGAGATGATCTCCAGCCTGAGTAGGAGATGGAAATCCTTTCTCAGTTAGGCTGATATCTGACCGACTTCTTGATGCAGGTCCTCTGCATAGGAATAGAGATTCGGAGGTGTCAGATTAGTTAGGTCAAAGAGTTGACTTAACGAGATCGAGATAACCAAAGTCCTATATCATATGATGTCATGATATAGGCACACATCCTCTGACCGGAGACAGATGTGTTACTATATGTCTGAGTATGTACATTTGGCAGACCAATAGGTTGATGACCTAATCAAGGTCTATACACCGGCGCGCTGGTGTGCATATAAGGGCATATGAGTAATACGATCTCTCAAAGGGATCATACAGGTTCACTACTGAACCGGAAGACATGAGCTCACTCATGAGATATTGGGAAGAATCAAATTCCGTGCGCACGGTCGTCTCGCTTTGGAAGCTTGACTGAATTTGTTGGTTTGATATATACTTTTGGAAAGTATATGATCAAGACCTAGGTATGATATATGCTTTTGGAAAGTATATGATCAATACCGACTCCCAATGATCGAATGAGAAACTTACTGATAAAACCTTGAAGTAGACAGTATAAAGTTGATCTAATACTTCGGGTTTATTCTGAGTCTTCCAGTATGCAGGATGTACAGGTATTGGGAATGCCTGAGGGTGATGTGATCATAAACGGTTGTATAACCATGACGCTTCCATTCCTAGGGAGTGATGAAACGGGTCTGGATTTTAGTGACTCCTCTTAGTAGAGAAGTAATCTGATCTTAGTCCAAATGTTGGACATTAATCTGAATGTGATTCAGATTCAATGAGAAGATTAGATTTGTGGTCTTGATTAATCAAGCATCTATGGGAGGCCCGAGATCTGGATTTGAGATGTGATCTCAATATCCATGTCACTATACGTGGAATAATACAATCGCTCTGTCCTTATCTCCAAGTATTCGCGGAGAAAGCGCATTATCCTTGAAAGAGTTCATGGATAATTCTATTGTTGATATATGTATCCGAGCATTGAGAAAATGGATAATTAAATGTGATTTAATTATCATGAATATTATGAGTTTGATTCATATTATAAAGAGAGTTATCTGAGATAATTAAATGTGATTTAATTATCAAAGATGTAAATAATGTGAATGTGATTCATATTATTTGAGTACATGAGAATAAGTTATCCAATATAATTAAATATGATTTAATTGTTATGGATAAGAATAATGTGGATAGTAATATCCAAATTATTCATAATATATTATAAATGTGATTTAGAGAGAGTTAATTATAATTTATATGTGTTGATTAATTATTATGTGTTTTGGATACACATTGTGTAATTAATTGACAATGTAAATTATATGTTGTTTTAGGTTGTGAATTTGATTCACAATTTTTCTATGGCAAGATTGCAATATTCTCAAATATAATTGTGAATTATTTTTGAATAATAAAAAGCCAACAAAAGTTGTTGGAAATAAATATAGGAGATTTTCAAGGAGATATGCAATCTCATGGATTTCCATGAGATTGCTCTCTCCATGGAACGAGGGGGGCGGCACATCATTCCTATAAGGAATGTGTGGCCGTCCACTTTGGAAGGTACATGGAGATGAAATCTCCATGTATCTTCTCTCCTTATTTATTGGTTTGATTTGGATTAATTTGTATTTGATTTTGTCAAATATATTTTGATCTAAATTTGTTGGTTTTACCAACAACAATCTTAGCCATTGGATTGACATAAATCAATCTCATCCATTGATTTTATATGTCACATGGATTGAGATAAATGGATCCCAAAACCCTATAAATAGAGAGGCATGCCATGCTCTCTATTTTACACACACAATGCTTGAGAAGCATCTCTCTCTCTTTTCTCTCTACTCGACAGCCCTCTCTCCCTCTCATGTGGCCGTCCACCATGGATGACCTAAGAGAGGTTCTCCATCGCCGCAGCATCGTCGTTATGCTGCCCGTTCTTCTGCTCGTGGATTTCCGTCTCCTTCGGTGCGCCTCGCTCGTGAAGAAGACGTCGGATCTCGTGTGCCGAGATCAGGAGATCCGCCGCTTGGATCATCAACATGGATTGCGAGAAGCACGCGGTTAATCCCCGCGCTCGCAAGCGTCTCCTCCGTCGGATCGGACTTGAGACAGGAGGTCTCTTCGTTGAGACTCGATCGCAACCATGCTTCAAGAGGTAATCCTATTACTTGTTTGTGGTTTAGACGAAACGATTCGAGAAGTGTTCTTGGATCATGTGGTTTCGTCGTATACAAGTTTTTAAATTCCGCTGCATCGAGCAACTAGTCCGACTAGTCGCTCATCGTCGTATTCGATACGGCGCTCATGCTTCCGTGATGTGCTTGAGGATCTAACCATATCCTTCAATTTCTTCACCAAAACTCTTCCCCTCTCCATCATCCATCTCGCCTAGACATTTCCATCCTCAAATAGCGAGGCTTTTGATCTGTGCAGACCTCGCAAAGTTGCCTCATCTATTGTTCTCTAATTAGACCACCATTTCCCCTTTTGGCTTTTTGATCTCGTTCTTCACCCATAACCCCAAAAGGAGCCATTGGGTTGAAGCTTTTGGTTTCAACATCAGCCTCCCCAGCCTTGTCGATGAGGAAAAGGGTGGAGATCGATGATCTAAGGGCCCCACTGGAGCTTCTCCAACGAGCTCTTCTCTGCTCCCTACTCCACAGGTATGAGTTGTTTTACTTTCGTAATTTCATCATATTTTATTCCCATAGGTTCATCAATTAGGGGATAGATTAGCTTAAGTCATAGATCTTTGTGAGATGGAGCTTTCAGCTCCGGCTCCAAATTCCCTATGAACCACTTGTTTCCAACCCACATATCATCATGATTTCCATCCCCTTTGTGTTCTCCACATTTTTTCTGCCTTACATCCTGATCCTGCATGGATCAGGCTCAAATCAAAGCTCCTTCTTCCACCTACGTTGGAGCTCATCAGCCCAGTTCATTCTCTCATGCAGCAAGCTTCAAAAACTAATCGAGGTGATGGCCTCAAGCCACTGATCTTTTTGTGCAAGGTCTCGAGCTTGGAAGCCACCCTTTGAGCCTGAATCATCATCTCCCAAGGGCTAGGTCACTTGAAACTCGTAAGACCCCAGGTTCCATTTGAGGGGACCTAGATCCGATTAGACCCATCCTGCAGGAGTGGGACACATCTAGGAAGCTGTTGAGATCCTCAACAGTGGTGGAGGATGTCGAAGCTCATAGAAATCAACGATCAAAGCGATTCATGTGTTGTGTTATTTAATGTTCTTCAAAGCAGCTTCAGGGTTATATGATCATTGAGCGTCTCCTTATTCTTTCTCTGCCCTTGGATCAGCGATGAAATATTACGCAAGGAGGAGAGCGCAGAGACATAGGATAGAGTGTCTCTTTAGGTAAATTATATAGTAAACCTGTCGACTTTTTGTATTTATACTTTGGTCTTGTAAATAATAAATAGCATTTAAAAACTTCTATATATTTTGCAATAGGTCCCCATACTTTTTGAATATTACAAACAGGTCCTCGCGCCTCATGTGTTGCACCATGTGAGGTGTTGTGAATATTGCAACAAAGCCCCTCTAGCTTTGGTTTATTTATGTTTAGTTTTTAAAATTGTAATATAAGTGTTAACTTTTGGGGTAAATTGCATGCAAGCCCTTGTAGTTCATTTTTATTGCAAAAATACCCTTTCCAACTTGTATATTTATTTCTTTGCATTTATATCTTTATTAAATAGCCCTTGTATGAATAGCTACGTGAATAGAGCGAAGCAGTCATATGGTCCACACAAGGCAAGATTATATCCGTTGAGGTGACCGACACGAAATCAGAATAGACAAATTCAACAATCAACCCACAACAAATAATATAACAATGCAAAACAAGTTGTAGAGTCAAGATTTGTTATAAACCCTACGAATAAAAGTGTATAGTGGACAAGTACGAGTAGGGCATTGAACATAGGGAACAAATAAGTATAACAGGGATTATTATTTATTGCTAAATAATAATGTATAATTATATATATATTAAGCTACACAATATTTACGTAATGTTTTTATGGGGTTTTCTAATTAATTAATTTTTGTTACTATATATTTTTTAATTTTAATTTTTAATTTTTTATTTTATTCTAATATTTTTGCGATTTTGATTTTCTTTTTCTTTTTAATATCCATAATAGGAATATATATATAAGTATATTTATACAATATGTATAATATAGGGTATATATGTACAATATATACAATAAATATGTAAAATCATTAAATACAAATAAAAATTGTTTTTATTTTTTAAAGGATTTAAAATATATTTAGGGTATTTTATAATAATTAATAATTTTATAAACTATATTTAACTATATATATATATGTATATAAAACAAAGTATGGTATTTTATTTATAAATATAGTTAGATATAATCCAAATTTATAAAATAAATTTTTTTATGTATTTTTAAGTTATTATTCTATTTTTGTTAATTTTTGGGGATTTTTTCTAATTTTGATCTATTTCAAAAATTCAAAATATCTCAAAATTAAAGAATCGTTAAATATGTTGAATTGTTTTGAAAAATAAAAAAAATAGTCTGAAATTTATCAAACCTTTTTTAGTATATAGCAATATGTATATATATAAATATGGGACAAAAAACTATTTTTTTGGAACTTTTGGGATTTTTTATAATTATGTAGGATTAGCAAGGGTTTGCAATTTTCAAGTGTTTTTCTTTTGATTTTATTTTTGTGATTTTTTTGATATGTAACGATAAATAGTAATAAACAATATGTAATTGTTTTGGAATTTTAGACTAAGTTTTATATTTTTATTTTTTAAAGTCAAATAGTGAATAAAAGTGCTCTTTTTATTTTTAATAATTAAAAATGCAAGAAAATGCTAAGCAAAATATATTACAGGAATGGGAATTTACTCAGGCAATTTCATCTATTTTTGTGCATTTTTTTAGCACAACAACTATTTATAAAAAAAATAGAAAAGAAAAAATAAAGATAATATAAGCTTCTAGGGGTATTTTTGCAATATAAACTAAGGGAAAGGGGCCCACATAAAAACACCACAACTTTTCAACGTAAATTCAGTTTTTATATACTAAATTGCAATTACAAAACTCAAAAGGGTACAAGCAATATTTACCCAACTCATGTAGGAGGCCACATGATCTGAGCTGGTAGTGGACTAACTAGCAATATTCCAGAAATATAGGGGATTGGTTGCAATTTTTCCTTAATTTTTTACATGTAATAAAATAATTACAATGTTATTTAATAAATACAAAAAGAAATAGAGGGTATGTGCAATTTTATCCACTTAATGCATGTTCATCGAGACGTCCCTTGTGCGCCATGTAGAGGATCTGTCAGTCCTTGTCACGTACCCCTTCGATTTAATAAGATGTTCTTGATCGAATGGTCGGGGAGGGGTAATGAAGAACAACATATGAACTCTAGCGAGGAGAGCTTCGATCTTGATTTTCTCCATCCTTCGACGATGGTTCCTCGAAGTAATGGAGGCTACATACTTCTAGGGCTCCTTCGCATGTGTAGGGTGGCTTAGATAAGATCCAAATCCCACGATGGAGGATTTGGAGCTTGTTCTTTCTCCAGTGCACCTGGATCTCCTCTAGGTTCTCTAGTCGACTCCTATAGGGTCTTCAAGGCTGCCAACCTGCACCAAAGTTTCCTCGACTCGACGGGTTACTTCCTCAGTCGTTGGATGAAGCTGCATAAAAAAGGCAATGGAATGCGAAGGACTTCTGGCGGAGGGTGATGGAGGAAGCTAGATTCCTAGATCCATGATGGATCGGGGTTGATCAGATGGGGTAATTAGCGGAGAAAACGAAGGGGAGTGAGATAAGAGTGGAATGGTGGTGTATAACTCTTATAAGATAGAGTATTCAACCTGGAGCTTGAGCTCCAGGTTAAAAGGGTATTTAAGATTAAACCTAATCTATAGGCTAAAAAGAAAAATTAAAAAACAGAAATTAAACCTAATACCTAATATTACCTAATAGAATAGGAACGATGGCCCAGAATCGACTGGAGGTTGAAGAAGCTGAACTTGCCGGAGCTGCTCCGCAATGAAGTTGGATCACCTCCACCAGTTGTTCCTCCTCGCTCCAGAACCATCCAGACTTTTGATGTCACCAAGGGAGTGGAGCTCTAGGGTTCTGAGGGGCTAAGAGTAGCCAAGAAAGAATCTAAGTACAAAAAGATGATGAAGGGTGGAGGTTTATAGAGGATGAATGGCAACTTTTGTGGCGAGATAACATGCGAGGGAGAAGGGGTAGGTGGAGATTCGGTGGTGGGCGAAGGTGTTAGATGTGCAGGCTGCGCTAAGGTGGAAGGCTTGAGGTAGAGGCGCACATGGAGCTGGCGTAGAAAATGGGAGAAGAACGGGAACAATCGAGGCTTCTGACACGGGTGATTGAGAGATGTACAGTTGATCAAGTTCAACTTTTGGGCACCTCTAGTTGGTCCACATGGACTAACCAAAAAAATTTTATCAAAATTCCTTAAAAAACAATATTAATTAAAAAACAAATTAATTATTTTTTTGTTAAAACATGAAAAATATATCTAATTTATGTAGTATTTAATTCCTATTTTTATTTAAGGTTTATTACACTTATAACCAAGAGTAATTCCGTAATTACATTCATAACCCGCGTAATCGTGAATTACATGAGGAACCCTGAGTATAGGTTAACTCTTATATAGCATGACCATGTGTTAACTTCCGTACATTCTCTCCATTATCTTTAATGGAAGCCGTCAAACTTTGACAATTTTACCACTTGAACTAAATTAAATTTGCAAAAGTTGTAATCGATCGCTCCTTTGATCATTATGATGCTGGTGATATTTAAAGTAGGAAGAGGATGAATAAATGAAAAAAGAAGACGAGTGATGATGTCTCCAGGAAGACGAACCCAACGAGCCCTAACGTGATTGAGGACTCTATCTACACGTGAAATTGTCCCGCATCCTCCGTCGTGTCATTCCCCTGCATACTAATGCTACCAGCCTCCCTCGGGGATGGAGACACACGACACTTCCATGAGGTATGCAAAGGCATGATCGTGGCTCGAGGAGGAGCGTGACTTGAGGATATCCCCGATGGAGGCTCCCATCTCAGCGAAGGAGTAGAGGGCAGTGAGGGCGGTGGCTAGGGAGGGGAGGGAGCTTGGGAAGAGGGGGCTAGAGGAGAGCGGGATTAGGGTTGAGAAATGGGTGGAAGGGAGGGAGCTTCGAGAGGCGGTGGCTAGGGAGGGGAGGGGGCTGGGTTTGCAAGAGGTAAGGGAGAGGGCATCGGGGAGAAGAGCGAGTTAGAGGGCACCGGGGAGGACGTGGAGGGCTGCAGGAGGGCAAGAATAGGAGGAGGGCGAGGAGGAGGGTGACTGAGAGGCAGTCGGGGAGGAGGCGGAGGGCAAGATGAGCAGGCAGATGGGCAAGAGGGAGGGGCGGGAAAGGGTACTGCGTTGGAAGGGGGAGGGGAAGGGTGTTCAGGTTTTTTATTTTTTGCTTTTAAAAGTTTTTAATGGTCGTTAGATCCATCATGGGTTAGATTAACCAAATGTTATGGTTCAGTTAACATTTGAAACTAAAGGAGGGTTATGGGTGTGAGACGGAGAGACTCGGTGTTCCTCATGTAATTCGCGATTATGCGGGGTTATGAATGCAATTACGAAATTACTCAGGGTATTTATTTGAATATCCCTTTTATTTAATTTTTCAAGACTATTTATAACATGTTATTTTTTTACATGTATAAATATAGGTAAATATGCATGTATTCTGCATATTTTATTTTTGATTTGTATTTTATATTTTATTATTATGTACAAGTATTTTATATATTTTTAATTTATTTAATTACAAATTTACGTATTTTTGTTGTATTTTCTAAATTTACTTACATATTTAATTAATTAATTACATATTCCTTATAGGTATATTATAGTATATTTTATCTATGTATTAAAGTAGATTATTAATTTAAGTGTGTTTAATGGTTTTATTTTAATTTTATTATGTAAACGTGTTTTAAAGAATATTTACAAATTGATAAAAAAATATAAGAAAATGAAAGATATAAAGAATAAATATATTGAATATAATATACAAGTATATGATAAATCTCCATTTCATCACCTTTATTCTCTCATTTTGTCCTTAAATCCCTAGCTAAATGCATATATATATATCATTAATTTGCCAAAATAAACATTCTGTAATTTGTACAAAATAATATATAAAAAAATTGTAGATTTATTTCATCATCTTTACTCTCTCATTTTGACCTTAAATCACTTGCTAAATGATATATATCATTAATTTGCCAAAATAAACATTCTGTAATTTGTACAAAATAATATATAAAAATATTGTAGATTTATTGTATTTAATTCCAAAATTAAAGAATAAAGGAAGAAAACAAAAGAAACGAGACACCATAGGAGATTAGTGACACTAGACCCCGAGACCCGGTCATCATGATGACTTGGTCGATAAGGAATAAAGTAGGAGGAGATAAGGCAGAAGAACTGTACAAAGATACACAGAAAATCATATGTAAAACCATAATTTTAATTCAACTATAATTTTAGGAGCTATTTTATTCTTTATTATTTATAATTCAATAAACTTTGTAAATGAAGTTATAGATAAAATGCTTATAAAAATACAAATTTTACTTCACATTAAAATAATATACAATGCACATTCTACACTCCGAATAAATATCCAAAACCCAAGCTTCGCAAACATGTATCTGCTCCATATGACTCAAAATGCACAAAATCACATATAATTGTATATAACTTTTTATTAGCTATTTAATGAAGGTGATTTCATTCAATTTGGAGTTAAGATGCAAAAGTAAGCTTTGGGCCCTTATTGTACAATATACCTGAATAAAATGTCCATTTTATTTGTTCGCTAGATTCTTTAATATTTAAAAATTTTATAATTTTGTAAATATTATTTAAAATATATATATACACACATAATTAAAATCAAATAAAATCATAATGAATATAATAAAATAAAATACTATACTTAAATACGTAGAGGAATGGCACATACATATACCAATAAAATTAATACTTCTATTTATTTAAGTGTACATACTAATTCAGAAATATACAATAGAAATATATATATATGCATTTGAAAATAAGTTATAATTACATAAATTATGTATATAAAATAATAAAAGTTAAAATACAAAATAAAAACTAAATACCTAATACATATGTGAATATACCTATAAATGAAACTCTAAAAAGTAACTCATAATAAATACTCTAGAAAAAGTAAATAAAATAGGAATTAAATACTACATAAAATAATAAATATTTTTTATTTATAACCCAAAATTAATTAATTCTTTTGTTATTTATTATTGGTTTTACACGGCCTTTTTGCCTTACATTTATCTGGTTGGTCCACATGGACCAACCAAATCTCTTCAAAGGTTGACCTAGGGTCAACTGTATCCCAACTCTTCTCACTCTTGTCAGTGGTCATGGACCTCCCATTTTCTCCCTACTTCTACATCTCCACCCTACCTCTTTCTCACTCGAGTCTCTCCACCTTTGTATAGTTCGATCACCCACGATCCACGCCAGCTATACCCATCTCACCAACTCCTGATCGATCTCACACCATATTACCTCGAAACCTCTGCTCCACCAGCCTTTAAATAATCCTTTCCATCTTCTTTTTTATTTTTGATCGTTCTCTCTCGAGTCTTAGCCCCTCTGATCCACCTAATCTCCTTAGCGTCGGTGACAATGACATCTGGAAGGGATTCACAGCAAGGAATAAGAATTGGGCTGATCCACCATCTTTGGCCACCTTGCCTTCGTGAGGTTCAGCTATGTGGTTTCTCCACGTTTAGCCCCCCCCCCCCTTCCCCCATTTCGAGCTTTCTAGGTAACATGCTCTTAGTGTTGATCAGTGGATTTAATATATTACCAAGTTTTTTTGTTCACCTGAAGCCCCTCTCTAGACTTGATTCATTATTAACCTGACTATTTTCGACCCATCTTTCGCCCCCATCTCGATCTCCTTCCATTTCTACGAAAAATGGCCCACTTATCACCTTGATTCCTACACGGAATCGAGCCATCAGAGCTCCTCTTCCTTCTTTCATCGGAGCTCATCACATTATCCACGAGGTTCCAAACCTCAATTTTTGGGCCGAGATGATCGTCTCAAGCCAAGTAAAATTCTGCAAGCAGTTACGAGCTGAAGCAATACACCTGGAGCCACTTCAAGCTTCATCTTTTTCTCTAGACAGAAGACCATCCAAGTCCCCATCACTGGGACCTAGACCTAATCATAGCCCACTTGCAGCTTCGGGAGGACACCAACAAGTTATTGAGCCCTTCGGCGTAAAGATTGTAGCATGGACGTGACCTGAATCAACAATCGAAACTTGGAGAACCAAGTGTTGTTCTGAGTTCCTCCAAAGTTATAGTTGTCATTGGATCAAGAACGAGGGCATAGATCTAATATGGGTCATTGAAGCGAAATGAAGCAATACCGAATCTTTGCCGTAGGATCTGATTAAGTGGGGTATATTTAACATGCCTCTCTCCGCTTATCGTATATTAATTTGTAACTAAATATTAGGCATGTAGTTGTGACTTATTCTGAAACTTTGCAACTGGACCTATGTACGTCAATTTAATTTCATCTTTGTCCCTAGCAAGCACATGAATGAGCACCTTTTGTCTTGTAAAAGTTGCATCTCAACCCCCACAATTTTGGACATTTGCGTTACAGTCCAAAATCATGTAGGCTCACATGCATGTGTACGTAAGTTTGTGTGACTTTTGCATGTAAATCCCTACGGTTCTTGTAATTAGCATTTAATTTTTAAATTTAGCATTTTAGTTTAGAACTTTTAGATATTTTGCATTGTAGCTTCTGACTTTTATTTTAATTGCAAATGTACCCCTACTAGTTCAATTAATTTTGGGGTTGTTTTCTATTTTCTTAAAATATCATTCATACTCCAAAAATCATGAAACAATAGCTGAATATGCATGATTGCTTGATCTTTCATGCCCTAATTTTTGTTTTATTTTCACATTTTTCTTATTTTTTTAAAAAAAGTGCATGGATATTTCCTGCTAGCCTTAAAAATTAAAAAATAAAATTATTTTTAAAAATTCAAAAAAATTAATATTTGCTTATTATATCATTTAATACACCCAGACAGAAAATCCCTAAATTAGAAAAGAAAATGATAAAAAAATTTAAAAAGCTTCAAAATCCTTAAAAATATAAAAACTCTTTCAAAATTCCAAAAATATTTTTTTCTATTCTATATGTTTATCTATACATATTAGTATATATTAAAATTAATTTGGAGAAATTTTGACCCTTTTAGATATTTTAGGTCCTCAAATCAATTTAGCTTATTTAAAAAGTCAATGTTTTTATTTCTTTAGATTTTAAAAATCTCAAAAAATTAGCAAAAATTTCCCAAAAATCACCAAATTAGTAGAAAAATATAAAAAATGTAAAAAATTTATTCTGCAATTTTTTTATTATTTTTAGCTATATATGTATATATTACCCTCTAGTGTATTATATAATTATATATAGTTATATATAAGTTATATTATTATTTATTATTAAAAAAATAATTATTTTAAAACCTTAAAAATTAAAAAATTAAAAATCAACAAATAAATAAACAATATTAAAAAAAATTAATAAAATTAAAAACCCACGAAAACGTAAGTAGATAGTGTGCATATCTATATACATTTATGTACATAGTATTTATTTATAAATAATATTCTATGCTACCACGTATTGTTCCCTGAGTTCAACCCCTACTTGCTTGTCCACTATACACATTCATCGTAGGGTATAATAAATTTTTATACACACATGATTATTCTTGCTTGATTCTATTTAGTGTGGGTTAATTGTTGCTTAGTCGCTTGGGCTTCTTAGGCTAGCATCACAGCGACTCAGTGGTCTCACTTTGTGTGGACCACAAGACAGTCCATAAGCTTCTAAGTGGACAATCAAATGGTGCCATTGCCGAGGAGTAATGGAGTGTAGCACATTTTGTTGTATATAATATGCTTATTATTTCTTTCTTATTTTTGTTATTTATTTCTGATAATTATTTGATTGTTCTAATCCCTATTTCTTATTGATCTTTCTTATGATGGGCTGCTTAACGAGGACTGTCTCCTAGGAGGTGGATGCACCCGTCTCTAGTAGAGGTTGGCCTTATCTTGTTAGCCAACCAGGAGAGAGAAGGAGAGAGGAGCAGGGAAGGAGAAGAGCATCCTGGCCTTAGCTTTTATTTTGTTTTGTGAGAGAGAGTTTAATTTTTATTCTGACATTATTTTGTAATTAATTTGGACACTGTCACACTTAGGAAGGTTCAGTGCCCGGGTGTCTGTTCACCTAGGGGCCTCGTCGTGATTTTTTCATATTTTCTTCATATTTGTTTTATTTTATTTCACTTGATTTGAGCTTTCTGCCTTTGTTTCATTTGTTTTTTGGAATGAGCCCTTAGACATTAGGATCGCTTGCTCATTAAAATAGGTCCAAACATATAATAAAAGCATGCTCCTATAGTTCTTTACATCTGGACTTAGTCAAACTTAATTGTTGATTATTTGGACTTGAGATCGAGCACCGCGAGAAGCTCCACACATCGCTTGCAGGACCCGTTGTGGCGGGCACTAAGGAGCTTCCAAGACCGAACATTTGGATCTCATTTATGGATAATTAGCATCTAGTTTTTCACGATAAATAGCAATTCTGGTTTATGGTGATTTCTACTGTTTGCATACCATCATATAGTATAGGTTTATATATTCTCTTTTGCACCATGCATGGATAGAGTTGGGAAGCATTGTAAGTAAAGTTTAACTTTTGATTTTGATTTCATTTCGAGATGGTGAAAAAATGAGATAATTTTGAAATTTCGTCGAAATTTTGATGAAAGTTCGTCAATTTCGGTCAAAATCGGCCTAGATTTGTGAAGGAAGGGTTAATATCGATATTTCAATTTCGATTTCAGTAAGGTGTCGAAACCAAAATTTGGGTGAAGTTTCACCAAAATTTCAAGAAATTTGTAACCCTGACTGTTAGTAATCCTAACTTTGCATGCATCATTAGTCACTACGACGAGATTTTCACGACATGCGTGACTTTTTCGCATTCTCCCTCTGTTTTTGCATATATTAGGATTAAAAGAAAAATAAAAAAATTGTTAGATGCTTGCTATGAAAAATACTCAAAAAATTGAAAACCCAAAAATTAAAACAAGGGGACTGCTAATAAAACTTTGACCTTAATTAAAATTGATAATGGACAACATTATTTTGGGTTCATAAAGACCTCATTATTTTTAAGTACATTCCAGATCGAGTGAGGTATGACCCATAAGGAATAGAATCCAAATACCGATCTGTGGCACCTTGGTTATCACCTGGGACGATGAAGTATTTGCACTTCTATCTTACGTGATTGAGTAGGGACTTTTCGACGATGGTGTTCCCACCTTTTGTGGAGCATCCGACTTGGTCTGAAGTACTGAGCTTAGGCCACGTCCTCACGGGTGTGTCTGTCTCATCAGTTTGCGTCCAAGTACCTCTCTTGCGAGGGAAGTAGCGATTTTTTAAATTTATATATTTTTTTTATTTTTATTTTATATAATTTTTTTGTTTCTGGTTTTATAAGTATTTGTATTTTCTTGTATATTATATATAGGGTTTTCATCAGTTGTGCCCCTCCGAGATATTCCAATATCACTTATGCCCCTCCCTTTTTGGGAATATCATTTGTGCCCCTGACTTCTTGCCATTCTATCACTTGTGCCCCTCCATTAGTTTAACCGTCAATGAGTTGACTTAATCATGATTTTTTCAAATCATGGTGCAGATAAGAGAGGTATAATTCTCCAGACTTCTTCTTCTTCCTCCTCCATTTGTTCTTCTTCCTTTCTCTTCATAATTTCTCTCTCTTAATTACACCTTCATACATCCATGAAATCATTAAATTTTTTTGCTTTTTCACGGATATATCACTCATTGCCAATCAAATGGTGAATTTTAGTGCATTTTGTGATGAACTTTCATGAATCAATTGGTCAAAAAATTATCTTAAATAAACAAATGATGAATGAGGTAGAGGAGGATGAGCAGTTGTTGGAGGTGGTTGGACTGGGGAGGAGGGGGCGGAAGGATGTGTAGGGGTCGAACTAGGGAGGAAGGGCAGAGTTCAGGGCTGGAAGGGGCGGTAGGCTAGGGAGGAGGGGCAGGCTGGGGAGAAGGGGCGAAGGTACATGGGAGGAGGACCTGTGTACGGTAGGGGCGGAGAAGCTCGGGGTGGGGGTGCAGGGGAGGAGCTGGGCGGAGGGCAGGGGAGGAGCTGGAGCAAAGGGTGCGACGCAAGGGCAGAAGGAGGGCGGAGGAGGAGCTGGGGCGCAGGGGCAGAGGGAGGGGGTCGTGGAGGAGCGGGGGTGGAGGAGGAGCTGGGGTGGAGGGGTCGTGGAGGAGCTCGGGGCGGGCTGGGGAGGAGCTAGGGAGGAGCTGGGGCAGAGGGGGCGTAGATGGGCAAGGGCAGAGGATGAGCTAGGGCGGAGGGAGTTGTAGAGGAGTGGGGGAGGAGTAGCTGGGCGGAGGAGCTCGGGGCGGGCTGGGGAGGAGCTGGGGTGGAGGGGGCCATGGAGGAGCAGGGGCGGAGGAGGAACTCATGGCGGAGGAGGCCATGGAGGAGCAGGGGCGGAGGGGGCCTTGGAGGAGCGGTGGCTGGGAGAAGAAAGAGAAGAGGGAGGAAGAGGATGAGGGAGGAAGAAGAAGAGTTGGTCATTTCAGTCCATTTTATAAAACTATTTCCCATTGTATCCTCAAAGTTAACATCTGTTTGCGTTGGATATGGACGGTAACTAACCCGAGGGGCACAAGTGATAGAATGGCAAAAAGTCGGGGGCACAAGTGATATTCCCATAAAGGGAGGGGCATAACTAAAATTGCAATATCTCAGAGGCGCACAACTAATAAAAACCCTTATATATATATATATATATATATTTAATAGATAATAGAATATATAAGGCTATTTATCCCATAATAGATAATATAGATAGAAATATAACTAAAAATAACCAAAAATTATAGAATTAAATATTTTTGGGTTTGAAATAATTTTATTATTATCTTTGTGATTTTTCTGGCATTTTTGCTAATTTTTTATGGATTTTTAAAATAAAAAAATATCCCAAATCAGGGATTAAATAATAAGCTGAAATTGATTTGAAAATTAAAAATAATAAATGAGGTCCAAAATTATCCAAATCATTTTTAATAGGTAGATAATAATATAAATAAAATAAGAAATAAAAAAACATATTTTTTATTTTTTGGGATTTTTCACATTTTTATAAAGGATTTGGGATCTTAAAGATTTTAAATCGTTATCTTTTTCTATTTTTGGTCTAGAGTGAAAATATGATAAAATAAACAACATATAATTTTTGGAATTTTTCAAAATGATTTCCTATTTTTTTGATATTTTACGAGCTAGTCAGGGACAAAAACGTGCTTATTTTATTTTTAATAAATGGAAAAAAGGTCCAAAATTGCTAAATAAAAATATGGCATGAAACTACAAGTAATCCGGGGCCTAGACCTATTTTTTGTGATATTTGGAGCGAGATAGCTATTTCAATTCAATACAATAAGCACAAAAAAACATCTGGCATGGTAGGGGCATAGATGTAAATAAAATAAAGTTTGAGAGCCTCTGTGTAATTTTTCTAAAAATATACAACGTATATTACATTTTAATGGACCTAATATAAATACAAAAAGGTGCAAGGGCTTCCTTGCAATTTGGCCACCTCACGTGCGACGACACGTGAGGTGACCTGGCATGGACCTGAGTGCAATACGTCAAACATACAGGGTTCTCTATACAATTTCACCAATTTATTTACACTATACATTTTATTTATTAGACTAATGAATGAATACAAAAAGCATTGGGGCGAGATATTCAATTACCCCCATAAGGCACGTAGATGAACGGTTGGATTGGCTTCACCTGTACACGTGTCGTCATCTGCGCGGGCGATACCGCTTCGACCTTGGACAAATAGGATTAGATAGCGGGTGGAGATCGAACGACGAGGGGCGGCTGCATCTAACAACATATGGAGAATCTGGAGACGAGGTTTGATCCAACAACTGTGGACTCCCCTGGATGAACAAGGAAGAACACCGCCTGGGTCGAGCTTCGATAGACACTATGGCGCAACTCAGGTGGTCTTCGTCTGCTCCAAGAGCTACAAAAGGGAGCAAGAGGGTCCCTACTGGGAACTTCAGAAGGGCCTAAGGGTCGCCGGAGCTCTCCCGAATGGTCGGAGACGAGGAAGAGCTCCAAGTACCTTAGGTGAATTGCAAAATGGCTCTAGCTACGCTTGATTGCTAGCAGGACCTGCGAAAAATATTCTTGGGTCGAGGGCATATTGCCTCGACCCCTTAGCACACAAAATGGGAGATTGGCGGATCGCGGCGGCGTGTCTCCGGCGAGCGGAGGAGGGGAGACATGGATTCATTGATCGAGGTTCGATCCGATGGTGTGGATGGACGAGTTAGATGGAGAACGTGTAGAGAAAGAGACTGGAGGCATCTAGGTGGTCGGGAACAAACCAAATCAAGATGGAATCGTGCCGGATCTCGAGAGCTCCAGCGAGGGTGAAGGATATGGTAAAATCCTCAAGCGCATCACGGAAGCGTGAGCATCGTATCGAATACGACGAGGAGAGACTAGTCGCACTAGCTGCTCAATGCAGTGAAATTAAAAAAAAATCATGCGACGAAACCACATGATCCAAGAACACTTCTCGGATCGTTTCGTCTAAACCACAAACAAGTAATAGGATTACCTCTTGAAGCATGGTTGCGATCGAGTCTCTAAACAAAGAGACCTCTTGTCTCAAGTCCGATCCGACGGAGGAGACGCTTGCGAGCGCGGGGATGAATCTCGTGCTTCTCGCAATCCATGTTGATGATCCAAGCGGCGGATCTCCTGATCTCGACACACGAGATCTGACGTCTTCTTCACGAGCGAGGCACACACAAGGAGACGGAGATCCACGAGCAGATGATCAGGCTGCATAACGACGACGCTGCGGCGATGCAGACTCCCTCTAGGACGTCCATGGTGGACGGCCATATGAGAGGGAGAGAGAGAGTAGACGTGTAGAGAGAGAGAGACTTATGTTCTCTTGTTGTGTATAGAAGAGCAAAGGGGTGCCCTTCTATTTATAATATTTTGGGATCCATGGATCTTAATCCATGGGTAACACAAATCTAATGGCTTTCATTGATTGTGTTTCTTTTAATGGCTAAGATTTGTGTTGGTAAAAACCAACAATTAATTTAATTTAGATTAAATATATATTGATAAATCAATATAATTCAATCACCAAATTAAATCAAGATCTCTTGGAGATCATATGAGAGAGAGTGCCTCCTTCCATGTTGGAAGGAGGGGACGGCCACACATTCCTAATAGGAGTGGTGGCCGTCCACTCCATATATATGGAAGGTGGCTCTCATCTCTATATTGTAATCTCCAAGATTATGCAACAACTTTTGTTTCAAATTATTCTACAAAAATAATTCACAATTATTTTGTAGACATTGCAATCTTGCCATTGAAAAATTTGTGAATCATATTCGCAGCCCAAAATAAAATGTAAATTACATTTTTAATTCAATGTCCAATGTGAATCCAATTCACATTAACATTTAATTAACAAATGTAAATTACAAATAGCTCTCTCTTATATATTATAAAGCACATTTATAATATATACGACTAATATGGATATTGCTATCCACATTATTCATATCTATAATAAATAAATCACATCTAATCATCTTGGATCTCTATTCTCTTGTTTTCAATTAATATGAAACACATTCATATTATTCATATCTTCAATAATCAAATCACATTTAATTATCTAAGATAACTCTCTTTATAATATGAATCAAATTCATATTAATCATGATAATTAAATCACATTTAATTACCAATTTACTCAATGCTTGGATACATATATCAACAATGAAATTATCCCAAACTCTGTGCTTTCTCCGTGAATACTTGGAGATAAGGACAGGGCGATTGTATTGTTCCACGTATAGTGACTTGGATATTGAGATCACATCTCAAATCCAGATCTCGAGCCTCCAATAGATGCTTGATTAAATCAAGACCGTAAATCTAATCTTCTCATTGAATCTGAATCACATTCAGATCAATGTCCAATATTTGGACTAAGATCAGATTACTTCTCTACTGAGAGGAGTCACTAAAATCCAGACCCGTTTCATCACTCCCTACGAATGGAAGCGTCATGTTATACAATCGTTTATGATCACATCACCCTTAGGTATTCCCAATACCTGCACATCCTGCATACTGGAAGACTCAGAATAAACCCGAAGTATTACATCAACTTTATATTGTCTATTTTAGGGTTTTATCAGTAAGTTTCTCATTTTGATCATTGGGAGTTGGTATCGATCATATACTTTCCAAAAGTATATATCATACCTAGGTCTTGATCATATACTTTCCAAAAGTATATATCAAACCTATAAATTCAGTCAAGCTTCCAAAGCGAGACGACCGTGCGCACGGAATTTGATTCTTCCCAATATCTCATGAGTGAGCTCATGTCTTCTAGTTCAGTAGTGAACCTGTATGATCCCTTTGAGAGATCGTATTACTCATATACCCTTATATGCACACTAGCGCGCCGGTGTATAGACCTTGGTTAGGTCATCAACCTATTTGTCTGCCAAATGTACATACTCAGACATATAGTGACACATATGTCTCCGGTCAGAGGATGTGTGCCTATATCATGATAACATACGATATAGGACTTTGGTTATCTCAATCTCGTTAAATCAACTCTTTGACCTAACTAATCTGACACCTCCGAATCTCTATTCCTATGCAGAGGACCTGCATCAAGAGGTCGGTCAGATATCAACCTAACTGAGAAAGGATTGTCATCTCCTACTCAGGTTGGAGATCATCTCTTAATTCTCATTTGACGGTGCTTGATGAGTCCGCAATCTAACTCATTAGATATTCATCTAAGCACCAGCCTCTATGATTCAATAATTGAATCAATAGCTGTATGATCATTAAGATGGCCATGGTACATAACCCTAATTGTACTAAGGGACCTATTATGCAAATTATGTATTCTTCATTTCAGATTAGGGAATGATATTTGCAATAACATTTATTGCATAATGGCTCGCCGTGGGCTCGCATGTCCAACAGAGGGGTCCTAGTTGATTTACGCCAAGGCAATGATTAATACTTGAAAATAAATACAGGAAAGCAAACATGAGGATTAAAGCTATGCAAAACAAGAAGGAAACAACTCTTATACCTGCCAGCAAAGGCAGGGAGCAGGGTGGCCAGCAATGACCACCGTGGGTGCACCTCCTCCTCCCGAGCCACTCCAGACCTTAGGGGACCTCCCTCTGTCACAGGGATGCTCTCTAGACCAAGGTGTAGGGGCTCTAAGGTTCGGAACAGTGACCAAATTCGAAGAGGAAGATAGAGGTTCTTATTTATACACATGGGATGCACCCTTATTGGCCGGTAAATTGGGAAGAATTGACATTATGTACATATGATCTGAGGACATGGCGTGAATAATAGAAGATCAAGGATCGGATCTCGTGAAGGGCTCGAGGGTAATGGAGAAACAGGGCTGTTGGGAATATTCGGAGAAAGCGGGTCGCTCGAGGCTTCTGACAATGTCAGAAGAAAGATAGGGAGTTGACCGGGGGTCAATGATCCTTGGAATCCTATTGGTCCACGTAGACCACTATAGGACAAAATAGGCCTTTTTATTCGAAAATAATTATTTAAAAATAATAAATGATTTTATTAATTTTTGATTATAAAATAAAAAATGTTTATTGATTTATTTACTATTTTAGTATGATTTTTATTTATTTTTTGAGGTTATTTATTTTTAGTTAATTTTTAGGGGTATATTTAGAGGTTTATTCATCTATATTTTGGCTATTTTTATTTTGTATTGTTGATTTTATTATTTTATTCTCTTATTTTATATATTTATAGCTTATTTATAGGTGTATAAACATATTTTTATTATATTTCATTATGATGTTATTTGTATACATAAATAAATAGGGGTATAAATTATATAAGTATAGTTATTGTATATTAATATATGTATTTAGCTATATTATTTATTTTCAAGTATTTTCTTTGATTTTCTTTTGTCTTTATATTTTTAACAGACTATAAATAATATTTTCAAGAATATAAAAATATAGAAGAATGAATAATAAAAGAATAAGATTCACTTTTATTTATATACACTAATAAGTATAGGTATTTTACCTATGTATTTTATATACTTATTTTATTTTAATATTTTATTTATGGTTTTATTCTAGTTTTAATATGTACATATATTATAAATAATATTTATAAATTACAAAAATATAAGATTTTAAAATTAATAAAGAATAAATAAAATGGATATTTAACTCTGGTATACTACACAATATGGGTCCAAAACCTAACTTTCACACCTTAACTCCAAAAAGTATGAAACTACCTTAATTAAATAGCTTATTAAAAGTTATTTACAATTAAAGGTGATTTTGATATATTTTTGAGTTTTAATTTGAGAGATATAGGCCTGAGAAGTTAGGATTTTGGAACCTTATTCGGAGTATAAAAAGTACGTTGTGTATTATTTTTGTACAAACTCAATTTTGTATTTTTCTATATATTATTATATACAATTGCACGTAAAAAGTTTCTTTATTTGATGAATAAATAATAAAGAATAAAATAGGTCCCAAAAATGCTTTATTGAATGAATAAAAGAATTGGATTTTCATTGTATTTTGGACCCTTATCTCCCCCTACTTTATTCCTTGTCGATCAATTCAATTCTTGACTTCGTCTCGGGGTTTTGGGTCATAAATTTTCTTTTCTTTATTCTATAATTTTGGTCTTAAAAACAATATTATTTACACGATAAATGCAATAAATAATGAATATTATTTTGTACAAATTAATGCTATTTACATGCATTAGCTAGGGTTTTAAGACCAAAATGATATAAAAAAGGTGATGAAATGGAGATTCATCACTAATCAATATTGTGTTTATTTAGTCATGTCTTTCTGTTTTTATTAAATAGTTATTGTGATTGTTAAATATTGGAAAACTTATTTTAGGTGTCCAATATATTGCTCATTCATGCCCTAATTTTATTTTGGAATTTACAAGCATTTTTACATTTATTAAAAATAGAATAGGAGCTATTTAATCCTTGTTTATAAATAGAAATAAAAAAAATATGTAACTGACTTTAAAAATTCCAAAAAAAATAGAGTATATGTATTATTATATAATTCAACTCTAGGCCCAAAATCACAAAAAAAGAAAAGGACTAAATATTGAATAACCCTGAAAACTCTAAGAAATCAATAAAAATTCTATAAAAATTCAAAAAATAGTTTATTGTTGTATAATTTTATGTATATTATATAATATATATTAAAAATAGTTTTGAGAATTTTTGGTCTATTCATCTATTTTTAAGATCCAAAACATTTTAATCCTATTTATTATATCCACTGTTTTGATATATTAAATACCTTAAAAATACATAAAAATTAGCAAAAATTATAAGAAAACCCACAAAATAAGATAAAAATTATCAAAAACACAAAAACATTTTATTTTGTAAAATTTGACTATATAATAAAAAATATAACGCCTTATACATACTCTATATATCTATATTACTTATATACTTATTAAATTATTATTAAATATAAATACCTAATACATACTTAAAACCCTTAAAAATAAAAAGATTGTTCATGTATATATTTCCTATCTTTTATTTATTTTATATCCTATATAGTATTTATATTATCTATATTATTATCAGAGGAAAGGGAAGTTGCTCCATAAAGTAGCTAAGTTGGCTGCTCCACGAAGCAATTTTCCCCGTAATTTTATATTTTTTGGGAACATTCCTCTGTGTATATTCATCTATTTATCTCTCCTATATGTCATTCGAATTTCGCAGCAACAGACTCATGTGCCCCCATCTAGAACATGTAATTTTAGTGATCTTAAATTTGTTGTAGTCAACCTGTTCTGGATAAGGATATAGGAATCTCTGTTTCTGACCAAATTTGAATGGCATATAGGAGGTATATATAGATGAATATAGAATTTCTCAAAAAAATGAAGGAAACTGCTCCGTGGAGCAGTCAGCTTAGTTGCTCCTTGGAGCAGCTTCCCCATCCTCTTATTATTATTCTTCAACATATATACTTAATACATCTTTAAAAACAAAAGGAAATTAAAAATTGCAAACTTAAAAAGAAATTTAAAATTTAAAATTTAAAAATATAAAAAATATAAAAAATATAAAACATAAAAATTCATAAAAATTAAATATAAGTAAAAACCCATAAAAAAGGTAGAAAAAGTAAAAAAATTGTTGTTTATTTTCAATAATAAATAATAATTACCCTATCCCCATTGCTTTCTATGGTTCAACACTCTGCATACTTATACACTATATACATATATTTTGTAAAGTTAAAAAATAATAAATTTTGACTCACACATTTGCATTGAATTACCATACATTGTGGGTTGATTATTTGTCTAAGTTGATTGATTGAAGTGTTAAGAGTTGAGAGAGGGTCGATACAACGATTGTCAGATCGGACCTCTCGAACATGGCATGCTCCTCCAAGACCGAACGTTAGCCACCTCTCATCGATCAACTAAACATGAGTAAAATAGAAAAACGTGGGTATTTATGGGTTCAAAAATCACTAACAATAAGAGAACGATTTTGATCCCCATCGTTCGATCAAGATCAGACCAAGCAGATTGCATGGTCATTAATTTACTAACTTAAAGTTCATTGGAAAAACTCCATATATATGAAAAATTTCCAAAGAGCTCTGAGCCCGTTAGGATTATAAAAAACAAACTTATTTTCACTTATATTTTATACCATTTTGAGCATAATAGTTATTGCTTTACAATTGTTATATTATATTCTTACCATCATTAATTATTTCCACCAAAAGTAAATCTTAAATTATCATAAAATGATCATTACTAAAGACATCAGCAATATAAATAAAGAAACAATCATTTCATGTTAACTTAAGGTTTTCTGTTTGCAAAAATAATTAGTAATAGTAAGAATATGTATAACATGGGTTGACCAATAAGAATTTTACTCAAAACAATAGAGAACACTAGCAAAAAATGAGTGTAATCATTACAATCCTAATGGACTTAGAGTGCATTGGAAAAACCTATATAAAAAGGAAAGTTCAAATTAGGTCAGTCTTTCTTGAATTAAGAAAAGCCTACGTCCAATTTAGCCCTTTTCTTATATATTATACAATTTTATGCTATAGATTTTATAATCAATATTAGCATCACAGGTATATTATGATGGAATTAAGGAAAAATTATTAATTAGATTAAATAATAGTTTAGTATAGATGATATATTTTACATGGAGTTTATACTTTACGAATTTGTTATAAAATTTTATTAATTTGGTGGTGGTTCTTGAAAAGACCCCCTATAAATATCTCTACGTACTAGATTTATATCGGTTCCATTCTTGATTGTACAAATAAAGAATAACAATGCACGTACAGTCACAAGAGCCATTTTCAGCTTTTATGTTATATACTAAAGTTTCAAACTATTCACCGGAGAATATCCAACCTAATATGTTCACCTACGTTAACACTTGATATCCAAACAAAAAATTGCACTTTTTGCCCAAGGTTTTCCACCGGAAAAACTCCTTTAGCAAAATCCCCACTCGGCTCTAATCCTAGCCCGTTGGAACACACGGGTGTGGGCATCTGTAAATTGCGGGGTTACTAGCCTTTATATTGCCAACAAGTAATACCACATCACATCATCAAAGAACGTTCAGATATCAACGTCACCGAGTCTTACTATATAAAGGCTCACCAGATCCCACGTCTATATCAGTCTCATTAAATTTCGATTCCATATTATTTCTCACACAAACATGATAGTGATAAAAGAATCTGGACAATCATGCACCCACCAACCAAAAAAAAGAATGCAAACATATACAGACTCACGTGACTCCTACCGACACCTCTACTGCAGCTGTCATCATTCAAGGAGTGGGACCTATGAGCCTCGCCAACTTGAGGGCTCATTGCACCATCATCGAGCGACAGCCCATGTTACTCAACCTCCATTTCCAGGCTGTTTCAGGATCTCATCCAACCTAAACCACCATTCGCTACACCCACCATATCTTACATAAGCAACCACGACTGGTGAATGACTGTTCTTTCCTTACAGTATATTTCATCTCTATAATATAGCTGCAATATAGCTGCCAATGATCCAGATATTAAGATGCTGTTGTAAGTGCTTCTATATTACTAGTGTCTGATATAACACACGGTCTGCAAGCATACATCATACCTGCAATTTGTTCAACTCATTACTGTTCACAACACTGTAAATAAACTAAGCACCTTTTTTGATATCCTGCACATGTTTCTAGAGTTTATGAAGATCAATCTGTGAGACACCGGAGGATGTTTACATTGCATAAAAATAAAGTACAATCAGATTCAGTTTTCCTTCCTACCTATATGCCCCGCGCAAACAATAGGCATGAGATTTTCCACCCAAGAGAGGGCTCGCCCCCCTGTTATGAATAGACAATTTCGGCATTTTTAGGAATCTAATCATATTAGTAACGAACTCATTCACAGTAGAAAAACAATTAGTAATGAGAGGCATCAGCAGCTGCAGTTTTTTTTACTAGATAAGTGGGTGGGTGGGGGGGGGGGGGGGGGGTTGAACCTTGGTCCTTAAAGTGGGATCCCACTGCTTCTACCACTAGACCATCAGAATTTTGAAATCTTCCAAGGACTACCGTGCACCAGACAATGAAAGAACGTGAAATATACAAGTGTCAAAAATGAATAGTGAGATACCATGCAGCTCTAAGGATTTATATTGCAGTCTCTCAGATAAGTTTGGTCGTAGTTGATATATTTTGCCCAGTAGCTTCTGTACTTCGAAATGCCAATCTCCAGCCACGGCTTCATGTTGCCGTTGTAATGAATAACAGCAGCCCTTTCAATCTCCCTCTGGCCAACACCAGTGTTGTAGCCGAGACCAAGCACATGCCAAAATCTATCAAGAGGGAATGTGCGCTTGTAAAATGTTATCAGACCAGGAGGTAGAGTACCCAATTTCCATAAGAGACGATCTTGATTCTGCAAGTGTCAGAGACAACAATTCAGAAACACCATATATACAAAGATAATTGCATCACACATAGATGCAAAATTCAGTCTATTAATCGACAAACAAAGTTTCAAAAACCAAGGTTATAGACAGAGGGTATGTCATGGTGGGGAGAGAAATAAGTTTTAAACTAGTCCTCTGATTAATCATTCTTAGTACCATAGTGCATAAATAATCTTAAGTATTCCAAGAAGGAACTGAAATGCAGGGCATCTTATAAATGTCCCCAACAAAGAAAACAAACATCAACGAACAATTGAGAAGTTGGTCTTACCAATTTCTGCCAAGAATGATAAATCTCTGTTACATTTTGCTTCTTCCATTGCACTAAATCAAACACGTTCATTCCATAAGCCCATCCACATGCATGCGGGTCAAAATTCTTGGATATTAGAGGATTTGAGAAGTTAAGGTATCTATCGAATCGATGGAAGTTTTCACCACATGTTTCAACGGCACCATTGACTTTCCCATGAAGATCAACTTTCCAAAGTCCAGTAATATCCTTCTGCACAACAATATCATCATCTAAAAATACCACCTTGCTGAGCTTTGGGAATATCTCAGGTAGATAAAACCGCAAATGATTTAGAATTGACAGGTACTTGGGGTTTCGGTACTTCATGTTTGGATCGGTATTGGATCTGTGACTTCTAAAGTAATAATCAATCATGGAAGGAGACCGGAGTTGTTTCAAAACTGGACTGTAACTGGAATTTAGCCATGTGAACTCTTCAATGCTCTGGACTTGGATGGTAGCTTTTCCAGGATAATTTGCCAAAAACCACATCCGCATTGCAGCATAATTGAGCTTATCAGTCACAATGTGGAATACATGGTCGGAAGGATGCTGTAAGAAGAACAATTATGCATATTATTTCACTTTGAACTTCAGGTTTTTTAATAAGATACATAAGACGAGCTCCATTCCTCATTAGCTTTAGAACATAACTGATTCTCACCTTTGCATTTGAGACAGTGGAGTTTACCACAACAGCTGCTGCCAGTACATTATCTGAGAAGAGGGCATAGTGATACAACTTAGGGTCTTCAAGTTTTTCTTGATTTGGAAACTCTTGTTGATTGCGATCCAATGCATAATACTCGGTAGATAGACGCAAGGGAAGACAATGAAGACCCTTGGGAAGTGTTTTAGCTGCAAGTTGTGTTAAGAATAAAGTCTGTTTCTTGTGAACCCTCAACTGTTCTTCGGTGGAATGAAGGAAGGCTCGAAGCTTCTTAATGACATCGGAACAGTCGTCCTGTATTTGCTTTCCCTTGGCCAAGATTTGTTCCATTGCCCTCAGCTTTTCATTGGCACTACACCCCATAATTAAGAAGTAAAGATTAGGTACTCATGTAGTGTTAATCCCCGGAAAGGCATTTTATTGAATTTGAATAAAGTACACGAACCATGATCTCATCAAACAAAAAATAGATATTCAACTGGAAATCTTACAGTAGATCTGATAGGACTTACTTTCGTGGCAGATCCAAGTCTTTGGAGGCATCGGCAACCACTCGTTGAACATCCTTCATTCGCAAGCGGAGGTCCCTAACGTAGGGAGCGTTGCTGCGAGTAGCACCGAGGCTGAGATAAACCTTGGCTCTTATTAATTGATCCCTAAGCTGGCGAACTTTAGCATCAGGCAAGGGGTTGATTTTGTCATTGTTCTCAATGGTCTTTGAATTTCCTTGCTGACTAATTTCACCAGATGTGAGTTCAGATTGATTCTGAGAATTAACTTCCTGAAACAGAACAATGAATTAAAATGAGTGATACCCCATAATGTTCTCTACAAATAAGCAACACATGCCATAACAAATAACTAACTCCAGTCAAATCCCTGGCACAAAAGAAAACAAGCAATCAGAAAAAAATGATGCAATATGAGGCCCAGCAAACAACTCAGCTACATCTTTCAACTTTAAGATTACAATATAGATCTTGGTGATTGGTAGCTCTCATTTGATTTGACTATATAATAATTCCATGAAAATGTTTTTTCTACAAAGTCCACTAGAATAAATGAATTCGGAAATTAGTATTGGACCCTCAGACGCCAAGAAGTTCAGCATATAATTAGTATATAAAAAAGTTAACATGCCAAAGGATCCCAAACCTCAAATAGGCAATAATGTGTCTGTTCCAGATCAGAAGTGTAACAAATTCAATAAACATTACTTGTCCCACAGGATAAGTTTCATAACCAGTGTTTTATAAATGAAACCCATAGGCCGATCCAGCAACACAAAAATGGATTCTCAAGCATATCATCTACTTTATGGAACAAATAACGGAAGACTCAACAACCAGTGTTTCATAACCAGAGCTTTTTTTTTGAAAAAGCAATCATCTCATTCAATGGAACAAATAAGCATCCAGGTTGTGTAATCAAACTGCCAGAATCAATTGTTGTGGAAATATGCCAGAGCGTACAAAGCATAACGCAAGTTACCTGTTCCGCAGCAACAACTTCCTGCTGCATTCCTATACCGTTCTCGCCAATCTCATCATCCTTGGTCTCTTCTTCCTTTGTTTCATCTTCTTTTGTTTCATCTTCCTTAGTTTCATCATCCTTTGATTCTTCTTCCTTGGATTCTTCTTCCTGGTCAGAATCCTGAAACTCCCCTCCCTCATTCTCAGATCCAGATTTATCCGTAACCTGCTGGATCACATCTTCCTTTCCAGATCCTTCAACCTCATCAGCTTCAGAGAGTACTCGGGTTTTATGCTCGCCAGATGTTCCCAATGTAACTTCTGAAAGCAAATAACAGCTTAATGAGCATACGCAGCCCACAAGAATTCTCAAACTTTTCTGCCTACCCAAATGGAGAGGGCAGGCACCGCATACCAATATCAACAAAGAGGAAACGAACACGCCAAAAAGAAAAGAAACGAAACCCTTGAATCAAGAGGAAATAAAAAGGGGCTTTCTTTCCGACAAATCAAAGCATGCAAAAGCACAAAGCTAAAGAAAGGACACCAACCACCTTGCCCTTGTAAGCCTGAAGCCTTTGCGCTTGAATGTGCTGATAGATCTGTTGACTCCCGCGGATCTTTAGTAACTGATGCATTATCAGAATAAACAACCCCAATCGGTTCCCTAATTGAGTTTGAAAATTCCTAAACATCCAAAAGGACAATTTGCTTTTCAAGCAATCGGTACAAAACCAAAGGTTACGGTGAAGAAAATTAAGTTACAACGAAAGCAAAATAGAACAAACCTGTCTTAAAGCACTGAGCTTTCCCTCATCGCCTCTCAGATTCTGATACAAAGAAATAAGAAAAAGAACAGTTAACACCTCAAACATAAAAAAAACCAAATTATGAAAAATTCCTAACCCTAACCCTAGATTTTATTTTCTTTTGATTCTGCCAAACTTACCAAGGATGACCCATCATCCAAAAACCCACTATTTGCTGCAGAAAACAAACAAATCAAACCGTCAAATAGAACCCAGAAAACCCACAAAAACCAAAACATTCTCCGGGGAAAAAAAAGGGGGAAACCCCCCTCAAAGATCCCATCTTTCCACCCTCTTCAAGACCCCCAAAAGCCTTACATGGCGTGTCTACGGTGTAGCGCGCGAGCTTGTCGGTGTAGAGGACGATGGGAGCGAGGACGGTGAGAGCGAGGAGGACGAGAACGATCTTCTCCTTCACCATTGCACGATCCTATCCTACCAAAGATCTCACCTTTGCCACCAATCGATTACGGGGAACCGCACATCACCAGAAGAGGGGAAAGATGGTGAAATCTTGATATGGGTTGTTAGAAGATGGCTTTCGGAGAGTGACAATTGTGACAAAATGGAACCTTCAGATGACGGACTCGCTCTCTCTCTCTCCCCCCGTCTCTCTCTCCCCCCGTGTGTTCTTTCTTTTATATCGAGAAGAGGGGGTCGACGCGAAGCTGTCGTGAGACGCCACGTCATCTACCGGAGTGATGGAGCTTCGCCGTTAGCGTCGGCAGTTCAGTTTGGGAACGTTGGATATTGAGCGGATCTTGTCTTGACGGTTTATTTGGAGGGACGGAAAATTGGATTGCTATGCCTCTCGCGGGTTGGAAATTCGAAGAATTGAGGAAATATTTTGTAAAAGATTCTCGATAGTATATCCAGATCACGTGATCGGAGGTATACTATATTTGGATCATGATGTTTTGACCATGCCCACTTACGTTGGAAACAATAAAAATATGGTAATAGCTACATTTATACAGGTTCCCTATCTATGTTGTTGATTGGGATTTGAAAAGGTTGCACTGTAATATCAATAGTTTTCCAAAAGTCAGCTTCCTCAAACCAATCAAACGCTCGATTCTTTATAATTAGCATGTTTCTTTTCAAAAAGAACTCGAGTTTTTAAAGAGAAATCGGGAAATATAATTGGACAAGCAGAAATTGTAGAAGCAATTAGCTTGCTTCTTTTTAAAAACTCGAACTTGTACAAGAGAAGCTGTGATATGTAGTTGGACATAGCCCTCGACAGTCGCCCGCCCCCGCGCCTCTCCCTCTCCTCAGCATACCCTTGACAGTCGCGTGCCCCTCTCCCTCTCCTCAACCCACCCTCAATAGCCACCTGCCCCGCCTCTCTCTCTCTCCTCTCCCTCGACAGCTGCCCCGCCCCACCTTCACAGCAACCGTCGACCCCTCCCTCTCCTCTCCCTCGACAGCTACCCCTGTCCTGCACTGTCGATGCCTTCCCTCTCCTCTCCCGCGACAGCCGGCCCACCCCACCCTTACAGCGACCACCTCTCCTTTCATCACAGAGGCACTACTCCCCTTCCAGATTCCAGTGGCCACATCTTCGCTGCCCTCCCCTTGGGTAAAGACCCCCACTGTCGCCATCTTCCTCTACTAGCGCAACCGTTGTCTCCTCCCATCGCGCCTCCACCATGGCCTCCTCCTTGTCCTCGTGTCACCAACCCACTATAGAAGCACAACAATCCCCCCAACCGTGGGTAAGAGTGCTGGCTTTCTTTCTATGTGATGTGGGTAAGAGTGCCCTCTTCCTAATTCTAGCACCATCACGCCATCCAGCACTTGCACGGTCCCACGCCCTCCCCAGCTTGTGCGCCCTTGATGAACCGCTCAGGAGGTGATTTTGGATCTAAGCAGAACCACACATTTGAATATATGGAGTTTTTATAACTTGATAAGTGTACCAAGGTCGACACAAGGAGACGAGCCTACTTGTCTATTAATCAGAGATTAATGATTAGATATGAGTGATTAAATTCATTGATATAGGTCTTCTTAATGTAGACAAAAAGTATATAACAAAACATGCACAAATAATATGCAAACATCATGAATAAAATAAATGAAGCAAACAATGATGCACATAAAAAACATGCAAAGACAATAATGCAAAAATAATGATGTGAGGAAAATGCATGCATGACAAGGATACAATGAACAAGATGCATGATGTGTATGCAAAGAGAACACATGTATTTTTTTGATTGATTTTCATTCACATGAAATATGGAGCAAGATGCAAAATAATGCAATTTATGATCATGCACTTTTTTATTTTTATTTTATGCAAAATATATGTGATAACAAATGCAATCAAATGTAGTGCAGTGCATGGAATGATGATCAATAAGCAATCTTTATTTGATTTTATGCAACTTAAAAATGATGCAATATGCTATGCAATGATACAGAGAGATGCATGCAAAAATATGTCCTAGAAAATAGTCAAATTATTGAGCAACAAAAAGGGGATTCAATTTCATTCTTAATTCAAGCATGAAATGACATAAAGGCATTTAATTAGTGAGCTGATTCCACAAGAAATACCTAGAATTTAACATGATTAACTTTGCATCAAATCCGTTAAAGAAGCATGCTATTATGTAGAGCATCAAATTAACTTTAAAATAAAATCGAAATCAATTGAAATGGAGTTTGTATGCTCAAGATATAAATGAAAGAGTGCGAGGGCATAGTTATAATAAAAAATAGAAATAAAATGATAAAATATGCAAAAAGGGCCTTCGGAGGAGCATAATAGTAATTTTTAATTGACGGTGGGGCCCTTTTGCAAAATTCCCAAGGGCACGTGAGGCATGTACACCTGGGAAGGATCAATCTAGAACTCTTGAAAGTGATTGGGGTAATCTACAATTTGCCCAGATGCACGCACTACACACGCACGTGGGACATGTTCGAATGGAGGTCTGGAGTTGTTGCAGGTGCTCGGGCCACGTGGCGGCCAGAGGTGCTTCAAGTAGAGGCATGGTTCCACCGAGTCGCGTGCTTCGGTGAGGCTGATGTGGCTACTTTTATGCCTTTGGATGGCTGTTGAATGGGTGCCATCCAATGGCAACTGTGTCTCTTGGCGCATTGTTGGACTTGTAAGCCCTTGGCGACCAATTAATGCAATAAAAGTTATTGTTTTATCATGTCCATCTAAAATAAAATATTGAATGAATGCACTTTACTATCAAGGTTCCTTTGTACAATTAGGATTATGTATCATGGCCATATTGAATACCATATGGGAGGACACAACTGACCTCAAACATGCGATATTCAATAATGATCTATAGTCCTAGAAAGAGATGGCAATCTTTCTCTAAAGACTGATTTCCAACCGACTTCTTGATGCAGATCTTCTGCATAGAAATGGGGATTCAGAAGTGTTGGAATGATCAAATCAAAGAGTTGACTTGATGAGGTTGAGATAAACTAAGACCTGAATCGTAATTATCATGATTAGGCACACATCCCTTGACATGAGACAGATATGCATCTATATGGCTGAGTATGCACATTTGACATACCAATAGATTGTGTGACCTATCCAAGGTCCATATACCGACGTGATGGTGTGCATATGAAGTTATATGAGATGTATGATCTCTCGATGGAATCATACAAGTTCATACTTTATGAAACGGGAGACAGAGCTCGCTTGTGATATAATTTGGGGTCAAAATGAATTCCATGTATGGTCGTCTGAAAAACGAAATTGCGAGAGCCGCTAAATAATGGTTGACAAATCAGACTCACTATCGCTGAGGCGACTACTCAAGCCTTCCCGTTTGTCAACAATTAACCCACACAATTAATCAAGCAATCAACAGCAAGGATTAAAATTTTATTATACCCTACTAAAAATGTACAATGGCAAGCAAGTAGGGGTCGAACACAGGAAACAAAGGTGTATAGCGTATACAAAAAGTCAAAGTCTAGGTCTAATGGAACTACTTAACCAATCTAGATTTTTTTGTGGGTTTTTAATTTTTGTTTTTTTTAATTTTTTAATTTTTAATTGTGTCTTTTGTTTTTTAGTTTACTGAATTTTTTTTATTTTTTTATAATTTATATTTTTTATATTTCTTTTTCAATATTAGAATAGATATATAATATAAGAAAGGAGGTACTAGGGTATTTATAAAAATATGTAAAAATACTCAAAAATTCAGAAATAAAATATTTTTGGTCTTTTTATGAAGTTTCACTGTTTTTTGTGATTTTTGGGTATTTTTCAGAATCTTTTTGGTATTTTTAAAAGGAAAAATAAAGGAAAACAGGGAATAGGCTACTGGCTGAAGGTAAAATAGGAATGAAAAACATCAAACGGCCACAGAATTCTCCCAAACTGATTTTACAATAAAGAGAATAAAATGGGGAACCTACAGGATCTGGATTTCTATTTTTTTGATTTTTTTATGATTTTCTAGATTTTTTGAAGTTTTTAGGTGTTTTCTAATTTTTAAGATTTTTCTTTTGAAATTTTTAGTGATTTTTGGACTGGTGCTAAAATATGATAAAATACACAGTGGGTAAATTTTTTAGAATTTTTCTAGATTTTTAATATTTTTTTGGTATTTTCTAAGCTAGACAGTAGATAAAATGCCTATTTTTTATTTTTAATAAATATAAAAGTACAATAAAAATATAAAACAAAAATATGATGTTAAACTACTATGCAACAGAGACCACAGTTGATTTTTGTGGAATTTTTGGGGTCTCAATGATGCGTGAAATGAATAAAACAAGCACACAAAAATAATCAGCGTGGCAGGGGTATATCTGCAATTATAAAAACATCTAGGGGCTAGATTGTAAATTTCACCAAAAATACACGCGCGACGCACGTGTTCTGCTGTTCGCTGGGGTATAAATGCGAATAATAAAAGTCGGCAGGGTCTGAATGCAAATTACTCTAAACATATTTTAAAATTCATGCACATGGGCATATCTGACATTAACCAAAAGCTCTGGGTTTAAAATGCAAAATACCCAGGGAATAATCATGCGGCCAGGAACGAACCACTTATCCACGTGGCGAATCCAACGGCTAAGGAGCGTACGCTGATGGACGACGGCGATGCTGCTCAAAGATGACACGTGGCGCTCATCGGTCGGCCCGTACCCCTTCGCTCTGGGCGGCTGACATTAGATCATAAAAGGCTGATCGGACGGCTGGGAGATGACCCGATCCTACGGCTGCTGAACGGCTGGAAGAACAAGGCTGATCCAATGGCTGGGCGACGATGACGAAGAACACCGCCTGGAGGTCACATGGAACGTCGATTCCGGCCGACACATGGCCTCCACCAGCCCCGGACCGAGAGCAAAATGGTCCTGGGGCTCGTCCGCGTCGATTGAGCTTCTCAGACGAAGCTGAGGTGACCGGAGGTGCTCGGACGAGGGGGGTCACCTGGTGGCTGCTTCCCTGAAGCCTCGAGGCTCGATTGAGCCTCCTCTTGCGTTCTTTCCTGCAGGGTTAGAAGCTTGGCAAAAAGGGGGTGCTCGGTGTGCTCTCAGATGGTGCGATGGGGGCGAGTCGTGGCTCGGGTGTGGAGCTCCGGCGAGCGGTGGAGAAGGGAGCTCGGTCACTCGATCTGGGCGAGATCGAGGGTGATGGAGTGGTGGAGCGGAGCGACGGAGTGAAGGGAAAGAAGATGAGGGTGATTGCGGGGGCTTCGGTGACTGGTGAAGGCAGAAGGTGGAGGCGGAGCTCAGCTCCGCCGTGGCTTTTGACTGGTGATTCACGGAGATTAACGCAAAGAAAACCTAAACTGCTACTAGGCTAAATTACACTAAGCTAGAGGTACAAGAAAAAGGAAAAAGAAGGGGGTGAGGCTCACCGGCGTGGACTGCAACAAGATGCAGGCGGCGCTCCGGCGAGGGCTTGGACCACCTTGATTTGACTGCTCGGAGCTAAACCTCGGGCTCAATCTCCTCCTGTTGTCACCAGAAGTACAACGTGCTAGGGATTTAGGTCTAACGATGGAGGAAGAGGTATCAAAACTCGAGGGGAGGTCAAGGGGTCCTTTTTAAACAATGGTCGAGAGGGCTCGTAAATCGAAGATTATCGGGCGGATCTTGGGTCCAAAGTCAAATCTGAGCCTTGGGCGTGTAAGCCTGATCATAGGGCTACAAAAGTCATGAAGACATCGAGCTCTAAAGATGAAAGTCTTGACCTCGAAAAATCTGCAAAAGCAGGGAGAAAACGAGGTCTCTGACAAGGACTAGGAGGGCACCTGGTTGGTCCACATGGACCAACCAGGAAAAACCTCTAGAAATTATTTTATAAATTCAATTTAAAATAGCTAATGATTTTATTCATTTTTAATTATAAAATGAAAAATGTTTATTTTTTATGAAGTATTTTATAGTGATTTTTATTTATTTTTATGAGGTGTATTTTTACAAGTTTACTTTTATACCCCTTATAGGTATATTACCTATATATATTTATTTTTTTGCTTTGTGATTTTAATTTATTTATTTTTATTTATTATTTTATAAAAAATATATAATACTTTTATATATGTAATTATATTTTTATTTTATTTTTCTGAATTGTTTTGTGTATTTAATAAAATATAAGTATAATTTATATAGGTATAAGTATAGGCATTATACCTATGTGTAATATATACATATATTTTTATTTTATATTTTATTTAGGTTTTTATTCTGATTTTGATGTACATTATTATTATAAGTAATATTTACAACATTATAAAAATATAAAATTATAAAAATAATAAATAAATAATAAAATGAATATTTTAATCTGTACAAGTATACAATAGGGGACCAAAACTCAACTTTCAAACCGTAGCTCCGCCAAAAGCGAAACCACCGCCATTAAATAGCTTATTTTGAATTATATACAATTAAAGTGAGTTTGATGCATTTGGAGTTATTATTAGTGAGATACGGGTCTGGGAAGTTGAGATTCTGGATTTTTATTCAGATGATAACTTTTTATCTGTATATTATTTTTTAGTGAAATCAATTTTGTATTTTTATTTAGTTAATTATCTACAACTTTCATGTACAAAGTTTCTTTATTTGAGGTATAAAAAGTGGAACTAAAAATAGGTCCCAAAATGCATAAAGAATGAATAAAAAATAAATAGGATTTTATTGGTATTTTGACCCTTATCTCCCCCTACTTTATTCCTTGTCGACCTAGTCATTGAGATGCCTAGGTCTCGAGGTTTCGGGTCATAAAATATTTACAATATTTTATTCTTTTTCTTTTCTTTTCTTTATTCTATATATTTGGCATTAAAAACTATATTTTATGCACATTTTGTACACAAATGCATGGATGATAAAATGCATGATTTGATACTATTTACACGCATTTACTAGGGTTTTTAAGGCCAAAATGATAGAATAAAGATGATGAAACGTAGATTCATCATCCCCCTATACTTACCTTTGCTGGTCCCTAGCAAACACTTATGCAATAAGTGCAGAAAAGAAAAACAAAGAAAAGAAAAAGAAGAAATGTAGATTGAATTTACCTATCAAACTTGTCTTCACAAAATCAAAGGTTGGAGCTTAAGTAGGACCTTTGGAATTTTAGTGCGGGCGGAACCTTAATGAGAACCGGATTTGAAATCTAACAGTCCCTGAGAATCCCAAAACTCTGCCCAAGTCTCCTCAATAGCCAGGTCAGAAATATCTCAACTCATACGCAAACTCTTACGACTATGAAGTTGACTCATACAGTGTAAGTGATAGTGTCTCTCCCCAACTAGAATGACAAAGAGACTGACTTCTCCAGTTTGACAACCCAATGATTCCCCAATCCAATGACTCCTTCCTCGAGGAGCGGGGTATTCCCTTCTAAGTTCAAGTGGCAACCAGCTCAAGATGAGGGGGTGAAGAGAAGAATGGACAGTAGCCAGTGTAACTACCTATCCTAGGATGCAAGACCAGTGTAGTCAAGTCATCCAGCTGCAGGCTCACATAATTTGACTTTGGAACTCAAGCTTTCTTATTGACTTTACAACATATTCACACTTTTGCAGGCATTTTATTTTTGTACAGGCCTGTCTCCTTTTTTTTCTTTTTTTTGAAATACTATTCACATCAACATTTACATAGGGAGTTTTTCCTCTTGAGCCAGTAGACTATCCCTCTTTTGAAGCTTTATCACAACCCACACTCTCCTGTCTTTAGAATTCCTCATCACTGGACGGGTTGGGGTGCACTTCCCTACCTAGAGGAGGACAAGTGTTTCCACTTGTGTGCGTCTCATACCGGCAAATCCAATCCCTCACCACTCCAACTGAGTTGAGCCATGTGAAAGGTGCAGGTGTCCAAGTTAGGTCATTATCAACAAGAGTCGTGCGTGTGCTCCGAAATACTCTACTTAGGCAGTCAAGAATCCATTGAACCAAGTCCCGTGATCCTCAAAGAATTAAGTCAACTAGACCTGAAGTACCTCAAACCCAGTTCTTATAAGGTTCCTGTTATTAGGTAGATTTTAAGGTCCAATCAAGCTCCAATCTCCGGATTTTACTTAGACTCGTTCAACTATCAAACTCAATCCGAAAAATGCTCATGCTATGCAATGCGATGCAGCAAATATTTTTGTGATGCAATTTTCAAAGATTTTGAACTTTTTATGGGTTTTTGAAAAGATGATGATGATGATGCATGTGCATTTTTTTATCTTTTTCAAAAGATTTTTCTACTGTTTTTGGATTTTAATTTTTGCAAATGTTTTTGGGAATTTTTGAAAATAGAAAGTTTTGGCTAAAAACTAGGTGAAAAATATGTACACGGGAGTGCTTCTTATATTTACAAGAAATGGATTTTAAGAATTTACAATTGTAAGTAATCAATTTTATACATATATACTGAATTTTAGGTGTGATGTATATATTCCTCAAACTTATTTGACACAGGTTTTGCAAACCATTTTGAAAACTATAGTCCAAAATAATTTTTATAAACATTTTACAAACATGTACACACATTTGAAAATCATTTTGCAAAGGTTTTCAAATAGTATATATAGATTTTTCAAAATATTTTTGCAACTATTTTTCAAACCATTTGCAAATCATTTTTCAAATATTTTATTTCACACAAAGAAAATAAGTTTTACAAAACAAAATATTTTTACAAAGGTTGAAAAAATGTAACAAAATATTTTCAAAATAGTTTTCAATAAATGTTCACAAAAATTTTCAAACTATTTTTCAAACATTTTGCAAAAAAACATTTTCACCTGATTTATTAATCAGTAAATACAAAAAGAATTTTGAGGAATGGTAACATCTTTTTATTAAGGTTTTTAATGAATTTTAAAGAAATTTTAGCCAAATTATTAGGAAAATACGAAAGTACGAGTTATGGCTAAAATATATACATAGTATATACGAACCCCCTATACTTAGGTGGAGCTATGTCCTCATAGATCGGAGAGAAAAGAGAAGACATAACTCATACTAAGTATAGGCAAGTTTAAAGAATAAATAAATGAATGAATTAATGGGAAGTTGACCGTCCCCCCTATACTTAGGATCAAGTAATCCTAAGTATAGCGGACTGTACGCAATACAGGGAGGGTCAAGGGTGGGAATGAACAGATCGTACTCAGATTGTCTCCCCCTTTACTTAGGGTAAGATATCCCTAAGTATAGACAAGAAGAGGAGACAATGGAGAGGATCGAAAAGAATAGAAGAAACTCGAGGTGCACACCCCCTATACTTAGGACAAAGTACGTCCTAAGTATAGAAGACTGTCTACAAGGGGGCGACACTTTTTGGATAGATACAGAAGATATAAAAGGAAAAGAAGAAAAGAAGAAAAGAAGAAAAGAGATGAAAGTGGATATGAACAACTCGGGATGCACATCCCCCCTATACTTAGGATAAAGTACATCCTAAGTATAGCAATGATGAAAGGGATGACATCAAGTAGGTAGAAGAGGATAAAAGAAATTGAAAAGAAGAAAAGAAGAAAAGTCATTCAAAAATGTTTTGCTGTGCTTGGCCTTCCTCTGCCTCTTTGGAGATATCCAGCTCATCCTTATAGATTACTTGAATCGAGTCAACGACAGCCATGAATGTATCATGTTCAAGGTATGGCTTCAGAAGCTGTCCATTGACCACAAATGGCCGTGCGTCAGCTGACAGATTGGATATCAATACACTTCCGTTGTCACGCACCTACCTAACCATAAACGGCCCAGTCCATTTACTCTTCAGTTTGCCTGGAAAGATCTTTAATTTTGCATCAAACAACCATATCTTCTGACTTGGATCGAAGGACTTGCGACGGATATGCTTGTCATGTCATGTTTTGACCTTCTCCTTGTATGTCAGGCTGTTGTCATATGCATAATCTCTGAATTCAAATAATCTGTTCAGATCCAGTTTTCTGTTCTTTCCTGCTTTCTTGGAGTCCAAATTACAGATCTTAATGGCCCATAAGGATTTGTGAATTAGTTCGACGGGAAGATGACATGGCTTGCCATACACAAGGCGGTAGGGAGACATTCCCAAGGGTGACTTGTACGCCGTCCTATAAGCCCAAAGAACGGAATCAAGCAGCTGAGACCAATTCTTGCGATCCGGACGCACAAGCTTCTGTAAAATGGTCTTGATCTCCCTATTTGAACATTTAGCTAAGCCATTGGACTTGCGGGTAATAAGGTGAAGCAACACGATGTTCAATGCAGAATTCCTAAGTCAACTTCTTCACCTCTCTGTTTATGAAATGACTACCCCCGTCAGATATGAGAATCTTAGGAATCCCGAACCATGCTATGATGTGATCTCTCAAGAATCGACAAACAGTCCTACTGTCGGCAGTTCGGGCGGGAATAGCCTCCACACATCGACTTACATCATCGACAGCAAGCAGAATATATTCATAGCCCTGACTATTGGGAAACGAGCCCATAAAGTCGATGCCCCATACGTCGAAGACGTCTGAGATCTGAATGTATTTCAAAGGCATTATGTCTCTCATTGCTATGGTTCCACCCATCTTCTGACAGTCAGTGCAGCCTTTGACATAATCATCTGCATCTTCGAATAATGAAGGCCACCATAGGCCACTTTGAAGAACTTTTGCTGCCATACGTTTGCCTGAATGATGTCCTCCAGAATCTTGGTCATGACATAAAGCGAGGACACTTGGAACTTCCTCCTGAGGAATGCACCTTCTCCAGATACAATTTGCTCCCTCACGAAACAAATACGGATCCTCCCACTGGTAGAAATGGATTTTAGACAAGAATCTGTCTATTTTCAACTTAGGACAGTCCTGTAGGATTTTCTTGGTCACCAGATAATTCACAATGTCTGCATACCAAGGAAGCGAGGTGATAGACAGAATTGCCTTGTCTGGAAAGGTCTCTGTGATCGGCTGCAGGTTCAGCTCAGGAGATTCCAGCTCAGGAAGCCTTGATAGATGATCGGCCACCACATTCTTTACCCCAGGTTTATCTTTGATTTCCAAGTCAAATTCCTGGAGGAGAAGGATCCACCGAATGAGACGTGGTTTGGCGTCCTTCTTCTGCTGTAAATACCGAATGACCGAATGATCAGTGTAAATGATTACTTTGGATCCAAGGAGGTAGGATCTGAACTTTTCCAAGGCAAAGACTACTGCTAGCAGCTCCTTTTCAGTGACAGTGTAGTTTCTTTGGGCTTCGTCAAGCGTTCGACTAGCGTAGTGAATCGCAAATGGTACATTATCTTTTCTCTGTCCAAGTACAGCTCCGATGGCATAATCTGACGCATCGGTCATTATCTCGAAAGGCTGAGTCCAAATCGGTGGCTGTAAGACAGGGGACTGTGTGATGAGTTCTTTCAACGGATTAAAGGCAAGGAGCACTCGGTCATCTACAATAAATTCATTCTCCTTGCCGAGCAACTCAGTCAACGGTCTGGCCAGTTTGCTAAAGTCTTTTATGAATCGTCGGTAAAAATCGACATGGCCCAAGAATGACCTGACTTGCTTGATGGTTATAGGTGGCTCAAGTTTGGAAATCACATCCACCTTGGCTGGGTCAACCTCCATACCACATTTAGAAACAACGTGACCTAGCACGATTCCTTCGGTTGATGAACCTCAGTTTCATCATCTTTATTTTCCATAATTAACCCCCTTGCTTAAAGTTTTGTCAATAAAACCCAGATAAAGTCTTGTAATTAACAGAGTCCTTAATAAATTAAAAATCACAAAAAATGACAAAATAAAAATTCGTGGTATTTTTAGACCCAAAAATACCCTCAAAAAGATTTTATGGCCTCAGGTGATCTCATCTCAAGTTTTTGTCAACATGAAACTTGTAGATCTCATCAAGATCTACAACTTTCATGTTTTGAGTTTTCTCAAAATCGATCATCTAGCCCTCCAAAAATCAACTAAAAGGAATGAATAAATCTGATTGGGCCACGTGGCCCATTCTGGGGGCGCCACGTGGCCCGGCCCCTTTGTCTCATCCGCCATCACCCCTGACCGTTGGATCTCGTTCCAAATCTAACGGCCCTGCTGTGTCCACGTTCCTCTTTCTCCTAAGCCCTCAGATCTTCCCCGCACTCCATCTTCACCGTACGTTTCCGCCTTCTTCTGCTCACGCCACGTGGCTCGTCCGTCACCATCTGATCATCGTCTGAAGGTGCGATCTCAGCCGCTCTTCCCTTTGACACCCATCAACCATCCGATCTAACCCTGGGGTCCATCTGAGCCGTCCTTAAGCGACTTCCCCTTTGCTCGACACGTGGCGCGATCAACGCCCGTCGTTCATATCGCCCCGATCTAATCTTGCCCGTCACTTAGCGCCTAATTGTCAGCCATTGGATCTCAAGATCCAACGGCCGACAGTCTTCGTCTACCTCGGTCAACCTGTCTTCCCCACGATCTTCACCGCGCGAAGACCGTTCCCCCTTTCCATTTTTCCGACCTCACCAGCCACCACTTCGACTTCGACGCTTGGCGTCCTGAGACCTGCGAGGATAAGCACGAGGGGGGAAGGACCAGGGGTGCTCACGCTCTGTCTATAGAGAGCAACTGCCCGACGCCCTTCCTCCATCACCCACGACCCTCGCGAGCATAACCTCCATCCACGAACCTCTCTCCACGCGCCCCATTTCCTCCTCGAAACCCACGTCTCCACCACAGTTACCGCCGACTCGCCCCTTCAAATACGCCGCCCTCCTCCTCCGATAGCTTTGTCTGCCTTTATGTAGGAAACCTCCCAGCGAGTCCCCGCCCCCCGGTGACAGCGAGGGGGCGGTGAGGAGCGCGAAGACGAAGGTCTGCCTCGGTGATGACCCCGGGCCATGGTAGGCCAGGCCTGCGGAGCCCCGCCTCCGCCAAGCTGCTCCCCGTAGCCGGGGGAGTCCAACGATGACCGGAGCTCCGCCCAGGAGCTCAAGCGCAGGCCCTACGACCCGCCATTGCCCAGGTAAGATTTCTGATCTTCTCTTGTTTTTCTTCTTATTTTTGTCTAATTTTCTTAGCTTCTTCACGCACTCCCCTTGCTCCATTATCACCTCCCGAGCTTCGCGGCTCTGCCCCTTTTCACGCACACACTCCCCTCACCTTCTCCCTCCTCCAAACCTTATATCGCCTCCGACTCACCTCCTCCGCCCTCGCGGCGTAGGAGCTCCGAGCTCTCCACCTTCTCCGTCCCCGATGAGCTCCCACCTCACTCCATGCACGCACGCACGTATTCTGTCTTCTTCGGCTATGTGTAATAACCCTGCAGGTCGATCACCTATTCAATGGCCGGAGAGCTCACCGGGCCAACTTCGTCAAGTTCACCGTCGACGTAAGAGCTCCGATGGATCACGCCAGAAGGTCCATCACCTCGCCCGAGCTCCAAGCTTCGTCGACAGACCTTCAGGAGCCTCGGGCGAGCACCATCGGGCCCAGGACAGAGCGGTGGAGGAAGAGCTCCCTCGTCGGAGCTCGTTAGTCGCCGCCAGCCGAAGGTGGATGACGAGCAGCAGTTGCCGTTGGATGGTCACCTTCCAGCGACCATCCAACGACCCAGAAGAGGCCACGTCACCGACTTCAAGAGCCATTCGATCACCATGATCGGATGGTCCATGCCTAGCCACGTGGCGTCACCAGAACACGCCCAAGCCTTCATCTCCGTGCCTCCAGGCTCGGTTGCTCCTTGCCTCCTCCGAGCCTCTGCCGAACCATCAGCGGCTTCGACCCCGTCCGAGCCTCAGCCGAAGCTAGACCGAACCTCTGCCGAACCCGAACCTTCGTCCAAACCTGGGGAGGCACGCGCCTGACACGTGAATCCTTGGGTTATTTGCAGAGACGCCCCGCCATCTTCTCCATTATGCAGATAGGTCCCTGGAGCACGTGCAGTCCACGTGCATTTGGGTAATTTGCAATTTTGCCCTCGCGGGTTTTAATAATTGCAAAAACAACCCTGTTCGTGTGGGTATTTTACAGGGAAGCTCCCGTCCTTTTACTTATTTACATTTTAGTCCCTGCCATGACCTATTTGTAGTTATCTTTTTTATGTTTTATTGCATTTATGCCCCTATCTTCTTTGATGCATATCTTGAGCTACATAGCTCCAATCAAGTTGATTTCAGTTTCATTTTGAAGCTCTTTTCGTCATCTTTATTATGGCATGCTTTAATTTGAGATTTGACACTATAATCAGGAGTGTATTATCTTATTATCTAAGTGTCTTGATTCCTTCATTTATCATGCCTACGTGTTTCATATTTGTAGAGGCTTCTTTATTTCAACTCAGTTTGACTCGTGATTTTCTTATGGCTCAAGTGACTATTATTTTGGGCATATCATTCACTTTGCATGGCATCTATTTGCATGATAAAAAATTAATAAAAAATGCATGTTTATTTTTAATGCATTGTATTGTTACCTTGCATCATTTGACCTATATGCCTCTAACTCAACATTTAATTAAATAAACTAAAATCCGATTAATAGGAGAGAGGCTCGTGTCCCTGAGTTCGACCTTGGTTTCTTGCCAAGTAAAATAAAAATTAACGACCATCGCATTCTTATTTGACATGTATCAATGAGGTAGTCTCTTTGATGACCAAAATCGGCCCGACTGCATCGACATGTTTAAGTGCTAATTCCACACTCTTAAAGGGTCGATTTTGCGGTTCGTCAAATGGCGCCGTTGCTGGGGACACGGCTCATTTCTTTTATTTTTTGGAATTTTGTTTATTTAATTAAGTGTATCTTTTTATAGGTCATTTTTTTTGTTCATTCATTTTGCATTGTAAAATTTTTTCTCTATGGATCTCTAACCATTGTTTTTGTGGCAGGGCCCTTGATGGTTCAAGGAGGCGAGGAGCAGGACACTTCCCGCTGCGAGGAGCCGCAAAACATGCATGGAGCAAATAGGAAAAAAATGTGTTGCATTTTTATAATAATTCGTCTTTTACAGTGGTCTTCGATCGAAGACTCGCGATTGTAATCGAACGATCATGGTTGTGTGGGGATCGTCCCCACTTGAGTGTCGACCTAGGACTAGGCACGCGGCTCTCCGAGCTTATTTTAATTTTTCCATATTTTTACGTGCTTGATCGTAGGTAGGACACACTAATTTCTATACGCACATAATCTCGCATCACTTAGCTAAAAGTAATGAAGATTAATCCCCGCTAATAGATGCATGATTAGGTGCGGTTTTATTCGACTTGCATACATTGATTTTGGTTTTGAAAACGACCCCAGTTTTTCACTTGTTTTTGTCAAATCACTGCATGATTTATCCTAGATCGCGTTTTTTTTTCATCGAATACATGTTTTTCTCGGCTTTCATTTCCTAGCTCAATCACCTAGGATTAATGGAAAACGGAATGAACGGTAGACGAGGATTTTCTGATTGATGTGCTAACCTTAATTCAGTGATAATTCAAAATAAAATTGGGACTGTTAATTGCAAGTCAAACAAAAATGGAGTAAAATTCGGTTTTGGGAGAGCAACACCCGCGCATACGCCTTGATTTTCATTTCACATTTTTTCTCCGTGTAATTATCTAACGTTTTATCACCAATAAAACCGACAAGATAATCAACCAACCTTGGTTGGTTTCATGTGTGAGTTGGTGAAACTGAGGGTTTTTGCTTGCTTGAATTGAGCCATGTTTGCTACACAACCCTAAAACCTTAGTCACTCCATTTCATCTCCAAAGATTCAACCGCTCACTTGTAAATCCATCCCTCTTCTTCGTTCACCTTGGGTTCCTTCCAACATCAATTCCCATCTTTATACTTAGGCCAATCTCAGCCTAAGTATAGGGGGGACCCGAGTCCCCGTGATTTTCTCTACTCTTCTTTTCTTGCCTTTATACTTAGGTTATTTCTAACCTAAGTATAGGGGGAGCCCCTCTTAGCTCCCGTATATTCCTATATATTTAAATGAACCTATGTACTTGTAACATCTAGTGCTATGAGGACATAGCAAAGTTTAAGTATAGGGGGGTATACCGTATATACCGTATTTTTACTTTAGCTATAATCTGGAAAATTTGAAAAATTTAAAATTTTTGGCTAAGGTAAAAATCGTTGGACTAAGAGAACTCAAATGATTTCGCGGCTTTTCGATATTATGTTACGCTATTTTTATAAAAAAATATTTTCGAAAATGATTTTTTGAAAATGTTTTGAAAACTTTTTATTTTGTGTGACATGGTTTTGAAAAATTGCCTTCTCTTTTCAAGGAAAGTTGAGTTTAACTTGTGTTTTAACTTTATTAAAATCCATAAAAATCAGAAAAATCCTAAAAATCCTTTAAGAGTCATTTGTGACTACTAAACCCAATTAAGTCAGCCACGTTCAGTGAGGGTTCGCCCTTAGCAGATTGGATGGTTTAGAGGACATCGCGCAAGGCCCCATCCTCAAGCAACGGGCTTCGGCCTGTACTTACATCCATACTGGCTGAATTGCAGATGCTCAATTGAGTTTAGAAGCTCTAATATCTCTTAAAGTTCAAAAAACAGTGTGTCTTGTTTTTGAATGAAGAAGTTGGTTTAGTCCTCTACACTTACACTTTCACCCAAGATCTGAATTAGTCAAGGAGACTTAGCTTTTCGAAGTCTTTGAGATTTTAGGATTAACCAGCCTTAGTCATCAGGGTCTTAGACTTAATTATCCACATTCCCCTAGGTCTCTAGATTTGCATGCTATATTCCATGCTTAGTCTCAGACATAAAGAATATGATCAGCACAACACATGCACGCTGCGGTTTTGATTGAGATGAGTTGACTCTTCACCTGAGGGATTGGGATGAGGGAATCAAGTTTGGATTTGATCTAATGATGCTCGAGGATGGGATAAAATCTTTGGAGGCTTCATGAAACCTGAGTGTCAGCAATAATAGCCAGTATGAGAACTTGATTCTTATACTAATCTCTTGATATTGACCTAAGTGCTGGGGTGTGAAATAAATAAAAAAATTTGTTGATCAGTGTGCGCCAACTCTTGGTAAAAGCAGTGGAGCTAGCCACAAATTATACAAGTCAATGAATTTCAAAGAAAAGCTCTCATTCCACAAAGTTACATATCAAAGAGCTTCCACCAAAGGCGAGCGCTCCCCAAACTTTTCAAAGTGTCCACTTGGACCACCGCTATTAGGACAAGGAGTCGGGCTTGCACCAAAAAAGGGCTCTGCATCGTAAATGCTACAAGTCTGGGTGTCGAAGGTACGATAGGTACTCAAAAGAGACACACCCCGGTGTACTCCCAGGAAAACAAGTGCAGACGGCTCCAACTTCTCTTGACGGACGCACTGATCAACACCAAAAAAATGTGTTGCGTACAAAGGCACTAGAGAGAATTCTTGTTCCAATGAGAGGGAGAGAAGAATTGACACAATCCCATGCCCTCCATTTCTGGCCTGCCATCTACATTTTCTAAGTTTGACAACTAAGGAGACGGTGGACTGAATGCAAGATTGGATTTATTCCCTAGTGCTGAGGATTGGGTCCTTAGGAGATTTTCTCGGACCAAGACTTTGGGTGAAGACTTGACTCTACTCTCGAAATTGCAGTCAACACTAAACTTCATATCCTTTAGTTTATATGTACATCAGAGAGAGTCTAGAGAAGTAGAGGAATTGGAAGCCTCTTGATTAAGGCTGGGTTGAACTCTAGAATTTTTGGATCTCTGAAGCCGAGTCGACTTGATCAGATTGGATCCTGTATTCACATGCACAAGGGGGTTAATCCAACTTAGTCATTCTTTTTGATGCTCGAGGACGGGCATAGTTTAAGTATAGGGGGGTGATGAACCTCAGTTTCATCATCTTTATTTTCCATAATTAACCCCCTTGCTTAAAGTTTTGTCAATAAAACCCATATAAAGTCTTGTAATTAACAGAGTCCTTAATAAATTAAAAATCACAAAAAATGACAAAATAAAAATTCGTGGTATTTTTAAACCCAAAAATACCCTCAAAAAGATTTTATAGCCTCAGGTGATCTCATCTCAAGTTTTTGTCAACATGAAACTTGTAGATCTCATCAAGATCTACAACTTTTATGTTTTGAGTTTTCTCAAAATCGATCATCTAGCCCTCCAAAAATCAACTAAAAGGAATGAATAAATCTGATTGGGCCACGTGACCCATTCTGGGGGCGCCACGTGGCCTGGCCCCTTTGTCTCATCCGCTATCACCCCTGGCCGTTGGATCTCGTTCCAAATCTAACGGCCCTGCTGTGTCCACGTTCCTCTTTCTCCTAAGCCCTCAGATCTTCCCCGCACTCCATCTTCACCGTACGTTTCCGCCTTCTTTTGCTCACGCCACGTGGCTTGTCCGTCACCATCTGATCATCATCTGAAGGTGCGATCTCAGCCGCTCCTCCCTTTGACACCCATCAACCATCCGATCTAACCCTGGGGTCCATCTGAGCCGTCCTTAAGCGCCGTCCCCTTTGCTCGACACGTGGCGCGATCAACGCCCGTCGTTCATATCGCCCCGATCTAATCTTGCCCGTCACTTAGCGCCTAATTGTCAGCCGTTGGATCTCAAGATCCAACGGCCGACAGTCTTCGTCTACCTCGGTCAACCTGTCTTCCCCACGATCTTCACCGCGCGAAGACCATTCCCCCTTTCCATTTTTCCGACCTCACCAGCCACCACTTCGACTCACCAACTGCCCCACACCCTTCCTCCATCACCCACGACCCTCGCGAGCATAACCTCCATCCACGAACCTCTCTCTACGCGCCCCATTTCCTCCTCGAAACCCACATCTCCACCACAGTTACCGCCGGCTCGCCCCTTCAAATACGCCTCCCTCCTCCTCTGATAGCTTTGTCCGCCTTTATGTAGGAAACCTCCCAGCGATTCCCCGCCCCCCGGTGACAGCGAGGGGGCGGTGAGGAGCGCGAAGACGAAGGTCTGCCTCGGTGATGACCCCTGGCCATGGTAGGCCAGGCCTGCGGAGCCCCGCCTCCGCCAAGCTGCTCCCCGTAGCCGGGGGAGTCCAGCGATGACCGGAGCTCCGCCCAGGAGCTCAAGCACAGGCCTACGACCCGCCATTGCCCAGGTAAGATTTCTGATCTTCTCTTGTTTTTCTTCTTATTTTTGTCTAATTTTCTTAGCTTCTTCACGCACTCCCCTTGCTCCATTATCACCTCCCGAGCTTCGCGGCTCTGCCCCTTTTCACGCGCACACTCCCCTCACCTTCTCCCTCCTCCAAACCTTATATCGCCTCCGACTCACCTCCTCTGCCCTCGTGGCGGAGGAGCTCCGAGCTCTCCACCTTCTCCGTCCCCGATGAGCTCCCACCTCACTCCATGCACGCACGCACGTCTTCTGTCTTCTTTGGCTATGTGTAATAACCCTACAGGTCGATCACCTATTCAATGGCCGGAGAGCTCACCGGGCCAACTTCGTCAAGTTCACCGTCGACGTAAGAGCTCCAATGGATCACGCCAGAAGGTCCATCACCTCGCCCGAGCTCCAAGCTTCGTCGACAGACCTTCAGGAGCCTCGGGCGAGCACCATCGGGCCCAGGACAGAGCGGTGGAGGAAGAGCTCCCTCGCCGGAGCTCGTTAGTCGCCGCCAGCCGAAGGTGGATGACGAGCAGCAGTTGCCGTTGGATGGTCACCTTCCAGCGACCATCCAACGGCCCAGAAGAGGCCACGTCACCGACTTCAAGAGCCATTCGATCACCATGATCGGATGGTCCATGCCTAGCCACGTGGCGTCACCAGAACACGCCCGAGCCTTCATCTCCGTGCCTCCAGGCTCGGTTGCTCCTTGCCTCCTCCGAGCCTCTGCCGAACCATCAGCGTCTTCGACCTCGTCCGAGCCTCAGCCGAAGCTAGACCGAACCTCTGCCGAACCCGAACCTTCGTCCAAGCCTGGGGAGGCACGTGCCTGACACGTGAATCCTTGGGTTATTTGCAGAGACGCCCCGCCATCTTCTCTATTTTGCAAATAGGTCCTTGGAGCACGTGCAGTCCACGTGCATTTGGGTAATTTGCAATTATGCCCTCGCGGGTTTTAATAATTGCAAAAACAACCCTGTTCGTGTGGGTATTTTACAGGGAAGCTCCCGTCCTTTTACTTATTTACATTTTAGTCCCTGCCAGGACCTATTTGTAGTTATCTTTTTTATGTTTTATTGCATTTATGCCTCTGTCTTCTTTGATGCATATCTTGAGCTACATAGCTCCAATCGAGTTGATTTCAGTTTCATTTTGAAGCTCTTTTCGTCATCTTTATTATGGCATGCTTTAATTTGAGATTTGACACTATAATCAGGAGTGTATTATTTTATTATCTAAGTGTCTTGATTCCTTCATTTATCATGCCTATGTGTTTCATATTTGTAGAGGCTTCTTTATTTCAACTCGGTTTGACTCGTGATTTTCTTATGGCTCAAGTGACTATTATTTTGGGCATATCATTCACTTTGCATGGCATCTATTTGCATGATAAAAAATTAATAAAAAATGCATGCTTATTTTTAATGCATTGAATTGTTACCTTGCATCATTTAACCTATATGCCTCTAACTCAACATTTAATTAAATAAACTAAAATACGATTAATACGAGAGAGGCTCGTGTCCCTGAGTTCGACCTTGGTTTCTTGCCAAGTAAAATAAAAATTAACGACCATCGCATTCTTACTTGACATGTATCAATGAGGCGGTCTCTTTGATGACCAAAATTGGCCCGACTGCATCGACATGTTTAAGTGCTAATTCCGCACTCTTAAAGGGCCGATTTTGCGGTTCGTCATCGGTCACCATGAAGTTGCTCTTCTCCCATGAGAGTACAAGATTGACTTTGCAGCACCTCCATAAGACTCGGTCTAAATAATCCAGATATTAGTCAAATGAATCCCCGTAGACCGAAAAATCGTCCATAAAGACCTCGAGAAAGTTGCCCACCATATCAGCAAAAACTGCAAGCATACACCTTTGAAATGTAGCTGGGGCGTTGCAAAGCCCGAACGGCATCCGTCTGAAGGCATATGTACCAAAAGTACAGGTGAACGTGGTCTTCTCTTGATCTTTAGGAGCAATAGCAACTTGATTATACCCAGAGTTACCATCAAAGAAGCAGAAATATTCCTTCGCGGCCAATCTCTCCAAGATCTGGTCGATGAAGGGTAAAGGAAAGTGGTCCTTCTTTGTTGCGAGATTAAGTCTTCTATAGTCCACGCACACTCGCCATGAATTGGGTACTCTGGTTGCGATCTCCTCTCCTTTGTCATTCTTCACAATGGTGATCCCTGATTTCTTGGGCACAACATGCAGAGGGCTCACCCATTTGCTGTCGGAGATGGGATAAATGAATCCCGCATCACACCATTTCTGAATCTCTTTCATAACAACCTCCCGCAGGTTAGGATTTAGTCATTTCTGAAGTTCTCGAGAGGGCCTGCAATCTTCTTCTAGAAAAATGCGATGCGAGCATAGTGATGGATTAATCCCATGGAGATCTGAAGTTCGCCAGCCTATCGCCTTGCGGTTGCATTCAAGAACCTCCATCAGACGAGATTCTTGGTCTTAGGTCAGATGTGCATTGATAATGACCGGGTACATGTTCGGTTCTCCCGCAAGGAAGGCGTATTTCATGTTGGAGGGCAAAGGTTTCAGCTCTGGCGGGGTCTGAGCTGCTTCAGAAGTGATCTCAGCTATTAAGGCAGGTGGTGATTCTTTCATCTGTTCTGCGTCCACCATAATCTGTCTGCTTCTTCTCTCAAATCTTGACAGAATGTCGCAATGATTTCCTTCTCATCAAAAGATTCTTCAAACATCTGCTCTTGGTTTTAAAGGCACATCACCCCTACGACAGTCTCTTGCAGCACATCAGCTAGTTCCTCATCCTGATCGATAAGGGGAAATTCGACTGCGGTCTCCACTTCCTCCTCGGGGCAGAGGAGTTCATGGATCTCATTGTCATCCAAAAATAAGTTGGTGTCTTGAATTTCTGCTAGAAAGTCGCAGTCGTCAGAATACTCAATCGCTCTTGCACATGCCGCAGATGTTCGTTCCGCTGATGTTCCGTCAGGCAGGGTCTCTACTCTGATTGTTTCATTGCCAGAACCAAAAGTGATTTCTCCCGTCCCATAGTTCACTACTACGTTAGAGGTCCGCAGAAATGGCCTTCCAAGTATGATTGAGGTAAGGAGCAATGGAGCGGGGACGTCCATATCTAGTACCACAAAATCGGCCGGGAACGGCTTTCCCTGAACCGTGACTATCACGTCCTCCAACAGGCCCCTAGGCCGCTTAACGGACTTGTCTGCAAACTGCAGAATCATCTTTGTAGGCTTGAGCGGTCCCAGCCTGAACTCCATAAGTAGCGAAGCTGGCATCAAGTTGACAGAAGAACCGCTGTCGAGAAGTGTTCGTTCAAACTCCTGATTGAACATCAGACAACGCACAAGAGGTGCTTCCATATCTGGCTTTTTATCCAGGAGGTTGCTGATGGCATTGACGGTGGCCATTGTGAGGATATGCTTTTCGGACTTCCCACCCTTGCTTCTGGAGTTGTGAGGATGAGGCCGTCACTTGGTTGTACATGCCTCTTTCAATCCTTTCTTCACGGCTGGCATGTACTCAAGAGCTTTCATTAATGGCATATTCATCACCAAATTCTGGATGATTTCTATAATGGCCGGATCAGACAAAGCATTTTTCAATTTTTTCATTTTTGTGTTTTTTTATTGCTTCAGGAAAAGGAATATTTACAACATCTTCATCAATTTCATTCAAAAGAGTGTCCATACTACTGTGTACAGGTAGATGGCAAAAAGGAATGGATTCATCTACAATTTGTGGACCAAAAATGACAAGCTCAGCTTTTGGTGCTGGCGTTGGACTCGCTGCAGGTGCAATGCTCCTCCTGTCAGGAACTGGCTATGAGGCAGGTGCAGACGTCTCCAATGCTGGCCGATCTCCACCAAGGTTGCTGTTATTTTTTTGTGTTTTGCTATTTTCTTCATTTTTTGTGATTTTCTGAGTGATGGTGCTGCTCCCAAAATGCTACTTGGCCTTGGTGTTGGCTGGACTGACGATTCCCCGTCAGATGCAAGATGCTTTCCCTTCGTCGTTGCTGATGGTTGGAGTGTCCTACCGCTCCTGAGAGTAACAACATTAGATAAAAAACAATTTAATTCACCTGATTCGGATTGGACACTGCCGGCTACCTGCTCCTTGCGTTGGAAGTTGTTCGGATTGGCTTCGACTTGGGCTTGTTTGACGTTCTTGGCTGCCATCAGGTCGTCGATCTTCTGGGTCATCTCAGCCATGTTGTTCATTAATTGTTCTAAATAGGCCAGGGCCGGATTAATCAGCACAATCTCAGAAGAATCCCCCTGCTGGGGTCTAGAATGCTGGTATGGCGGCTGAGATTGCGACGGGTAACCCTGGGAAAATTGGTGAGGAGGAGGGTTGGAGGAGTACTGTGAATTCTGTTGGTTGTATTGAGCAGCCAGTTACTGATTGTATCCTTGTCCGCGATATCCGGACTGCTGAGGACCGTGCTGGTAATTCTGCCTCCAGGTGTTACCGTGAGATGGAGGCTGGTATTGGTAGGAGGGCTGGAAGGGTCTCCCACCCTGCTGCTGATGGTGATATGGCATGTTGCCCATGTTCTAACCCTGAGAGTGTCCCTGAGGACGGGTCAGCTGCGCTTCATTGTTCCATACGCCATTGATCTCCTGAATTAGTGGCAGGGGTGGAGAGAACTGCTCGGAGTAAGCTGGCTGAGACTCAGGTTGATATACAACCATCTGTGTTTGGGGCTGCGGGGGCTGCTCCAGAACTTGCACGTAATGCACGTGCTGAACAGGCTGGGGCTTCGGTGGAGTCGGCTGAGGGTTCTACTGCATTGTGGGCTCCTTCTTCTCGGCATGCGGCTCTGCAGAAGTAGACACAACGTTGCACATGTTGGCATTCAACACATGAACGAGCTGCTCCAGCTGTTGGGAAATCTAGTCGAGCTTTTCCAGACCCTGGGTCCTCTTCTCAATGATAGATAGTTTTTCAAGGTCCTGCGACCTCTTCTCAATGATGTCCACCTTAGACAGGTATCTCCCAATGATTCTCAGGTTGGAGCTCTCATCCTTGTCGTCGGTGTGAGAAGCCATGTTTACTGGCTTGCTGATGGCGGTTGGTAGCTTCAGGTATGCTCTGGACGAGGATTGAGCGGATTCTCCTTCAGCCATTTCCTCGAAGACATTCCATACCGCATCCTCGTCCTTGTTGAAATGCGAACCGCCACAAGCAACATCTACAAGCTTTTGGCTCTCAAGTGATAGCCCACCAAAGAGTTGCTGCACGAGACTAGTCTTTGGAATTTCATGATGGGGGCACTTTTCCTGGAGATCCTTGAATCTCTCCCACGCTTCATGGATGGTCTCGTGGGGCTGCTGGCAGAAACTGGAGATACGAGCACGCATCTGATTCAATTGCCCGAGAGGATAGAATTTATGGAGAAATGCAGACTTCAGCTCCTCCCAAGTCGTGACGACCTTCCCAAGATGGTCGACCCAATATAGGGCCTTGTCTTTAAGGATGAAGGGAAAAGCGGTCATCTTGACTACCCCCAGAGGAATACCCGGGTAGTGAGCAGTGGCACAGATGCGGCCAAACTTCTTGAGAAAGATATAAGGTTCCTCAGTGGTATTCCCGTGGAATGTGGGAAGCAGAGACAAAAATTGCGGCTTTAGCTCGAAGTGGGCATACATACGTGGAACCTGAATCCATTCTGTGATGCGGCGCGCTCCTAGGTTGTATGTTTCCTTTAGTGTAGGCTTCGGCTGTGGTGGATCCGCTTCCACTGCATCAAATTCTGGTCCTCCCACTGAGAACTCATCTCTGACTTCTTGAAAATTAGGATCCTGGTTTGGATCGTCCTCCCTGTGGTCATCTCTTGCATCGGCCCTCCTCCTTAGATCGTTCAACATATCTTGGAAGGCGGTCTGGGCTAGGGCTTGATTAGTCAACTGCTGCTGGATGGCTTGAATGGAAGCCATCAGCTGACTGTTAACCTCGTTCTGCGTGGTGTACTGTCCTTCCCTCGGATTGACTTCAGGTTTAGGTGGGGGTGTGGTCCCTTTCCTCTTCCACCTGCCATCTCAGATTCTACTTGGTTTGCTGACTCGGGATCGGGCTCTAAGTCGGCGTGGACCGCAGCAAGCTGCAGGCGACGCTCCGACGAGGGCTTGGACCACCTCGATTCGAATCCTCGGAGCTAAACCTCGGGCTCAATCTCCTCCTGCTGTCACCAGGAGTACAACGGGCTAGGGATTTAGGTCTAACGATGGAGGAAGAGGATTAAAACTCGAGGGGAGGTCAAGGGGTCCTTTTTAAACAATGGTCGAGAGGGCTCGCAAATCAAATATTATCGGGCGGATCTTGGGTCCAAAGTCAAATCTGAGCCTTGGGCGTGTAAGCCTGATCATAGGGCTACAAAAGTCATGAAGACATCGAGCTCTAAAGATGAAAGTCTCGACCTCGAAAAATCCGCAAAAGTGGGGAGAAAACGAGGTCTCTGACAAGGACTGGGAGGGTCAGACAGTTGACCGAGGTCAACTGTCAGACGCACCTGGTTGGTCCACGTGGACCAACCAGGAAAAACCTCTAGAAATTATTTTATAAATTCAATTTAAAATAGCTAACGATTTTATTCATTTTTAATTATAAAATAAAAAATGTTTATTTTTTTATGAAGTATTTTATAGTGATTTTTATTTATTTTTATGAGGTGTATTTTTACAAGTTTACTTTTATACCCCTTATAGGTATATTACCTATATATATTTTATTATTTTTTTATTTTGTGATTTTAATTTATTTATTTTTATTTATTATTTTATAAAAATATAGAATATTTTTATATATGTAATTATATTTTTATTTTAGTTTTCTGAATTGTTTTGTGTATTTAATAAAATATAAGTATATATATAGGTATAAGTATATGCATTATACCTATGTGTAATATATACATATATTTTTATTTTATATTTTATTTAGGTTTTTATTCTGATTTTGATGTACATCATTATTATAAGTAATATTTACAACATTATAAAAATATAAAATTATAAAAATAATAAATAAATAATAAAATGAATATTTTAATCTGTACAAGTATACAATATGGGTCCAAAACTCAACTTTCAAACCGTAACTCTGCCAAATGCGAAAACACCACCATTAAATAGCTTATTTTGAATTATATACAATTAAAGGTGAGTTTGAAGCATTTGGAGTTTTTATAAGTGAGATATGGGTCTGGGAAGTTGAGATTCTGGATTTTTATATAGATCATAACTTTTTATCTGTACATTATTTTTGAGTGAAATCAATTTTGTATTTTTATTTATTTAATTATCTACAACTTTCATGTACAAAGTTTCTTTATTTGAGGTATAAAAAGTGGAACCAAAAATAGGTCCCAAAATGCATAAAGAATGAATAAAAAATAAATAGGATTTATTGGTATTTTGACCCTTATCTCCCCCTACTTTATTCCTTGTCGACCTAGTCATTGAGATGCCTAGGTCTCGAGGTTTCGGGTCATAAAATATTTACAATAATTTATTCTTTTTCTTTTCTTTTCTTTATTCTATAATTTTAGCATTAAAAACTGTATTTTATGCACATTTTGTACACAAATGTATGGATGATAAAATGCATGATTTGACACTATTTACACGCATTTACACGGGTTTTTAAGGCCAAAATGATAGAATAAAGATGATGAAACATAGATTCGTCATCGTCTTACTTATGTAATAAGACACAAATTCAATGGATTAATATATTCTTTTAGAAAGTATATGGTTAATATTATCACCCAATTATCGAATGAGAAATCTATTGATACATTCCGAAGAAGATAGTCAAACATGTGCTTGAAGTTCGGATTTATCAAAATTTTCTAGTGTGAAGGATGGATGAGTATTTGGAATACTCAGGGTTACTCTTATTGTTGTAATGGATCATCTACTATGACACTTCCATACCGAAGAAGTGTTGAAATAGGATGAATTTTAGTGGCTCCATTTTAGCTAGATGATTTTTGATTTAACTGGATTAAATCCAATTTCCAATTCAAATTCCAATTTTATTGTCCAACTATTGGGAACAGAAATGATCATGGAAATAGAAATACACAAGCTCCTCGAGTTGATTTCTTATCTCTAAATGGTTTAGATTATGATTAGAAATGGTCAAGGAAGCTGGATCCAGCTCACCGATACTTACTCCAGCTCATAGAGAGTGTGTTGCGTTTCATTGAGAGTGTAAAGCATTACAACTCGAGCTCAACATTCGTAGGGGACGGATTTTTACAAAAATGTTATAAACCCTTAAATTGGATAGTTATCCACATTTCAAGTTACTATACATGGATAGTATGATCTCTCTGACATTATCGCCAAGTATCCGCATTTGTAGAGTCCTAATTGGATTAGGACTCATAGTTATTTATGCCAATATTGTAATAATAATAGTTATTATTGCAAGGATAATTTTGTGAATAAGATTCCCAAATATATCTCATTAATTAATGTGAATAGTGAATCACAATGATTAATATTTATATGGATATGATTCGTATAATATTTGTGTAAAAATTATTTACATAATATTTTCAAGGCATGAAATTGTGTGAATTTGATTCACTTTAATTTTCTAGATGTAAATTTGATTTACATTTATTTTTTGAGCTCATGAATATGATTTAAAAGCTTTGAGGATTAATTCCATAATTTCTCCAATTTTGATAACGGGATTATCAAGTTAATTAATTAATAGATAAAAAGACAACAATCTGGACTAATTTTAGTTAAGATATGTTGTTTTTTATTGTTAATTAATTAAGTTAATTTATTAATAGATAACAAGACAACAGCCTTTACTAGCTTTAGTTAAGCTAAGTTGTTGCTTATTTATTGTTAATTAATTACTATCAATTTGATATAAAAAAGAGATAATCCTATTTGAATTAGGACTTACTCTCAACCCTTGATTTAAAATCCAAGGGACTACAACATACATGTTGGACAAGTGGTGTAAGTACAAAAGAAGAGTAAGGCCCTCTCTTTTAATTTTGGAGAGCAATAGTCCTTAGAAATTCCATGTCCCTTGAGATATAGAAGAGTTTTAAGAGTCTCCATATCTCATACGTCTCTTCTTCTTGCTATGGTCAACATCCAGATTCGTGAGAAGCAACGCGGTTCATCTCTGCGTCCACGAGAGACACTTCTACAGATCGGACTTGATTCAGGAGGTCTCTTACTTTGCAGACTCACGCTTTAAGAGGTAACCCTGATTTGTTCTTCATTATTCATCATGAATATTAGAAATCCTAAAGGAAATCATTTCCTTATTTTTGTGATTTCTAGATGCACAAATCGTTGTGCTGTATTTTCTAGGGTAAATTACAATTTGGGTCCCCATCTATGGGTCCGATCTCAGAATGGGTCCCGATCTTTAAATTGTAACGATTCAGGTCCCAGGGCCATTAATGTAAGGAACTTTTTGGTGTTAATGACAAGTATGCCCTTGTTTAAAAGTTGGAACTCAACCTCCATTCTCTTCCCAACAAGGGCATATTCATCATGGACCTCAAAATTTCCATTTCCTAAATGGTCCTGGGACCCTAATCGTTACAATTTAAAGATCAGGACCCATTCTGGGATTGACCCATTGTTGGAGACCCAAATTGTAATTTACTCTATTTTCTAATTCATATGATGAACAAACATTGTTTTAAAAAATTGTTCGCTAAATATTATGTATTTTTCGTGATGTGTAGTAAATATTTTTATTTACTTCCTTCACTCATCCCTTATACCATGATGATGGAGGCACGGTTGGAGCTCCGACAAGGAAGCCAGAGCTTCACCGCCCCCGTTCGTGCTCGTGGAAGGTCTAGAGATATTTAGAAGTGCCTATCAATGAAGTTTGATGAGAGGAGGAGCAACAAAGATGGTTGTAGGTTGATTTCGACATAACCTCGTCAGAGGTGGAGCTCTAGAACTGAGCTTCGCCTAAAGTCCAACTATTGAAGGGACTTGCAAGTGGTTAGCAAGGGAGGGATATAGCCGAAGCGAAAGGGGGTGAATGATGCGCATCGTGAGTGAAGAAAATGGTGCATGTGGTGGGTCCTCCCCTACCTCCAACAAAGAAGGAGGCCTGGAGTCGAGGGAGGTTGTGAGGGAAGGAGGTGGTGATCAAAGTGGTCGGCGTGAGTAAGTGAAGTGTCGTGAAGGTGGTGGTGCAGTAAATGGATGATGGAACCTAGCGAGTGTGGTGGGAAAACAATATTAGAGGCTTACCTAATCGGAGAAGAAGAACGATAGAGGATAGGCCTGGGTTGAAGTCAGGAGGACGCTCAACCTGCTCGACCAGAGCATGGAGCTCAACGGCGAGCAGAGTTTCCATGACTTGGTCGGGGGAGCCAAGGGTCGACACATGATCCTCCAACCATTATCGCCATGCGACCCCTAGATTCTCTATCATAGGAGAAGGAGGACGACCAAGCATAAGGTTATGAAATGGTAGACAAAGTGGGTTGGCAACGGAGCGAGGGTTTTAAAGGGGAGGAGCACTGACCGTTACAGTGATGGAGGGGGTGGATTGTAACGGTTGTTGGCGATCGTAGGAATAGGATCAAAATGTATTAATGCCTCTGCGAGAAAGACGGGTCGTCGGGTTACATGGAGGGGGAGTTAGGGCTCGGAGAGGTGGAGAGACTAAAAATGGAAGAGGGAGTGGGCACAGAGAGGTGTTGCGTGGGAGAGAGGAATAGCTAAAGGTAGAATACGAGTCATGGACTATTGGATCTCACGATCCAACGATCAGGATTGAGGCACGGGTGAATAACGAAAATCTAGAGGGTCGTGTTTATCCACAAGGCAAATCAACAATCGCTGAGTTGACCACTCAAGAAATCTGTTAAATTCAACAATTAACCCACAATATAAATCAAGCGACGAAAAATAAGATGTGGAGTTAAATTTTATTATAACTCTATAAATGTGTGTTATGTCTAGAGTGTCGAACACAGGAAGCAAACAATAGATTTCAGAAATGAATCCAAAAATTTGTGTTCTAATCTTGTCTAAATGTTTTTGTATGGGTTTTTGATTATATATTTTTTGGATTATAATTTTTATTTTTATTTTTTTAATATTGTAATTTTTATTTTATTTTTATATTTGCTGATTTTAATTTCTTTTTCTTTTGAATATATAATATAGGAATATATAAAGCTATATATAATATGTGATAGTTTAATAATAAATACAATTTAAAATAAACAAAGGTCCAAAAAATGTTTTGTATTTTAAATAATTTTTTAGTATTTTTGTGATATTTTTGGAATTTTTGCTCATTTTTATCTATTTCTAAAGTAAAAATATCCTAAAATAGGGATTAAATAAATAGGCTGAATTATTTTAGAATTTAAAAATAGAAAATATGCCAAAATTTTCCAAAACTATTTTGAATTAATAATATATTATAAAAAAGAAAATTACGAAATAAATATGAATTTTTTTATTTTTTTGGATTTTTTTATATTTTTATGAAGGATTTTTGAGCTTTTTATTTTTAGTAATTTTATTTTATATTTTTAGGGAGTTTTGGTTTGGAGTTACTAAATAATAAAATATAAAAAATATATTTTTTTGGAAAATTTCAAAATGTTTTAATATTTTTTGTATTTTATAAGTCAATTAAGGACAAAAACACGCTCTATTGATTTTCAATAAATATTTAAAATGATAAAATGCAAAAATAAATATATAACATGAATTTTGATGTTAGAAGGCACTTAATCCTATTTTTTGAGAATTTTTGGAGCACAGATGCTATTTTTGGCAAATGGAAAACAATATTAAAAATAGTTAAATGTTGACAAAGGTTTTTTTTACAATTAAAAAGAAAGACAGGGAATACAAAGCAAATTACCCAAAAGAATTCAACTAATATTTGATGTTTATGGACTAAACATAAATTACAAAAGATTTAGGGGCCTTAATGCAAAATTGCCACCTTACGTGGGACAGCACGGCATGTGATGTGGACTGGACCCTATTGCATTATGATATAATACTAGGGGCTCATAAGTAATTTTACCAAAAGTTTGACACTATTAAAATAAATTACATGACTAAAAATAAAAGATAAAAATAGAGGATAGATATTGCAATTTTCCCCCACTAAGCACTTGGGCAGACGACTGGGATCTTCTAACTTTCCACGCATCGTGCCCACAACTCGTTATGATGCTTCGTGTCCGATGGTTGAGATTAGATCTCTAGAATGAGATCGATGGTGAGGGGTGACAAAATCCGATGGCACCTGTGCGTTCTGGGAGATGGCCTTGATTGGACGACAGAGAGGATACTTGGAAGAATGAGGGAAGAACTCACCCTTGGCGAGTTTCGATCGGGCACTGCTCACTCCTCCGGCCTCCTCGTGCGCCTCCTATAGGTTCTACACGTTCCTGCACCGGCTCCGCTCCTCCCCGAACCTCAAAGTAGGTCCAGAGCTCACGGAATGAGCTCAGGAGGTTGACGTCTCTAGCAAGGTTCCTAGGAGATGTTCCAGACAAAATCGAGCCTCAGATGGGGCGAAGCGGAGTTCTCCGACGAAGGGTGGCGGAGGATAACTGTTGTCCTGATCCAAGAAGGGTGCATGGTGAGTAGAAGGGGTTGAGATGAAGAGAAGGCAACGGGGAAAGGAGTAATAGTGGAGGGTGGGTCGGAACATATCAGGAGCATAGTGGAGTTGTCCGTCGGAGTGGAGCCCTGATGAACTACGAACGGGCTTTTTAATGCTAAAATAATCAATTAAACCTAAATCTACTCGTAAGAAATAAAAATAGAAACTAAAATCTACCTAGAAGTAAACGAAACATACCTCGAGTGGTCGGAAGCCACGAGATGGACCTCATGGCGGCAGAGCGTCACTGGAGATGGTGGAGGTCGCCTCTAAGCTACTCCTCGATCCAACCAAATGTTGGGCGAGCTCCCTGTCACGTAACTCAAGCCCTGGGGTGCAAAAGAAAGGAAAGAGGATGGCTAAAAGGGATTCCAAAAAAGAATGGCATGGGTCAGTATATGCATAGGATTGGGAAGATTGAGGTGGCATGATCGATGCAACATTCCTCAGACTGAAAAATCATGCTGGCGTTATGGAGCAAGGATTGAGGAAGAAAAGTTGATGAAAATCAACTCGTTTTGACGATTACATCGATCGAAGGAAAAAGGAGGAGTGGTCAAAGCTTGGTTTAACAGACCTAGCGCCTGGGGAGAAGAGTTGACTGGGGTCAACTCTTGACTCCCCCTAGTTGGTCTACGTGAACCAACCAGAAAAAAGGTAGACTGAAATTAATTGAAAAATTAATATTAATTAGTAAATTAATTAATTAACTAAAGTTATAAAATAAGAAGTATTTATTATTTTATTTAGTATTTTAATACGATTTTTATTTATTTTTATGGGCTTATTTATTACAAGTTAATTTTTAGGGTCTACTTAAAGGTATATTTACATATGTTTTGCATATTTTATTTTATTTTTGTTTTTTTATTTTAATATTTTATTTTCTCAATTTATATATTTATAACTTGTTTTTATATGCATAACTATATTTTTATTGTATTTTTATGATATAATATGTACACTTAAATAAATATAGGTATATAGTATATAGATATAAGTATTGGTATTTCACCTATGTATTATATAGACTATTTTATTTTTGTATTTCTTTATGATTTTATTCTCTTCTATATGTACATATGTTATAAATAATATTTATAAATTTATAAAAATACAAAATTATAAAAACAGTAAAGACTAAATAAAATGAATAACTTTTATAAGTAAACTATACAATATGGGTCCAAAACCTAACTTTCACACCTTAACTCCAAATTGAATGAACCACCTTCATTAAATAGCTTATTAAAAGTTTACAATTAAAGGTGATTTTGATACATTTTGAGTTCATATGGAGAAGATATGGGTCTGGAAAGTTTGGATTTTGAGTTTTTATTTTGAGTATAAAAAGTACACTATGTATTATTTTTATGTGAAATCAATTTTGTATTTTTCTATATTTTATTATCTATAACTTTCATGTATAAAGTTTCTTTATTTGAGGTATAAATAATTAAGAATGAAATAGGTCCCAAATAGGAATTATAAATGAATAAAAGAATGGGATTTTTTGTTGTATTTTGGCTCTTATCTCCCCTACTCTATTCCTTGTCGACGAAGTCATCAAGATACCTAGGTCTCAGGGTCTACGATCATAAAATACCTTTGACATTTTATTCATTTTCTTTTATTTTCTTTATTATATAATTTTTACATTTAAAATTATATTTTATATACAATAAATAGAATAAATAATTAATGTTAATTTATACAAAATAATGTTATTTACATGTATTTAGCTAAGGTATTTAAGGCCAAAATGATAGAATAAAGGTGATGAAATGGATATTCATCACCCTCCTATACTTGCCTTTGCTAGTCCCTAGGAAATACTTATGCAGTAAGTGCAGAACATAAAAATAAAGAAAACAAAAAGAAAGAAATTGGATTGATTTTAATTCTTAACTTTTCTTCATAAAATCATAGTTTGGAGCTTAAGTGAGACCTTTGGATTTTAGGTGCGGTCGGAACCTTATTGGGAAATGGATTTGAAACACAATAACCTTCGAGAGTCACAAAACTTTGCTCAAGTATCCTCAATAGCCATGTCAGAATAAGTCAACTCATACACAAACCTCATGACTAAGTACCACCAGCTCAAGAACTCTTTCCTTGAGAAGTGGGATATTCCCTTCTAAGTTCAAGTACAACCAGCTCAAGAAGAGGAGGTAGAGAGAAGAACGGGCGGTAATCAGTGTAGCTACCTATCCTAGGATGCTTGACTAGTGTAGCCAAGTCACCCGGCTGCAGGCTCACAAACATACGACTTTGAAGCTCAAGCTTTCTTATTGACTATATAAATATGTACGCTCCGGCAGGCATTTTATTTTTCAATAAGGATTGTCTACTATTTTGGAGTTTTTGATTTTTCCATTTTTTGAATAGTATATACAACATCATTTACCTATGGACTTTTTCCTCTTAAGCCAGTAGACTATCCATCTTTTGAAGCTTTATTGCAACCCACAACTTCTGTCTTTAGACCTTGTTGCCACTGAATCGAGTTGGGGTACAATGACCACAAATGTGTGACTTCCAATGTTTCCATTGGCTTGTGTCTCATGCCAGCAAATCCGTCCCTCTGCCACTTCAACTGAGGTGAGCAAAGTGAAAGGTGTAGGTGTACAAGCTAGGTTATTATCAACAAGAGTCGTGTGTATACTTCGAAATACTCTACTTAGGCAGTCAAGATGACACAGAGCCAAGTCTCGTGATCTCAATGAATTAAGTCAGCTAGACCAGAAGTACCTCAGTTCCAGTTCCTATAAAGTTCATGTGATTAAGTATATTTAAGGTCCAACCAAGCTCCAATCTTCAGATTTTATTTATACTAGATCAGTTAACAATTTCAATATGAAAAATGCAAATGCTTTGCACAATGCAAAGAAAAATATTTTTGTGATGCAATTTTCCAATTTTGAAATTTTTATGGATTTTTGAAAAAGATTTTTCAAAATTTTATGTAATTTTTGAAAAGGTTTTGCAAATATTTTTGGGATTTTTGATTTTGAAAATTTTTATGGATTTTTCAAAATAAGAGTTTTTTGGAAAAGAAATAGGTACATATATTTACATGGAAGTGCATCTCATATTTAGAAGATTTGGTTTTTAAGAATTTATTGGTTTATTTAGAAAACTAATTTGACAAATAACATTTTATAAAACTTGAAAATCAATTTGCAAGGGGTTTTCAAACTATTTTTGCAACCATTTTTCAACATCATTTGCAAATAGATTTTAAAATTTTTTTATTTCAAACAAAAAAAGAAATTTTTACAAACAAAACATTTTACAAAGATTGAAAATATTTAACAAAATATTTTCCAAATAGTTTTTGAAAGCTTTTTCAAAAGGTTTTTTCAAACTATTTTTCAAATATTTTGCAAATAATATTTTTAACCTGATTTAATAATTAATAAATAAATAGAATCGGGTATATGTGTATTGATTTGTATTAATTAATCATATTATTAGTAATACGAAAGTACGAGTTGTGGCTAAAGTATATAAGGAGTATATACGACCCCCTATACTTACCTTGTGCTATTTCCTCATAGATCGAAGAGAAAAAGAAAAGACATAGGTCGTACTGAGTATTGAAGAGTCTATGCTACAATGATTGAATAAAGAATGAAGGAATCAACAAATGAATGAGTGCGAAGTTGATCGTCCCCCCATACTTAGGATGAAATAATCCTAAGTATAACATGATGTATCTACATGCAGGGAGGATCGAGAGTGGGAATAGATAGATCACAACTCAGACTGACTCCCCCTATGGTTAAGGCAAAATATCCCTATGTATAGACAAGGAATGGAGACAGTTCAATAAATTAAACCAAACAGAAAGAAAATATACGAGGGTGGAATATACGCATCACTCCCCCTATACTTAGGGTAAGAGGGCCCTAACTATAGGCAACAACAAGAGTGATGGAACATAACGAAGAAAGAACACTCAGGGTGTACACCCCCTATACTTAGGACAAGGTACGTCCTAAGTATAGCAATGGAGAAGGGGTGTCAACTTTTTGGAAGAAAAAAAAGAAAATGAAAGAAGAAAAGAAGAAAAGAAGAAAGATCACTCAACTCATCCACCTCCCCTATACTTAGGACAAAGTATGTCCTAAGCAAGGCAAAACACATGGAATGAGGTGGGAGAAAAAATGGTAGATGGAAGGAAGAAAATGAAAGTAGATATACAAAGATATGGATATACAAAGGACAAGAAGTTTGAAAGCGAACCTTCTTGTGTGACCGTTGAGGAATAGATCTGACAAGGTGCAGGTTGATATCGGGGTCATCAATAAACACAAAACGATCAGAATCGACCTGATAAAGATCATCAACAATCTCAAAATGAAAAGGCTCGAACTGGTTAGTGGAAGTAGTGTGGTCGTGCTCAGCCTTGGAAGTATCCGCTATGTCATAGTCGAAAGGCCCAAATTCCTTGATGAAAGAAATAAGATCAAATTTGACCTCTACATTCTCTACTAAGTCTTCCCTTCACTCTAAAGTGTCTACAGTATAAATACCACGGATGTCATCAATGCATCTCCACTCACTGAAAGGGGAACTCCAAGGTCCATGCTTTCTGAGTTTTCCTCTTTGGGGAGGAATTCTTGGCTCAATATCATCCAACATACAACAAAACTCTCTGATATCATCATCAAGGTCATAGTCCTCGGGGTCGGCTACCACAGGCACACTATCGTGGGATGCAGGTCTCTAGTCAATAGTGGGTACAATGATCAACACATTACTCCCAACGTGGAAGCGATTCTCCGGATCCTAGTCAACAACATCTCTTGCAGAGACAAGGAAAGGCCATCCTAGGATGATTGGAGGATGCTCCATAGGAGTGGAGGTCTCCACGGGCAATACGACAAAATCAGTAGTGAATTTCATGCCCTGAATATGAATGACAGTGTTAACTAGAATACCCCTCAGCCTCTTTATTGATGCAACAAAAAATTGACAAATCATCTTGAGTTCTTGAGAGGCCTAGATGAAGGGCATTATATTAATTGAAGCACTGCAATCAAGGAGAGTGTTATCACAAGAATGGCCAGAGATGGTGCAACTCATAAGAGGTGTGATAGTGTTCCCTTTTCTAATGTGTAGATGATGTCTGATGGCGTAGGAAGTGGCCATGGTCAAAATGTGTCACTCAGATCTGCTCATTCACTATCTCTTCTTGGGTTTAAGAGCATATAGTAGGGTCATGACTTGGCGAAGTGGGGTTTCAATGATCTCATGAATAACTGCCACTACTTTAGGTTCAGTCAACATTCTTTAAGATTTTGGATCTGCTCCATACAAGGGAGGAGATCAGAATTATCATCTACACGAGGATGACTAAGAGCAGACTGTACTGTATCATCCTTGGGGTCAAAGGTGAGAACTGGAGTGCGTGTGTGTGGGCCAGTGTTCTATCAAGGGTGCCCTCTCCTCACAAAATGACTCAACTAGGCGTCTCCCGAATTCTTTTTGTATTTTTAAAATTTCCTACTTTTTTATATTTTAGGCGATAGCAAGCTCTCATAGGCATCCTCGGATGAACCCATATCATTAAATGGTGAAGCGACATTATGGATCTTATTTATACTAGTAAGGTCATCAATCTACTTCTTCATCTGCTCCATCATCCGGGTCAAGTGCTCAAGAGTGGACTCCATAAGAGGTGACTTCAACATCTCAGTCTCAGGTGGGTGAGATAGTGGGCAATGGGATGGTGGTGTTGGCCTGATACTGTGAATGAGGTGGATATGTAAAAAAAGAAAAATCAGGAGCAAAATCCTCCTGGTAAAATGGAGGTGGACCCACTGGAGGGTACGAGGGATCCGTAAAGTCTGGATAAAAATCACTCCAGTCAGTCACCTCTGAAATAAAAGAAAATGATCAGGAGAACACGAAGGTCAGATCAATATATGAGAGAAAAAGGCTCAAATGCATAGATGAGATTGAGTATGCACAAATACAAACAAATATATACAAAACAAACCCCACAATTCACCTACTCAACACAATGATGACCGTAAAAGTTCGATCTTTTTATCTTTCGGTTTTAGAGTTAGGTGAGCAATACAAAATTGTACAAGCAAGTAGGAAGGCCTGGGATGGGGGCACTAATCCTTAGTGTGTAAGTATGAATAAAATAAACATATAATGAGGGTGTTACTCTCCCCAAGGCAAGTATTTTTCTCTTTGATTTTAGAGTCGAGTAAACTTAATAGTCTCAATTTTATTGGATATCACTTATTTTGTATTTTTAATGAGAATGCATGAACCTAATGAGGGATCAATTACTTTAGATCATAAGTGAAAAAATCAGTGGGAGAGAGTCAGACAAGCAATGCAAACGATATCAACGATGAATGCTGAGTATAAATGCTCACCTTGTCTCCAGCTCTCTTCATGCAAGGATGCTAAGAAAAATTGACACCAATTTATACACAAATGCAATATGATGAAATCACCCTAGAGTATAATATACTATTAGTGTGAAGCATCAGATGCTAACTATCTAGATATGAGACCTAAGTTCGATCTCGGAAGATCATCGGTGTCCGCCACAATGAATCCTGCAAGAGATGTATAGAGCTTCTCTCGGCTTGCGGTCTCACGTCTAAATTGTCAACAATTAGATTTGACTATGTCCAAGCACAAATCTATAGGTACATGCAAATGTATTAGGTCTTTGGACCTTAATCTATCGAAAAACAAATCCTAAATTAGGGCTCAATCAAAAAAAAACAAATAAAAATAAAATTGTGAAACACAAGCGATAAAAACATGGCAAAAATCGATGAGTCCCCCAATTGACAACCACTCGGGAGGTGGACCTCATGAAGTGTAAAAGTCCTGTAGAGTCCAAGTTATTACAATAAATATGTCTCTCCCTCTTACTTAAATTACAAAATAAATAAAAGAAAATGAAAGTGTTATTGTCTTTGAAATTCCTCCAAGTACTCCTTTACTGCTTTCTCCTGTCGGCTAGGGAAAATACTCATTCTGCTTTTATATAGGTGTGTTGGTCTCCTAAGAGGTCCTCCCAAGATCCGTGTTGCCCCCGCAACAAAGTCAAACAAAGAGGGTGATTAGACAAGTCACAAAAATAATATCAAATAAAATAGAAAATAAATAAAGTAAAATATAGACAAAAGATACAAGAAGATAGAAATAAAGATACACAATATATACGACATTGCTTCCTAGCAACAGTGCCATTTGAAATAACAAAAATCTAGAGGGTCGTGTTAATCCACAAGGTGGATCAACAATCGCTGTGTTAACCACTCAAGAAATATGTTAAATTTGACAATTAACCCACAATATAAATCAAGCAATAAAAAATAAGATGCGTAGTTAAAATTTATTATAACTCTACAAATGTGTATATATGTGTAAGTATGTGTAGAGTGTCCAACATAGGGAGCAAATGGTAGATTGTGGAAATGAATCCAAAAATGTTTTTGTGTGGTTTTTTTACTTTATATTTTTTGGATTTTAATTATTATATTTTTAATTGTTTTTAATGTTGTATTTTTGAATTTATTTTTACACATTCTGATCTTCAATTTCTTTTTATTTTGAATATATAATATAGGAATATATAAATCTATATATACAATATAGGATAATTTAATTATAAATAAAAATAAAAATAAATAAAAAGAGCAAAATAAAATGTTTTTATTTTTAAATAATTTCTACTCCTTTTGTGATTTTGGGGAATTTTTACTAATTTTTATCTATTTTTAAAGTTAAAAATATCCCAAAACAGGGATTAAATAAATATGCCTAATTGTTTTGGAATTTTAGAATAGAAAATAAAACTAAAATTTTCTAAAATGATTTTAGAGCTTTTGAATTTTTAGTATTTTTCTTTTTATATTTCGAGAGAATTTTGATCTGGATTTACTAAATAATAAAATAAATAAATGATATTTTTTGGAAATTTTTCAAAACTTTTTAATATTTTTTGTATTTTATAAGTCAAATAGCGATAAAAATGCGCTCTTTTTTCTAAATAAATATTTAAAGTGCGTAAAATGAAAAAAAATAAAATTATAGTGTGAATGTAGATGCTAGCATGCACTTAATCTATTGTTTCAGAAATTTTTTGGAGCACATATTTGATTTTTGGTTAATGGAATAAAATCAAAAAATTGATGAACTAGAAAGGGTATTTTTCAATTAAAATTAAAGACATGGAATACAATGTAGATTACCCAAAACTCAACTAATATTTAAAGTGTATGGACTAAACATAAATTACAAAAGTTGTAGGGACTTTAATGCAAAATCGCCACCTCACATGGTACCACACATGAGGTGATGTGGACTAGACCCAGTTGCAATATGAAATAAAAGAAGGGCTCACATGCAATTTTACTAAAAGTTTTACACTATTAAAATAAATTACAGGACTAAAAATAAAAAGACAAAACATGGGGATGAATATTGCAATTTACACCCACTAAGTGCTCTGGCGGATGACTGAGATCTTCTGACTTGCCATGCATCGCGCCCATAACTTACGATGACGCTTCGACGGAGAGGGGCAAAAAAATCCGACGGCATCTATACGTTCTGGGAGATGGTCTCGACCGAACGATGGAGAGGGTACTTGGAAGAACGAGGGAAGAACTCACCCTTGGCGAGTTTCTATTGGGCACTGCTTGCTCCTCCGGCCTCCTCACTGCCTCTGACGGACTCTACACATTCCTACAGCTGCTCTGCTCCTCCTTGAACCTCAAAGTAGGTACAGAGCTCACAAAATGAGCTCAGGAGGTTGACGTCTCCGAAAAGGTTCCTAGAAGTGTTCAGACAAAATCGACCCTCAGATGGGGCCATTCAACTCCTGCAGACTGCATAAAAAGAAGGCTGGGTCAAGGGCAAAATGCCTCGATCCATTATCGGGTGAAATGGGCGCAAGATGAGGTGAAGCAGAGTTCTTCAGAGAAGGGTGGCAGAGGAGAGCTATATTTCGAGTACTATAAAAGTGAGTTTTCTTTATTTTCAGTTTTTATGGAGAAGAGATGGGTTTGGGAAGTTTGGCCTTGTGGATTTTTCAAAGTGTCATTATTTGCACAATGTACAATGAATCTTCTTGCAATTTTTTTAATATTTACAATTTTTTATGTACAACTTCCAAGAAGAAAATATTTTTATCTGGAATGAATTGGTTGATAAATAAAATAGAATAAGGCATTATATACCAAAATACTGATGTATGTGCAATTGATGAATGGTTAATGGAATTTGATTTTATTTATGTTTCTACAAGAGGCCTTAACTCCCCTTACTTTATTCTTTATCGATTAGGTCAAGTCTTGACCTTATCTTGTGGTCAAAGTCAGTCTCTATTTATTGCACATATAAATTATCCATTTTTCTTTATTTTTCCTTTATTTATTTATTTTAGGTTAAAAATAATGATTTTTACATAATATTTTTAAAAGAATAAGAAATAATAAAAACATTGAATTAATATTCACATGTGTTTACGAATGGATTTTAAGCTAAAAAAAATGAATAAATATGATGAAATGCATATTCATCACCCCATATACTTTACCTTTGCTTCTCTCTTTGCAAACACTTATTAGAAGAATAAGTGACTAAAAGAAAAATGAGAAAGGAAAAATAAAGAACTTAGAACAATTTTAACTTTTAAACTATTCTTCATAAGATCAAAGTATTAAGCTCGGTCAGAGCTTTGGATTATTAGTTTGGCAGAACCTTATTAGAAATGGAGTTAAAATCTAACAGACTGTAAGTTCCACAAGACTCCTATTCCGGTTACCTCAATAGTCAGGTTAGAACAAGTCTTCATACACAAATTTCTTGTGACTATTAATATACTTGTACAATGTATGTGAAATACAATTCTCAAAATCAGAAATGACAAAGACCATCTTTATCGTTGCAAGGTAACCCTAGTTCCCTTGTCTAGCTACTCTATCCTCGAGGAGCGGGGTATTTCCTTCTAAGTTTAGGTACATGTTGTGTCCACAATCGAAGGGGGAGAAGTAGAAGAATAAGAAAATAACTAGAGTGTGGCCAGTGTAGTCAGATCTCCTTGTGAAGCTGGTCGGTGTAGTAACTCTCCACTAAGATCTATAGTCTCTCTAAAGCTGGACCAATGTGGTCAAATATATACATGAATGGCTTTTTTTTGGAATATATATTGCTTCTATTTGGTGGAAATAATTGTTGCACTACATATATCATATTGTGCTTCTATGGATATATAATCTTTCTTTCCTCACATGTTTTAGGGTCTTAGAAAAAATGTGTTAGCATACCATCCCTCATCCAAAGCTTTATTTCAACACACAGCTCCATTATTTAGACATCCATGTCACTATACTAGGTTGGGGAACATTGGCCACTCAAGGTGACTGCGTATGTTTCCATTCGCATGTGTCTCTTTCTAGAGGATTCTCATCCTCACCATCTTATTGAAGAGCAACATGTAAAGTGCTTGTCCAAGTTAGGTCACTATCAAAAATTACCATGCGTGTGTACGAAATATTCTACTTAGACCAATCAAGGCCATGTGAACATAGTCTTGTGGACTCAAAGAATTAATTCGCTAGACCTGAAAAGTCTCAACTCACGTTCCTATAAGGTTCCTCTGAAATTAAGTGGATTAAGGTCTTAACCAAGCTCCATTCTTCGATTTTATTCCATATTATTTTAAGCGTCAATTTCACTCAGAAAAATGCAAATGCAATAAATATATTCAAACTATTCTTTCAATGAAAAGAAAAGAAAATATAATACAAATATTTTCGAAAACTTTTTAGAGAGTTTATGGATTTTAATTTTTTATAGAGTTTTTAATAGAGAGAATTGTACACATTTATAAGGATTTTATACAAATTTACAAAGAACTTTATACAAACATATATACAATATTTATACACTTTTTATATAGGATTTTTCAAAAAGAATATTTACAAGTTTTACATAAAAATTTTATAAGAAAGAGTTTATCTACAAAAGATTTTTATTTACAAATTGTAATAAAGAATTTTATATACACTTTATACAAATTTTATACAATGATTTTATTAAAGTAATTTCATGCAAAAAAGAATTTTATTCACATATTTACGAGGTGATTAAAAGTTCTATTTACAAACATTTTGTATGAACAATATATACAAACAATATGTATAAATAAGCTATTTATATACAAGGTGAGTAAATAATTTACAAACAGCTTTACAAATGTTTTTACAAACATCTAAAAAATATTTTACGAAATATTTCCAAAAAATTACAAAACAATTTTTACAAATATTTTACAATAGGTTTTCAAAACTAGTTTGCAAAATTTACAAATCAAATTTTCAAACATTTTCTTTACAAATAATTTGCAAATATTTTTATAATGTACATAATTTTGATACAAAATATTTTACAATGATTCTACACTCAATGCAGTTTTACAATAATTTTTACAAAAATAAATTTACAAAAATAATTTTACAATTATTTTTACAAAAATTTTACAAAAATTTTTAAAAAATATTTTACAAAGCATTTGTACAATATTTTACAGAACTATTTACAAAAGAATGTTTCAAAGAATTTGCATAAACTTTTTACAAAACACTTTTATTCTATTTTATTTGCCATATTATTAACAAACAAAATACTAGTTACGGATAAATCATATATACAATATAAAGGACACCCCCTATACTTAGCTCAAACTATGTGCTCATAGTGATCAAGAAGCGACAAAGGAAGACATAACTCGTGCTAAGTATAGACATGTGAAAAGAATCTATAGAAGAATGACTAAAAGAATAAAGAACTAAAAGAATAGAAGTTGGTGATTCTGCATATACTTAGGATCAAATATTCTTAGGTACAGAGACTGTACAAACAAGGAAGAACGTGGAAAAGAATGTACAAAATCAACGACTCGACTTGTCCTCCTCTATACTTCAAGTAAAAGTTCCCTAAGTATAAAAAAAGAATATCAACAAGCTAAAGGACAAGCGAGGGAACATAATGAAGAAAAAGAAAAAGAAAACAAAAATAAGGAAGAAGAAATGAAAGACTTCACTCCCCTACTTAGAGTAAAGGATCCATTAGTATAGGCAAAGACAAGAGTGATGAAACAAAATGAAAAGAACAACTCAAGTTATTCACCTCCCCTATACTTAGGATAGAGTGCATCCTAAGTACAACATACACACACTAGAATGGTATGACTGATAAAAATAGAAGAAGAAAGAATAAAAAGAAAGGTTATATATAAAAGAATATACCAGCTCATGTATCAGACACAGAATATGTCAAAGGATCATCGACTGATACCAAATGGATAGAATCAATCACTGACATGGATGTATAATGATCAAGATATGGCTTCGGGAATTATCCATTCGCAACAAATGGTTGTACGTTAGATGACAACTCAGATATGAAAATACTACCATTGTCACACACATCTCCAACAATGACCATTTCTGACCATTTGCTTTTGAGTTTACCTGGAAAAAAATTCAATTTCGCATCAAGTAACCATACTTTATGATCAGGGACGAAAGTCTTCCTCATAATGTGTCTATCATGCCAATGCTTGACTTACTCCTTATACACGAGTGAGTTTTCATAAGTGAAATCTCGGAATTCCAGCAATCTATTTAGATCTAGTTTCCTACTCTTGCATGCTTTCTCATAATCTAAAATGCATACATAGAGTGGCTATAATGATTTGTGAATAAGCTCAACTAGCAAATGGTAAGGCTTTCCATAAACCAATCTATAGTGAGACATGCCCAATGGAGACTTGTACGTCGTCCAATAGGTCCATAGAACTAAGTCAAGCATCTGGGACCAGTTCTTCCTATCTGGATGTACAAGTTTCTGAAGTATCATCTTGATCTCCCTATTTGAAATCTTAGCCAAACCGTTAGTCTGTGGGTGGTAAGGATACCCAACACCATTCTCAATGACGTACTCCTTAACTAACTTCGTGACCTCTATATTGAGGAAATGGCTTCCCCCATCTGCAATGGTCATCATGGGTATCCCAAACCTTGCAGTAATGTTTTCCTTGAGAAAGGAACAACCGGTATGACTATCAACGACTCATGTGTGGATTTCCTCCACCCAACGACTAACATAATCCATGGCAAGTAGGATATGCTGAAATCCCTATATGATAGGGAATGGGCTCTTGAAGTCTATGCCCTAAGCATCAAAAACATCTGAAATTTGGATATATCTCAGGGGCATGGTATCTTTGGAAATAATGGTTCCTCCCATTCTCAGGAAATTAGTACAATGTCTAACATAATCTGTAGCATCCTAGAACATAGTTGGCCACCATAGGCCACACTGAAGAACCTTCGTTGTTGTGCACTTCCCAAATGATGCCTACCGGCCTCTATGTGACAATGCTGAAGCATACCGGTGTATTCCTCATGAGGAATGCATCTCCTCCAGATACAATCTGCATACTCACAGAATAGATATGGATCCTCTCACTGATAAAAATGATTCTTTGACAAAATCTATCTACCTTAAGCTTGGGCTAATCTTGTGGAACTTTCTTAGAGACAAGAGTTCACAACATCAGTGTACCATGGGAGTGAGGCAACAGACAAGATAGCCCCATCTGGAATGGTCTCTAATATGGAGAGTAGTAACTGCATAGGGGATTCTACATCTGAAATATGAGAAAGGTGACCTACTACGACATTTTTCACTCCACTATAATATCTAAATCAAATTCCTGGAGAAGAAGGATCCATCTGATAAGATGTGGTTTGGCATCCTTCTTTTCCTGTAAGTATCATATGGTGGTATGATCCGTGTAGACAATGACTCTGCATCCTAGAAGATAAGAGCAAAACTTCTCTAAAGCAAACACTATTGCTAACATCTCCTTCTCTGTAACTATGTAGTTGCATAGTGCCTCATCCATAGTCTTTCTAGCATAGTGTATGGCAAATGGTATCCCATTCTGTGTCTGCCCTAAAATATCTCCAACTGCAAAATCTAACACGTCCGTCATGATCTCAAAGGGAAGAGACAAATCAGGTAGATTAAGGACAAGAGCGTTAGTAACCATCTCATACATCTAGTGAAATGTAAGGAGGACTTTCTCATCGACAATAAACCCACTCTACATTCACAAAAGCTCGGTTAAATGCCTGGCAGTCTTGATGAAGTCCTTAATGAATCACCTATAGAATCCAACGTGACCAAGAAATGACCTCAATTGCTTCAAATTCTACGGTGGCTCAAGCTTAGAGATCACATCAGTCTTAGCTGGGTCAACCTCAACACCAAGTTTGGAGCTAACATGGACTAATATAATCCTATTAGTAACCATAAAGTGACTCTTCTCCTACGAGAGCACTAAGTTTACCTCACAACATCTTTGAAGTACTCGGTCTAAATAAGTTAGACATGTATCAAAACTATTCACATAGAATGAGCATCAAGACCTCGAGGAAAGTGACTACCATGTCGGCAAAAATGACCAACAAACACCTCTGGAATGTAGCGGGAGCATTACACATTCCAAAGGGCATCCGTCTAAAGGCGTAGGTGCTAGACAGACAAGTAAAAGTAGTATGCTCCTGATCCTCAGGAGCGATTGCTACTTGGTTATATCCTGAGTACCCATCCAAGAAAGAAAAGAACTCCTTCCCTACCAACCTATTAATACAATGATAAATAAAGCATAGTAGAAAGTGATCTTTTTTGGTCGCTGAGTTCATGCACCTACAATCTATACAGACGTGCCATAGAGTGAGTACATGAGTCAGAATCTCCTCACCATGATCATTCATCACAATTTTAATCCAATATTTCTTCAGGACCACATGTGTCACGACCCCAATTCTAGGTCGTCAGATCCTCCCATATCTAGATCTGGTTACTCAGCAATAATTTATTCAAAAATCACAACTAACATTCAGAAATAGAGTGCACATAAAAATACTCAGAAGAAAGTATTTCAACACTTTTCCATTCACAAAATAAAGTTCACATGATACATTGTCCCACTATAACCATTTACATGTACATCAACTTGAAAAGAAAATACACAAAAAGATTACTAACTACTTTATAGAGAAAAGCTACTATGGCTGGTTGGATGACTATATCAGCTGGCGGGATTATTAAAGTCCTTGCGATGGCTTACCGACACCTGTTGGGTTTTCCATAAATCATAAGATAACAATTAGCGAATGCTAACTAACGAAGAAGAGAAAAGCAAACAAATTGTGTAATTTTTCTAAACTTTTATCATAAAAAGTTTCATTCCTTCTCTTCAACATAAGTCCTACTCTATTCTATTCCACGTCAAGGATTAGTCCAGGGAATTACCTCACCACTTATGGACTCCGAAGCTGTGGATACTTCGGGATTGGAGATTACGTTGATCTGGTAAGCTTATGCCACTGCACGTTGCCTCAACCAATCCTCCAATACTACCCTGACAATTTCCTTTTCTTTTATTATCTAGGCTCTCAAGCCCTCAGCTTGGAAAAACAAATGAGCACACCATCCTCGAGGATCCGGTTGCTTAAAACCTTAGGCTAACCATTAATCACATAACCTAGCAGCTTTAAATACATGTTGTCATGACCCAACCTCTATTGAACCACCCGTGCCTCCACATGGCACGACCACATCTTCTATCATTCAACTCGAATATATTGGCTCCTGGTACCACGCGTTGCAAATCATTCATTTCGTGCGCACTTATCATAACAGGGAAATCGTGTACCACCTAGGTAGGAAAACAACAATACGAGTTCCTTTCGACAAACCTATAGGTTACATGCCCGACCTGTAGTTCTACTCCCACTCATCCTTAATGTGACACATGACCCTTTTCAGGATCCAACTCAAAACACATTAATTCCTATGATGTAGTTTCTCCGTTAAGACTTAGATTAGTGTAACCATAAATACTGAGTATAGAATTACACATATATTAATTCATATATTTATATACTCAATTGATACTCTTTTTAACTTCCAAACCCTAACTTTCCAAACCACTGCATCCATTCGATGTTTAAACCTTATTTTAGTGGGAATCACAAAGCAACTTTTCATACTTTCTCAAAATAGCCAAATTAGGGTTCTTTATAGAAAAGAACATAAAATCAAGAATTTCAATAATCTTGTGTGAAAATCCAACAGCAAAAGGAAGGAAGGATTTCGTTACGTAATCAAGCTCTCTCTCACGTATGCAGTGCTTTATCGTGATTCTTTTTCAACAGGATGATTTATAGCTCCTGAAACGATCGAATTTCATTTTCGTATAAAAAATGCTAAGAACGTGCTAATAATGCGAAGAACGAACGAAGAACACACGAAGAACACGGAGAACGCGAAGAACATATTTTCTCTTGAAATTTTGGCCAAGCTTCCCCTTATATGGGGTGATATTTCTAGGAAAATTTCGGCAGAGTTTCCCCTTATATCGGGACATATTTCTATAAAAATTTCAGCAGAGTTTCCCCTTATAAAATCTCTGAAAGGAAAACAACAAGGAAACTGAACATGAATCGAAAACCTAGCTCATGAAGCAAACTGAGAGGATCGTACCTTCCTCCTCCTCGTTCTCCCGACAGCGCTTCGCTAGTGCTCCTTCCTCGCCTCCTACTCCTCCTCCCGACCTCTCGACCCTAACCCTTGGGGTGGTGGTAGTAGTGGAAATCGTAGAGAATGAATGGTTAGGGGAGTATTTATAGGCTCTAGAAAACTGCTAACCATGGTTAGAAAACCATAATTTAGATCTTAACCGCAGTTAATGGCCCATGGTTTTGGCCAAAACTTATCCGAAACTTAGGGCTTAAGTTAGAATATTCCAAAGGATTCTAGATTCGCTAATGATTCTTAATTAACGCTAATAATGATTAACTTTCACTAATCATGATTTAACTTTCGCGGCTTAAGCTTATCTTTTGCTAACTATTGATTAGTGTTCGGTAATGGTCATTAGTGGTTTACAATCCATCATTAGTTTACTTAATCACGATTAATTGATCTTAATGACGATCATTAAGGTTTAATGACATCTTAAGCCTCCTAACTTATCTTTCTTCCGAAAATCATAACAAATCGAAACGAAGTCCAATTCACATGAAACGAATTCCATTGGTTTCCTCTTGACGAGCCAGATCTTATTATATAGGATCCGAGAAATGCCAAGTTCAAGGCTTTACAATTATAACAACCTTAAAGGAAGTCTCGTCCTCGAGACTAGAAATGCGGACATAACAACCTTAAAGAGGATTGAAGCTATAACAATCTCAAAGAGAATGAACATCACTTCATTTATAATAAAGATATACATAGTACATAGTGTTATCATTCAAACAAATAGGGGTATGTATATCCCATTTCTGCCTCAGGTTCCCATATGGCTTCTTCAAACTCTTGGTTCCGTTACAATACTTTAACTAGAGGCACCTCTTTATTCCTCAACTTCTTGATATCTCTATCTAGTATTTCCACAGGTATTTCTTGGTGAAGGATATGGGAAGATCCTCAAGCACATCACAGAAGCGTGAGGATCGCATTGAATGCAATCTGGAGTGACTAATCGCACTAGTTGCTCGATGTAGGGGAATTTAAAAAATTTAAATATGATGAAACCACATGATCCAAGAACCTTTCTCGGATAATTTCATCTAAACCATAATAGGTAAAAGGTTTACCTCTGGAAGCGTGGTTGCGATCGAGTCTCTAAACTAAGAGACCTCCTGTCTCAAGTCCGATCCGACGGAGGAGACGCTTGCGAGTGCGTTGATGAGATGCATCATTCTCGCAGTCCAAGTTGATGATCCAAGCATTGAATCTCTTGATCTCATCACACGAGATCTGACATCTTCTTCATGAGCGAGGCACACCAAAGGAGATGGAGTTCCACGAGTAGATGATCTGGCAGCATAACAACGATGCTGCAGCGATGACGACTCTCACAAGGGCTCCATGGTGGACGGCCACTATGAGAGAGAGGCTTGGCATGTGGAGGAAGAGAGGGACAGAGAGCATTCATTTACATTGTAAACATATGTCACCAAGAGTAAGGGATGCCTCTTCTTATATAGAGTTTTGAGAGTCCATGGATCCCAATCCATGGACAACACACAACCAATGGTTGAGATTGATTTGTGTTTCTTTCAACGGCTAAGATGTAGTTGTAAAAAAAAGAACAAATTTATTTAATTTCAATTAATTTATATTGATAAATCAACATAATTAATCCCAATTTAAATCACTTTGACTAGAGAAGAGATAATGAGAAGACTAAACCAATCCCCTAAGAATGGGGGGACAGCTACACTTCTCCACATGGAGAGTTGTAGCCGTCCACTCCTCTTGAGTTGACTTAGTCAATCTCCTCTAATTATCATGAGATCTCATTATCTCATGATATCTCTTTAATTTATAACAACTCTTGTTGTAAATACTTTTTACAAAAAATAATTCACAATTATCTTGTGAAAAGTTTCAATCAAGCCATTGAAATTATGTGAATCTCATTCACAACCCAAAACAAAATGTAATTATATTTTCAATTAGTCATTAAATGTGAATCCAATTCACATCAACAATTAATCAACAAATATAAATCATAATATGCTCTCCGTAATATATTATAAATCACATTTATAATATATATGATTAATATGGATAGTGCTATCCATATTATTCATATCCATGATAATTAAATTACATTTAATCATCTTGGATCTCTTTTCTCATGTGCCCAAATAAAATGAATTACATTCACATTATTCACATCTTTGATAATTAAATAACATTTAATTATCTCAGATAACTTTCCTAATAATATGAATCAAATTCATATTATTCATAATAATTAAATCACATTTAATTACCCACTTTCTCAATGCTCGGATACATATATTAACAATGAAATTATCCATGAACTCTTTTAAGGATAATGCGCTTTCTCCGTGGATACTTGGAGATAAGGACATGGAAATAGTATTGTTCCACGTCTGGTGACTTGGATATTGAGATCTCATCTCAAATCCAGATCTTGCGGACCTCCCATAGATACTTGATTAAATCAAGACCGCAAATCTAATCTTTTTATTGCATCCGGATTACATTCAGATCAGTGTCCAACATTTGGGCCAAGATCATATTACTTCTTTACTGAGAGGAGTAACAAAAATCTAGACATATTTCATCACTCCCTAGGAATGGAAGCGTCATGGTTATACAATCGTTTATGATCACATTACCGTTCGATATTCCCAATACCTCTACATCCTGCATACTGGAAGACCTAGAATAAACCCAAAGTTTTAGATCTCTTTTAGACTGTCTCCTTCAGGGTTTTATTATTAAGTTTCTCATTCGATCATTGAGATTCGGTATCGATCATATGCTTTCCAAAAACATATATCATACCCAGGTGTTGATCATATACTATTCCAAAAAGCATATATCACACCTATAAATTCAGTCAAGCTTCCAAAGTGAGACGATCGTGCACGGAATTTGATTCTTCCTAATATCTCATGAGTGAGCTCACGTCTTCTTGTTCAATAATGAACCTGTATGATCCCTTTGAGAGATCGTATTGCTCATATGACCTTACATGCACACCAGCTCGCCAGTGTATAGACCTTGATTAGGTTATCAACCTATTGGTCTGCCAAATGTACATATTCAGACATATAGTAACACATCTGTCTCTGGTCAGAGGATGCATGCCTATATCGTGACAGCATATGACATAAGACTTTTGTTATCTTGATCTTGTTAAGTCAAGTCTTTGACATAACTAATCTGACACCTCTGAATCTCTATTCCTATGCAGGAAACCTGCATCAAGAGGTCGGTCATATATTAGCCAAGTTCAGAAAGGATTGCCATCTCTTACTCAGGCTGGAGATCATTTCTTAACAATCATTTGACGGTACTTGATGAGTCCACGATCTAACTCTTTAGATATTCTTCCAAGCACCAGCCTCTATGATTCAATAATTGAATCAATAGCTGCATGATCATTAAGATGGCAATGGTACATAACCCTAATTGTACTAAGGGACCTAATATGCAAATTAGTTATTCTTTATTTCAGACCAGGGAATGATATTTGCAATAACATTTATTGCATAATGGCTCACCATGGGCTCGCATGTCCAACAATCTCCCACTAGCCCAAAGAGCCATTAATGGGCTAATAATTTAAACCCACACTCATGTGACAATCATAGGCTATTCAAAAAAATAGCTAGGTAAGTTGATCGATTACTCTGTTCCTGAGAGACGACGCTAAGTCCTTTTACGACACTTGCATATCTTCTAGTAACAGTGCTTGCATCCAATGCGAGTATTGCATCTTATGCAACCAATACTCAATTTTGTTAGTTATAGTGTCCTTGATACTATAGCTCGATAATTATTATAACAAGTATTTTCATTATCCTTATCATAATACCCTTATTCCTGGAGATCTCTATCTCCTAAGATATCCGCATTTCAGACCTTTTAGATCACTATCTATAAAGTCTAAATTTCTTGAAGGTATGACTTAGATCACTATCTCTGAAATCTTGTCATCTTTGAAGATATTGTTATTACTGCAATCAAGTATTTTATCTCCATAGTAGGATTAGTAATAGTTTACTATTCATGGCAGAAATTAACCTTTTGTACACATATAGCATACACTCAACCTCTCGTAACTGATGCACAAGGGTAAGCAATTTTAGCATTAAATTCCTCAAATTCTTGAGGTGCTATTCCCTTTTAGATAGGTCAGCACCATATCTTAAGAAAAAGAAGCATTTCTTGGAATTTTTCAGGAAATGGAAATGTCCAAGGTGTACCAATACTGTGGCAGTCCCAATATCCTCTTTTCTTTGCTTCTGAACACTTTCAGAACTAAGAACTGAGAGATATACTTGAGATCACATCTCAAGGTATGGAATAGCCAACCTTTAAAGCACTTATTATTATCCTCATATCATTCCAAATGATTAGGATATTATCTACATTCAGTACGATGAACACAATGACAGTCCCACTAAGCTTCACATGGTACATCGAGATTCTATCTGAATCATAACATTTATAATTTCATCATAGGATGTTTCAACTACAAGAAGCTTATTTTGAGTCCATAGATGGAGTTTCTTTAGCTTGCATACCTTGCTTTCCAAAATCATGAAGCCCTAGGGCAACTTTATGTGAATATTTTTAAAGAGATATTCGTGGAAGAATGCAATCTTGACTTCCATATTGGAGATGTCAAAGTCAAGTTGTGTAGCCATAGTTAGCAATAATCTGATGAGTTTAAGCATGGTCATTGAAGAGCAAGTCTCATCAAAAGTGATGTCTTCTATTCAGTGTGTAGCTCATGGCTACGAGCCATGCTTTGAAGGTCTCTACCTTCTCATTAGGTTTCCTCTTTTTCTTGAAGATCCATTTACACTTTAACAGGTCTTACCCATATAGGTGGATCCTCGAGGGTCCATATACAACACTTGTATATGAAGTCTACTTTAGACTCAATTGCTAACTTCCATCTTTCCGTGACATGATTTTCATAAGCTTCATCATATGAAGTTCGATCATTGTCAGATTTCTCCGACACATGGAATTCATCCTCAAACTCATTTGAAGAGGTATTAGTGTCACCTTTAATTGTCTTTTTAGTTTTCGATTTCAGGAGCCTCATTATCTTCTCAAGATTCAATGAGTTCCTTAACTTCATTTTCATCTTGATTCTCAAGAGAGTCATCCTCTAAAAATCACATCCTTAGAAATGAGATCTTTTAAGAATCTCAAGGTCATAAAGTAGGTATCCAATACCATCCTTTATTTTCCTAATGAAGTAGCACTCTCCGGTGCATGATTCCAGCATACTAGCATGGAACCATTTTAAGGATATATATTGTAGTCTCTACTACATATATACCTTGGAAACTAAGAGGTAATTATGCTAATATTCATCATTGACAAAATCATGTCACACATGATCTAATTGTATATCCCTACAACTCTTTTGAGTTTAGGAGGATTTAGATAGGAATGACATTCATATCTCCATAAGGTATTCCTTTGAATTCATCTAATAGGTACAAGCTGCCTAGGTTAGATAAAATTCATTTCATCTTCCTTCAAACTTTGGTTCTAGACCAAAAAAATATGAAATCTTTGAATATTTCAAAGCTTTCTTAGGTGAAGGGAAGAAATCTCATATCACAATTAATCATCAAATGATATCACAAATCATCAATGTTTATTATGATATAGATGATCCACATACATCAATATGTACGAGATCTTTAATACCCTAGCATCTAACACCATTCCCAGAGAAGGGTGTATTGGATAATTTTTACTTTGAATACAATATTCACAAGTATGTAAGATTTGAAATTCTAGACATTCTAAAGTTTTTCTCTTACTAGTCTACTGATCTCATCAACAAACATATGTCCAAGGTTTGATGCCAGATCATTGTCAAATGATCTTCATCCTCCTATTGATCTTATAAGGTTTAACTTTCATTATTGGAAATGTTAATGAACCATTCATTAATTTTCTATTTAATAGGGTCCTCCAGATATTAGAATAATAACTGAAATATATCCATCATAACTCTATATGATAGGTCTATTCCTGAATTCTAGTCTATTTCCAACATTTAGAAATAAACTATGAGTGTTTTCTAATATCTAGGTAGTAGAGACATTTTCTAAGACTAAGGGCTCTCCCACTGAAAATATGAAGTCTATCTATCCAATAGAGATTGTTGCAACAATTGCATCAATGCTCATGTGGATAACTATTAAACCTTAAGAAAATTTTCCAGTCTTCTAAAATATATGCAACCAATTGCAAGTTTTATTAGAAGAATGAGATACAATGATTAGACTTTTAATCTTATCCGATAAGAAAGTCAATTTCAACGATTAAATGTAGATTATTTCGATGCACTATCTGAGTCCTTCACTAAGGATCCTATATATTTTAAATAGTCACACTATCTGTACATCGGCTTATTGCAATATTGGTATTTATCCAGCTCTTTGGATGCCATATGTATGGAAACCCTAGAAGTACAGTCAACTCTTTGGCTTTCCTTCTAACTTGGGTCTGACCCATGCTTCCACTACGCTCCTTTGATCTATAGACAACCATTGCTTAAGACAAAGGTTCTCTTATGTCGAATTCAAAAGATTTCCATATAAGAGAAATTCAACATTTATTCATGCTTCATTCAATTCATACAATATGAATATTACGAAGCTTAATGAATGACTAGAGTATATATAGTATAATGATGACACTCATCATATCTACATACATCTTAACTCAAAATGTCGAAAGCACATATGTACGCCAGACCATCTTCTTAGATTTTTATAAGGATTATTTGACAATCGTGATCATTATCGACATGTCACTTCCAAAGTACATCCGATGAGAGATCAAGACTATAGAAACATACAAACCCTAGGGTTGTAGTCCTATTCTCTATTAATTTTCATCCTCATTATTATGGGGAAATTTGCACATTGCAACCACATACATTATGTGTCCAAGTGCAAGTCCAATATCTTGAGCATGGATCCAAGCCATGATATTTTACTGGTTATTATTGATTATAATACTGAGTGGGTTTAATGAGAATTATCTGAAATAAGAAATTTGTATAAATATATATATAAATATATATACATATTTTACATTTAGGAATTTTATATCAAATTTGTCTTGTCTTGTCAACATTGAACGTTCATTCCCTTAATCACTTTCAATGTAAGAGATATACTGAGATCTCCTTTCTTATCTTTATCACATCCCAATAATATGAGAACCTGTAACTCAGATAAAAAGAAGCGGGAATATATTCCGCCTTGCAAGTCCAACTTGCATTCCCAATTCGGTCTTTAACACCCGGGCCCACCACCCCTAAGGTGATGTTGACCCGTCATTAATTGAACCAACCGTCAACAGGAATACAACTCACTATGCACAATCCAATATCGCCCCAATAATATGAAGACCCGATAATTAGGTCACTACGCATATGTCCTTACTCTTTCGAGAAGCGAAGAGACCGATCTAAATGTATTGTATGCAGGAGCTGTCACTTCGGACATGCATCTCCTGCATACAATATCTGACGACGGAACCCTTCGCCTTGACGCGAGACCATGGATGTCACTTATGTGATCCTCCACCTCTTTTTCAAATTTCAATTAATTATCATGAATAATATTCATATAATTAATTCTTCTAAGAGAAATACACATCTATTCATAATAGAGTGTTTTTAATTGGATATAAATCATTTAATAACATTAAATCAATTATCATTCCAATTCAGTCAACAAACTTGATTGTTACTTGAAAAATATGATATTATCTCAAAGTACGTATTAATTCGAATTTTAATATCTAGAAAATACACCATGATTTCTCCAGCATTATCGAGTCCTTACCCGCTGTCATGGCCAGTACCGACAGGAGTGGGACAGACCGCACACAGTGCAACCAGCTACCCCAAAACTCCCCGAATAGACACCATATCCACATCAGGAAGGGATAATGCCAAATCATACATTGTGTACTTGAGACGATCATCGATTTTTCAATCAAAATTATACTGTATAGTAATAATCAAAACCATTTTGATTATAAGGAAACATGCTATACAAATTCCCAAACCTATTCAAGTAACATGTTTGTTGAAAGTGTATCAAGTAACCAATTGGTGATCTAGATCAAATCTAGATCATTTATTGGTTGAGACAATGTTATTTAAGGGAACAATTATCATTCAAATATTTCTCAAATATTATCCATAATTATTCCGGGAAATTAACCATTAATTTCACATGTTTTTTAAATGACTATTACAAGGTTCTTGATTAGGATTGCAATTTTCAGCAGGGACCCTCACTTACTAAAAATAACATATCTTATTCATTTTAAATCCAAATTATACAAAATAAGTTTATAAAGTTTGATAACGTGATTTAAAATAGAATCTAGGTGATTAGAACACATTTTTAGGTGTTTTAAAACAGTAATTAACTCCTTAATTACGTCATAATTCGCCTTCCCTGAAACAATGGATATATGTCATTAAAAAGATCATAACTAGAGTTATCGGATTCCAAATCACACAAACTAAAATCCCATAATTTCCTTATTTAATGGGGAATATTATCCATGTGATAATTATGTGTTTAAACCATTTAAATAGTGCCAAAAGTAATCACAAAATCGGACTGCAAAAATTGAAATGCGATAAAATTTTCACAATCCTTATGAAACCAAGTTTTATTAGGTTCGTGGATCGCATCCAAAACCTCCAACCTGTCTCTGATACCACTTGAAGGATATGGGAAGAACCTCAAGTGCATCATGGAAGTGTGAGGATCACATCAAATGCGATCGGGAGCGACTAGTTGCACTAGTTGCTCGATGCAGCGGAATTTAAAAAATTTAAATACGATGAAACCACATGATCCAAGAACCATTCTCGGATTGTTTCATCTAAACCACAATAGGTATAAGGTTTGCCTCTTGAAGCGTGGTTACGATCGAGTCTCTAAACTAAGAGACCTCCTTTCTCAAGCCCGATCCGACGGAGGAGATGCTTATGAGCGCGTTGATGAGACGTGTCCTTCTCACAATCCAAGTTGATGATCCAAGAAGTGAATCACCTGATCTCGACACACGAGATCCGACATCTTCTTCACTAGCGAGGCACATCGAAGGAGATGGAGATCCACAAGTAGATGATCCGGCAGCATAACGACGATGCTGCAGCGATGACGACTCTCACAAGGGCTCCATGGTGGACGACCACTATGAGAAAGAGAGAGGGGCTTGGCGTGTGGAGGAAGAGAGAGGGAGAGAGAGCATTCGTTTACGTTGTAAACGTGTGTCACCAAGGGCAAGGGATGCCTCTTCTTATATAGAGTTGTGGGAGTCCATGGATCCCAATCCACGGACAACACACAACCAATGGTTGAGAATGATTTGTGTTTCTTTCAACGGCTAAGATGTTGTTGTAAAAAAACACAACAACAATTGATTTAATTTGAAATAATTTATATTGATAAATCAACATAATTAATACTAATTTAAACCACTTTGACTAGAGAAGAGATAATGAGAAGACTAAATCAATCCCCTAAGAATGGGGGGACGGCTACTCTTCTCCATATGAAGAGTTGTAGCTGTCCACTCCTTTTGAGTGGACTTGGTCAATCTCCTCTAATTATAATGAGATCTCATTATCTCATGATATCTCTTTAATTTACAACAACTCTTGTTGTAAATATTTTTCACAAAAAATAATTCACAATTATCTTGTGAAAAGTATCAATCAAGCCATTGAAATTATGTGAATCTCATTCACGACCCAAATCAAATTGTAATTATATTTTCAGTTAATCAGTCAATATGAATCCAATTCACATAAACAATTAATCAATAAATAAAAATCATAATATGATCTCTCTAATGTATTATAAATAAAATTTATAATATATCTGATCAATGGATAGTGCTATCCACATTATTCATATTTATGATAATTAAATCACATTTAATCATCTTGGATCTCTTTTCTCATGTGCCCAAATAACATGAATCACATTCACATTATTCACATCTTTGATAATTAAATCACATTTAATTATCTCAAATAACTCTACTAATAATATGAATCAAATTCACATTATTCATGGTAATTAAATCACATTTAATTATCCACTTTCTCAATGCTCGGATACATATATCAAAAATGAAATTATCCATGAACTCTTTCAAGGATATTACGCTTTCTCCGCATATACTTGGAGATAAGGACAGAGCGATTGTATTGTTTCACGTATAGTGACTTGGATATTGAGATCTCATCTCAAATCCGTATCTTGCGGACCTCCCATAGATGCTTCATTAAATCAAGACCGCAAATCTAATCTTTTCATTGCATCTGAATCACATTAAGATCAATGTCCAACATTTGGACCAAGATCATATTATTTCTTTACTGAGAGAAGTCACTAAAATCCAGACCAGTTTCATCACTCCCTAGGAATGGAAGCATCATGGTTATACAATCGTTTATGATCACATCATCCTTAGGTATTCCCAATACATGTACATCCTGCATACTGAAAGATCCAGAATAAACACAAAGTTTTAGATATCTTTTAGGCTGTCTCCTTCAGGGTTATATCATTAAGTTTCTCATTCGATCATTGGGGGTCGGTATCGATCATATGCTTTCCAAAAACATATATCATACCCAGGTGTTGATCATATACTTTTCCAAAAAGCATATATCAAACCTACAAATTCAGTCAAGCTTCCAAAGTGAGACGACAATGCACGAAATTTGATTCTTCCCAATATCTCATGAGTAAGCTCACGTCCTCTGGTTCAGTAATGAACCTGTATGATCCCTTTGAGAGATCGTATTACTCATATGCCATTACATGCACTCCAACGCACCGGTGTATAGACCTTGATTAGGTTAACAACCTATTGGTCTGCCAAATGTACATACTTAGACATATAGTAACACATCTGTCTCTAGTCAGAGGACACGTACTTATATCGTGACAACATACGACATAGGACTTTGGTTATCTCGATCTCGTTAAGTCAACTCTTTGATCTAACTAATCTGACACCTCTGAATCTCTATTCCTATGCAGAGGACCTTGCATCAAGAGATCGGTCATATATCATCCAAGTGAGAAAGGATTGCCATCTCCTACTCAGGCTGGAGATCATCTCTTAACAATCATTTGACGGTACTTGATGAGTCCTCAATCTAACTCTTTAGATATTCATCCAAGCACTAGCCTTTATGATTTAATAATTGAATCAACAGCTGTATGATCATTAAGATGACCGTGGTACATAACCCTAATTGTACAAAGGGACCTAATATGTAAATTATTTATTCTTCATTTAAGACCAGGGAATGATATTTGCTATAACATTTATTGTACAATGGCTCGCCACGGGTTCGCTTGTCCAACAATCTCCCACTAGCCCAAAGAGCCATTAATGGGATAATCGTTTAAACCCACACTCATGTGACAATCATAGGCTATTTAGAAAAATAGCTAGGTAAGATGATCAGTCACTCTGTTCTTGTGAGACTATGCCAAGTCCTTTTACGACACTTGCATATCCTCTAGTAACAATGCTCGCATCCAATGCGAGTGTTGCATCTTATGCAACCAATACTCAATTTTGTCAGTTATAGTGTCCTTGACACTATAGCTCAGTAATTATTATAACCAATATTTCCATTATCCTTATCAGAATACCCTTATTCTTGGAGATCTCTATCTCCTAAGGTATCCACATTTAAGACCTTTTAGATCACTATCTATAAAGGCTTAATTTCTTGAAAGTATGACTTAGAGATCACTATCTCTAAAGTCTTGTCATCTTTGAAGATATTGTTATTACTGCAATCAAGTATTTTATCTCCATAGTAGGATTAGTAGCAGTTTACTACTCCCACTGCATGGCAGACATCTGCCTTTTGTACACATCTAGCATACACTCGGCTTCTCATGAATGATGCACAAGGGCAAACAGTTTTAGCATTCACTTCCTCAACTCCTTGAGGTGTTATTCCCTTTTAGATAGGTCAGTACTGTATCTTAAGGAAAAGAAGCATTTCTTGGAATTTTCCAGGAAATGGAAATGTCCAAGGTGTACCAATAATGTGACGGTCCCAATATCTTCTTTTCTTTGCTTCTGAACACTTTCATAACTAAGAACTGAGAGATATACTTGAGATCATATCTAAAGGTATGGAATAGCCAGTCTATAAAACACTTATACTATCCTTATATCATTCCAAATGATTATGATATTATCTACATTTAGTACAATGAACACAATGGCACTCCCACTTAGCTTCACATGGTATATCAAGATTATATCAGAAATCATAACATTTATAATTTCATCAAATATGATGTTCCAACTACAAGAAGCTTATTTTGAGTCCATAGATGGAGTTACTTTAGCTTGCACACTTTACTTGCCAAAATCATGAAGCCTTGGGGCTACTTTATGTGAATATCCTTAGAGAGATATTCGTGGAGGAATGCAATCTTGAAGATGTCAAAGTCAAGTTGTGTAGCTATAGTTAGCAATAATCTAATGAGTTTAAGCATGGTCACTGGAGAGCAAGTCTCATCGCAAGCGATGTCTTCTATTCAATGTGTAGCTCATGGCTACGAGCAGTGCTTTGAAGGTCTCTACCTTCTCATCATGTTTCTTCTTTTTCTTGAAGACCTATTTACACTTTAACAGGTCTTACCCATATAGGTTGATCTTTGAGGGCCCATATACAATACTTGTATATGAAGTCTACTTTAGACTCAATTGCTAACTTCCATCTTTCCATGACATGATCTTCCGAAGCTTCATCATATGAAGTTCGATCATTGTCAGATTTCTATGACACATGGAATTCATCCTCAAACTCATTTGAAGAGGTATTAGTGTCACCTTTAATTGTCCTTTTAGTTTCCGATTTCAGCATCCTCGTTATCTTCTCATGACTCAATGAGTTCCTTCACTTCATTTTCATCTCGATTCTCAAGAGAGTCATCCTCTAAGAATCACATCCCTAGAAATGAGATCTTTTAAGAATATCAAGGTCATAAAGTAGGTATCCAAGACCATCCTTTTTTTTCATAATGAAGTAGCACTCTCCGGTGCATGATTCCAGCATACTAGCATGGAACCTTTTGAGGATATATATTGTAGTCTCTACTACATATATACCTCGGAAACTAAGAGGTAATTATGCTAATATTCATCATTGACAAAATCATGTCACACATGATCTAATTGTATCTTCCCTACAACTCTTTTGAGTTTAGGTGCGTTAGGAGGATTGAGATAGGAATGATATTCATATCTCCATAAGGTATTTCTTTGAATTCATCTAATATGTACAAGATACCTAGGTTAGATCAAATTCATTTCATCTTCCTTCAAACCTTGGTTCTAAACCAAAAAATTATGAAATCTTTGAATATTTCAAAGCTTTCTTAGGTGAAGGGAAGAAATCTCATATCACAATTTATCATCAAATGATATCACATATCATCAATATTTATTATGATACAGATGATACACATACATCAATATGTATGAGATCTTTAATACCTTGGCATCTAACACCATTCCCAAAGAAGGGTGTATTGGACAATTTTTACTTTGAATACAATATTCACAAGTATGTAAGATTTTTATTTCTAGACATTCTAAAGTTCATCTCTTACTAGTCTACTGATCTCATCAATAGACATATGTCCAAGATTTGATGCCAGATCATTATCAAGTGATCTTCATCCTCCTATTGATCTTATAAGGTTTAATTTTCATTATTAGAAATATTAATGAACCATTTTTTTATTTTTCTATTTAGTAGGGTCCTCCAGATATCGGAATAATATCTGAAATATATCCATCATAACTCTTTATGATAGGTCTATTCCAGAATTCTAGTCTATTTCCAACATTTAGAAATAAACTATGAGTGTTTTCTAATATCTAGGTTGTACATACATTCTCTAAGACTAAGGGCTCTCTCACTGAAAATATGAAGTCTATCTATCCAACAGAGATTGTTGCAACAATTGCATCAATGCTTATGTGGATGACTATTAAACCTTAAGATCAAAATTTCCAGTCTTCTAAAATATATGTAACCAATTGCAAGTGTTATTAGAAGAATAAGATACAATGATTGGACTTTTAATCTTATCCGATAAGAAAGTCAATTTCAATGATTAAATGTAGATTATTTCGATGCACTATTTTAGTCCTTCTCTAAGGATCCGAGATAGTCTAGATAGTCACACTATCTGTACATCAGCTTATTGTTGTATTGGCATTTATCCAACTCTTTGGATGTCATATGTGTGGAAACCATATAAGTACAGTCAACTCTTTGACTTTCCTTCTAACTTGGGTCCCACCCATGCTTCCACTGCGCTCCTTTGATCTATAGACAACCATTGCTTAAGACAAAGGTTCTCTTATGTTGAATTCAAAAGATTTCAATATAAGAGAAATTCAACATTTATACATGCTTCATTCAATTCATACAATATGAATATTATGAAGCTTCATGAATGACTAGAGTATATATAGTAGAATGATGACACTCATCATATCTGCATACATCATAACTCTTAAAGACTTTGGTTCATGTAGGTACTCAAACATTCATGATTAAATGTCGAGAGCACATATGTATGCCACAACATCTTCTTAGATTTTTATAGGGATTATTTGACAACCGCGATCATTATCAACATGCCACTTCCAAAGTACATCCGATGAGAGATCAAGACTATAGAGACATAAAAACCCTAAGGTTGTAGTCCTATTATCTATTTAATTGTCATTCCTCATTATTATGAGGAAACTTGTATATTGCAACCACATACATTATGTGTCCAACTACAAGTATAATATCTTGTTCGTGGATCCAATCCATGATATTTTACTGGTTATTATTGAGTATATATTTATGCAAATATCGTATTCATAAATTATTATTGAGGATTATATGGAAAATGATATTTGCATAAATATATATAATTTATATACATATTTTATTTTGATCTAGGAATTTTATATCAAAGTTGTCTAGCCTTGTCAACATTGAAAGTTCATTCCCTTAATCACTTTCAATATAAGAGATATACTTACCGTTATATCTCAAGCAAGATCTGGGATCTCCTTTCTTATCTTTGCCACATCCCAATAATATGAGCCCCTGTAACTCAGATAAAAAGAAGCAGGAATATATTCCACCTTGCAAGTCCAACTTGCATTCCCAATTCGAACTTTAACACTCGGGCCCACCACCCCTAAGGTGATGTTGACCCGTCATTAGTTGAATCAACTGTCAACAGGAATACAACTCACTATGCACAATCCAATATCGCTCCAATAATATGAAAACCCGATAATTAGGTCACTACACATACATCCCTACTCTTTCGAGAAGCGAAGAGACCGATCTAAGTGGATTGTATGCAGGAGTTGTCACTTCAGACATGCATCTCCTACATACAATATCTGACGACGGAACCCTTCGCCTTGACGCGAGACCATGGATGTCACTTATGTGATCCTCCATAGCTTATTCAAATTTCAATTAATTATCATGAATCATATTCATATAATTAATTCTTCTAAAAGAAATACACATCTATTCATAATAGAGTGTTTTTAATTGGATATAATTCATTTAATAACATTAAATCAATTATCATTCCAATTCAATCAACAAACTTGATTGTTACTTGAAAAATATTGTATTATCTCAAAGTACGTATTAATTCGAATTTTAATATCTAGAAAATACACCATGATTTCTTCAGCATTATCGAGTCCTTACCCGCTGTCATGGCCAGTACCGACAGGAGTGGGACAGACCGCACACAGTGCAACCTGCTACCCCAACTCTCCCCGACTAGACACCATATCCACATCAGGAAAGGATAATGCCAAATCATTCATTGTGTACTTGAGATGATCATCGATTTTTAAACCGAAATTATACCGTATAGTAATAACCAAACCATTTTGATTATAAGGAAACATGCTAGACAAATTCCCAAACCTATTCAAGTAACATGTTTGTTGAAAGTGTATCAAGTAACCAATTGGTGACCGAGATCAAATCTAATCATTTATTGGTTGAGGCAATGTCATTTAAGGGAACAATTATCATTCAAATATTTCTCAAATATTATCCATAATTATTCTGGGAAATTAATTTCACAATCACAAGGTTCATGATTAGGATTGCAATTTTAAACAGTTACCCTCACTTACTAAAAATAGCATATCTTTTTCATGTTAAATCCAAATTATGCCAAATCAGTTTATAAAGTTTGCTAACTTGATTTAAAACAGAACCGACGTGATTATCATGTATTTCTAGGTGTTCTAAAGTATTAATTATCTCCTTAATTACGCCATCATTCGCCATCCCCGAAACAGTTGATATATGGTCATTAAAAAGATCATAACTAGAGTTATAGGATTCCAAATCACGCAAACTCAAATCCCACGGTTTCCTTATTTAATGGGGAATATTATAATCTGATAGTTTCGTTTTTAAACCATTTAAAGAGTGCCGAAATTAATCACAAAACATGACTGTGAAAATTGAAATGCGATAAAATTTTCACAATCCTTATGAACCAAAGTCTTCTTAGGTTTATGGATCGCATCCAAAACCTGCAACCTGGCTCTGATACCACTTGAAGGATATGAGAAGATCCTCAAGCACAACATGTAAGTGTGAGGATCGCATCGAATGCGATCGGGAGTGACTAGTCGCACTACTTGCTCAATGCAACATAATTTAAAAAAAATTAAATATGATGAAACCACATGATCCAAGAACCTTTCTCGGATCGTTTCATCTAAACCACAATAGGTATAAGGTTTACCTCTTGAAGCGTGGTTGCGATCGAGTCTCTAAACTAAGAGACCTTCTGTCTCAAGTCCGATCTGACGGAGGAGATGCTTGCGAGTACGTTGATGAGACACGTCCTTCTCGCAATCCAAGTTAATGATCCAAGCAACGAATTTCCTGATCTCGTCACATGAGATCCAGCATCTTCTACACAAGCGAGGCACACCAAAGGAGATGGAGATCCACTAGTAGATGATCCACTAGCATAACGATGATGCTGTAGTGATGACGACTCTCACAAGGGCTCGATGGTGGACGACCACTATGAGAGAGAGAGAGAGGCTTGGCATCTGGAGGAAGAGAGAGGGAGAGAGAGCATTCGTTTACATTGTAAACGTGTGTCACCAAGAGCAAGGGATGCCTCTTCCTATATAGAGTTTTGGGAGTCCATAGATCCCAATCCATGGACAACACACAACCAATGGTTGAGATTGATTTGTGTTTTCTTCAACAGCTAAGATATTGTTGTAGAAAAAACACTACAATAATTGATTTAATTTGAATTAATTTATATTGATAAATCAACATAATTAATCCCAATTTAAATCACTTTGACTAGAGAAGAGATAATGAGAAGACTAAACCAATCCTCTAAGAATGGGGGGATGGCTACTCTTCTCCACATGGAGAGTTGTAGCCGTCCACTCCTCTTGAGTGGACTTGGTCGATCTCCTCTAATTATCATGAGATCTCATTATCTCATGATATCTCTTTAATTTATAACAACTCTTGTTGTAAATATTTTTCACAAAAAATAATTCACAATATCTTGTGAAAAATTTCAATCAAGCCATTGAAATTATGTGAATCTCATTCACAATCCAAAACAAAATGTAATTATATTTTCAATTAATCATTCAATGTGAATCCAATTCACATCAATAATTAATCAACAAATATAAATCATAATATGCTCTGTCTAATATATTATAAATAACATTTATAATATATCCAATTAATATGGATAGTGCTATCTACATTATTCATATCCATGATAATTAAATCACATTTAATCATCTTGGATATCTTTTATCATGTGACCAAATAACATGAATCACATTCACATTATTCACATCTTTTATAATTAAATCACATTTAATTATCTCAGATAACTCTTCTAATAATATGAATCAAATTCACATTATTCATGATAGTTAAATCACATTTAATTATCCACTTTGTCAATGCTCGGATACATATATCAACAATGAAATTATCCATGAACTCGTTCAAGGAGAATGCGCTTTCTCCATGGATACTTGGAGATAAGGACAAGACAATTGTATTGTTCCACGTATAATGACTTAGATATTGAGATCTTATCTCAAATCCAGATCTTGCGAACCTCCCATAGATGCTTGATTAAATCAAGACCGCAAATCTAATCTTTTCATTGCATCTGAATCACATTCTAAACAATGTCCAACATTTGGACCGAGATCATATTACTTCTTTACTGAGAGGAATCACTAAAATCCAGTCCCGTTTCATAACTCCCGAGGAATGGAAGCGTCATGGTTATACAATCATTTATAATCACATCACCCTCAATATTTCCAATACCTGTACATCTTGCATACTGGAAGACCCAGAATGAACCCGAAGTTTTAGATCTCTTTTAAACTTTCTCCTTCACGATTTTATCATTAAGTTTCTCATTCTATCATTGGGACTCAGTATCGATCATATGATTTCCAAAAACATATATCATACCTAGATGTTGATCATATACTTTTCCAAAAAGCATATATCAAAGCTACAAATTCAGTCAAGCTTTCAAAGCGAGACGACCATGCATGGAATTTGATTCTTCCCAATATCTCATGAGTGAGCTCACGTCTTCCGGTTCAGTAATGAACCTGTATGATCTCTTTGAGAGATCGTATATGCCCTTACATGCACACCAGCGCACCGGTGTATAGACCTTGATTAGGTCATCAACCAATTGGTCTGCCAAATGTACATACTCAGACATCTCTGGTATGAGGATTCACGCCTATATCGTGACAACATACGACATAGGACTTTGGTTATCTCGATCTCATTAAGTCAACTATTTGACCTAACTAATCTGACAACTCTGAATCTCTATTCCTATGCAGAGGACCTGCATCAAGAGGTCAGTCAAATATCAGCCAAGTGAGAAAGGATTGCAATCTCCTACTCAGGCTGGAGACCATCTCTTAACAATCATTTGACGGTACATGATGAGTCCTCAATCTAACTCTTTACATATTCATCCAAGCACCAACCTCTATGATTCAATAATTGAATCGACAACTGTATGATCATTAGGATGGCCATGGTACATAACCCTAATTGTACTAAAGGACCGAATATGCAAATTAGTTATTCTTCATTTCAGACTAGTGAATGATATTTGCAATAACATTTATTGCAAAATGGCTCGCTGTGGGCTCGCATGTCCAACACTTGGCATGTCAAGTCTGGCTCAACATGTAAATCATCATAACTTATCTTATGCTCTGGATCCCTACTGTACTTCCTCAGATTTGATACATGAAAAACATCATGTATTACCGAAAGATGTGGAGGAAGCACAAGTCTATATGCAACTTTTTCAATCTGCTGAATGATTTCAAAGGGACCCACAAACCTCAGTGCCAACTTTGCATAGAAGCCAAACCTCTGAACTCCCTTCATAGGTGTTACTTTGAGAAATACAAAGTCGCCTACCTCAAAGCTCTACAGCTTCCCGTGTCTCTTGGAGTCTATCTGAATCATAAAGGTTCTTTATCCCGACCTCTTGCCAACATAGAGGAGTATGTCCATTTAGTGCTTCAAATGGTGCCATGCCAATATTTGCATGGTAACTATTGTTGTAGGTGAATTCTGCAAAAGGCAAATGTATAATTCTTGATCCCTTTCATTCTAAGGCATACGTTCGTAGCATATCCTCTAGTATATGAATCGTACATTCTGACTGACCATCTGTTTGTGGATGATATGCTGTGTTCAAGTATAATTGTGTACCTAAGGCTTTTATGTAGTTCTCCCAGTAATGTGAGGTGAATCGTGAATCTCGATAGGAAACTACTTCCTTTGGAATGCCATGGAGACGGATCACATGTGTAATATATAACTCAGCAAGCTGATCTGGAGTGGAAGATAAGCTTATTGGAATAACATGTGCTACCTTGGTCAGACGATCTATTATAACTCTTATACTATCTTTACCACCAGTCGTCTGAGGTAAGCCAGTAACGAAGTCCATGGAAATGCTTTCCCATTTCCATTCAGGTATAGGGAGGGGTTGTAACAATCCTGGTGGCTTTTAGTGTGAAGCTTTTACCTGTTGGCAAGTGAAACATAAATTCATAAACTCAACAACATCTTCTTCATTCTCAGCCACTAGAAGTATGAATGAAGATCCTTATACATCTTCGTAATTCCGGGATGAATGGATACTTTTGAGCAGTGAGCATCGTGTGAGATATTTTTCCTCATATCAGGTGTGTTTGGTGCACAAACTCTGTGATGGTTATATAGTAACCCATATTGTATCTGGAATTCCTCTATCTCATTCTTCTCAAGTTGTTGTCTCAAGTCTTTAAACCCACACTTATGTGACAATCATAGGATATATGAAAAAATAGATAGGTAAGCTGATCAGTCACTTTGTTCTCGAGAGACTACGCCAAGTCGTTTTACAACACTTGCATATCTCCTAGTAACAGTGCTTGCATCCAATGTCAATGTTGCATATTATGCATCTAATACTTAATCTTGTTAATTATTGTGTCTCTAACACAACAATTTAATAATCATTATAACCAGTATGTAATTTTTATTATCCTTATCAGAATGGCCCAGAGATCTCTATCTCCCAAGACTAAGACATAGTCTTATGTCTTATAAGGCATCTGTAGTTAAGATCTTTTATATCACTATCGATAAAGTCTTAAGTTCGAGAAGATAAGACTTTGAGAGCACTATCTCAAAAATCTTGTCATCATTAAAGACCGTTATTACTGCAATCTAGTATTTTATTTCCATATTAGGATTAGTAATAGTTTACTACTCCCACTGCATGACAGACATCTGACTTTTGTACACATCTAGCATACATCTGGCTTCTCATAACTGATGCACAAGGGAAACCAATTTTAGCATTCACTTCCTCAACTCTTTGAGGTGCTTTCCCTTCAGATAGGTCAGTACCATATATTAAGGGAAAGAAGACTTCCTTGGAGTTTCCCTAAAAAGGGAATATGTCCAAGGTGTATTACTAATGTGATGGTTCCAATACCCTCTTCTCTTTGTTTCTGAACTTCTTCAGAACTAAAATCCAAGAGGTATCTTTGAGATCATATCTCAAGGTAGAGAACAACCAGATTATAAAACACTTATTATCATCCTTATAACATTCGAAATTATTAGGATATCATCTACATTTAGCATGATGAACACAATGGCACTCCCACAAAGCTTCATATGGTTCAACAAGATTCTAATGTTCCAACTACAAGAAGCTTATTTATAATTTCCACATGGTTCATCAAGATTCTATCTAAAATAATTAACGTTTATAATTTCATCAAATCTAATGTTCCAACTACAATAAGCTTATTTGAGTACATATATGGAGTTCTTCAACTTGCACACGTTGCATTCCTCAGCTATGACGCCCTAGGGCTACTTCATATGAATATCCTCGATGAGGAATTTATAGAGGAATGCAATCTCGACTCCCATCTTGTAGATATCAAAGGGAAGTTGTGTAGCTATGGTTAGCAATATTTTGATGGTTTGAAGCATGGACACTGAAGAGAAAGTCTCATTGCAAGCGACATCTTCTCTTCAGTGTGTAGCTCATGGCTACAAGCCGTGCTTTGAAGGTTTCAACCTTCTCATCAGGTTCCCTCTTTCTATTGAAGATCCATTTACACCTATCAAGTTTTACCCTTATAGGTGGATCCTCGAGGGTTCATATACAACACTTGTATATGAAGTCTACTTTAGACTTTGTCACTAACATTCATCTCTCCGTGTCATGATCCTCAGAAGCTTCATCTATGAAGTGAGATCATTGTCAGACTTAACTGACACATGGAATCCATACTCAAACTCATTTGAAGAGGTATGAGTGTTTCATCTTTAATTATCCTTTTAGTTTTTGATTTAAAGAGCCTTATTATCTTCTCAATATTAAATGAGTTCCTTCACTTCATTTTCATATTGATTCTCAAGAGAGTCATCCTCTAAGAATCATATCCTTAGAGATGAAATCTTTTAAGAATCTCAAGGTCATAAAGTTGGTTTCCAATACCGTCCTTTATTTTACTAGTGAAGTAGCACTCTCTGGTGCTAGATTCTAGCTTACTTGCCTGGAACTTTATTAGGGATATATATTGCAATCTCTATTACATATATACGTGGAAACTAAGAGTTAATTATGCTAATAAATATCATTATTCAAGTCATGTCACACATGACCCAATAGTATCTCCCTATATCTCTATTGATTTTAGGTGTATCAGTAGGAGTGAGATAGGAATGATATTCATATCTCCATAAGGTATTCCTTGAATTCATCTAATAGATACTTGCTAACTAGGTTAGATCAAATTCATTTCATCACCCCTCAAACTTTTGTTCTAAACCAAACTTGGGGAATCTTTGAAAATTTAAAAGGATTCTAAGGTGAAGAGATGAAGTCTCATATCATAAATAATCATGAATGGATATCACATATCATTAATGTTCACTATGATATAGATGATCCACATACATCAATATTATGAGATCTTGAATAACTTGGCATCTAACACCATTCCAAAAGAAGTGTGCATTAGGAATTTTTACTTTTAATGATCACAAGTATGTAAGATTTGAAATTTTAAACATTCTCATCTCTTACTAGTCTATTGAACTAGTCTATTGATCTCATCAACAGACTTATGTCCAAAGTTTGATGCCAGATCATTGTCAAATGATCTTCATCCCCCTATTGATCTTTAAAGGTTTAATTTTCAGTATTAGAAATGTTAATGAACCATTCATTAGTTTTCTAATTTGATAGAGTCCTCCAGATGTCAGATTACTATCTGAAATATATCCATCGTAACTCTTTGTGATAGATCTATTCCAGAATTCATGTTTATTTCCAACATTTTGAAATAAACAATGAGTGTATTCTTATATCTAGGTCATAGAGACATTCTCTAAGACTATGGGCTCTCCCACTGAAAATATGAAGTCTATATATCCAATAGAGATTGTTGCAAGAATTGCATCAATATCCATGTGGATGATTATTAAACCTTATGATCAAATTTTCTAGTCTTCTAAAGCACATACAACCAATTGCAAGTGTTATTAGAAGAATGTAATATAATTATGAGACGTTGATCTTTTCAAATAAGAAAGTCAATTTCAATCATCATATGTAGATTATTGCGATGTACTATCTGAGTCCTTCTCTAAGGATTTTAGATAGTCTAGGTAGTAATACTATCAATACATCAACTTAGTTGCAGTATGAGCATTCATCCAAACTCTTTTGATATCATATGTGTGGAAATCATAAAAGTACAGTCAACATTTTGACTTCCCTTGCAACTTGGGTCTGACCCATGCTTCAACTACGCTCCTTTCATCTATAAACAACCATTGCTAAAGACAAAGGATCTCTTATGTTGAATTCAAAATATTTCAATATAAGAGTATTTCAACATTTATACATGCCTCATTTAATTCATACTGTATGAATATTATAAAGATTCATGAATGTTTAGAGTATATATAGTAGAATGGTGATAGTCATCGTATCTATATTAATCTAAACTCTAAAAACTTGGTTCCGGTAGGTACAAAAACTTTTTTGAATACATCATCTCTTATAAAGCCATCATTCTGCATGATGTAGTGAACCAAGTCATTCATGATTAAATGTCAAAAGTACATATATTTGCCAGAACATTTTCTTCGGTTTTTATAAGGATTATTTGACAATTACGATCATCATACTTCCAAAGCACACTTGATGAGAGATCACGACTAGAGAGACACACAAATCTTAAGTTGTTATCTTAATGTCTATTTAATTATCATTCCTTATTATTGTGAGGAAACTTGCACATTGCTACCACATACATTATGTGTCAAACTGCAAGTACAATATCTTGATCATAGATCCAATCCATGATATTTTACTAGTTGTTGTTGAGTATTGTATTGAGTGGGTTTAATGTCGATTATCTGAAATAAGAAATTTGCATATATATATATATAACTTTAATTTAGGAATTTTTATATCAAAGTTATCTTGCCTAAATGCTGACAGTTCATTTCATTAATAACTTTCAATGTAAGATATATAGTTACCATTATATCTCAAGCAAGATCTGGGATCTCCTTTCTTTTCTTTATTACATACAAAAAATATGTGAACTTGCAACTCAGATAAAAAGAAGCAGGAACTCATTCCTCCTTGCAAGTCCAACTTGCATTCCTAATTCGGTCTTTAACACCTGAGGCCATCACCCCTATGGTGATGTTGACTCACCGTTAATTGAACCAACTGTCAACATGATTAGAACTCGATATGCGTAATCCAATATCGCCCCAATAATATGAGGACTTGATATAGGGGTTACTATGTATACGGCCTTAATCTTTCGAGAAGCAAAGAGCATGATCCGGATGTGCTTGTATGCAGGAGCTATCACTTCGGATAGGTGTTTCCTTCATACAGTCCCTGGTAACGGAACCCTTCACCTTGACGGAAGACCATGGATGTCACTTATGTGATCCTCCATACCCCATTCAAATTTTAATTAATCATTATGATTCATATTCACCTGATTAATTCTTCCAAGGGAAATAACTACTCTATTCAAAATAGAGTGTTTAGATTGGATATAATTAATTCAATCACATTAAATCATTTTTCAATCCAATTTATGAACCAACAAATAAATTTTTTGATTACTACTAAAAGGATGGTATAATCTCAAAATACATATTATTCGAATTTTTTTAATTAGAAAAATACATCATGATCGCTTAAAATATTATCCTTTCCTTACCCGTTGTCATGGCCAGTACTGACGAGAGTGGGACAGACCGCTCACGGAGCAACCTGCTACCCCAACGCTCCCCAACTAGATACCATATCCGCCTCAGGTCGGGTTAATTCGATTTAATAATTTTGTATTTGAGATGATAATCAGTCTTTCAATTGAAGTTATACCGTATAATATTTATCAAAGTAACTTTGATTAAGGAGATTTGCTAAACAAATCCCCAAACCTATTCAAGCAATTATGTTTGTTGGGACTGGTGTAACCAAATCTTATCTAGATCATATCTAATCCATTTTGACTAAGGTAATGTCATTTAAGGAAATAATCATTATAAATATTTCACAAATATTCATCAATAATTATTTCAGAAAAATAACCATTAATTTCCACTAATTGACTAAATGACAATCACAAGGTTCTTGATTGGGAAAGTAATTTTCAGCAGTGATCCCTACTTACTAAAATTAGCATATCTCAATAAATTTAAATCCAAATTATGCAAAATAAGTTTCCAAAGTTTTCTGATTTGATTCATAACAGTCAAGATATTTAACATATTTCTAGTCATTTTAAAGCATAATTAACTCTTTAATTTTGTCAAGATTCGCCATTCCCGAAATAGTGGATACATGTTCACGAAAAAGATCATAACTTGAGCAATCGGATTCCAAATCATGCAAACTCAAGTCCCACGATTTCCTTGTTTAATAGAGAACATTATCTAGGTTGATAACTTTGTGTTGAAATACTTTGAAATATTGCGAAAAAATCATACACAACATGGTTGCGTAAGCAAAATTCGATGAAAGTTCGCACAACCAAAAATGCCCAAGTCATCTTCAGTTTAAGGATAATATCCTAAAACACCAACCTATGGCCCTGATGCCACTTGAAGGATATGGAAAAATCTGTAAGAGTATCACAGAAGCGTGAGGATCACATCGTATGCTATCGGGAGTGACTAGTCATACTAGTAGCTCGGGGCAGGGGAATTTAGAAATTTTGAAATATGAAACCACAAGAACACTTCTCGGATCATTTCATCCAAACCACAAATAAGTATTAGGTTACCTCTTGAAGCGTGGTTGCGATCAACTCTCTTAATGAAGAGACCTCCTGTCTCAAGTCCGATCCAACTGAGGAGATTCTTGCGAGCGCGTTAATGGGACACGTGCTCCTCGACATCCATGTTGATGATCCAAGCGATGAATCTCCTAATCTTGTCACACAAGCTTCGACATCTTCTTCACAAGCAAGGGACACCTATGGAGGCAGAGATCCAGGAGCAAATGACCCGACAACAAAATGGCGATGCGACGGTAATGATGGATTTCTCTGGGGCTTCATGGTAGACAACCGCAATGAGAGAGAGAGAGAGACTTGGGTGTAGAGAGAGGGAGAGAAAAGGAGAGAGCATTAGTTGTTTTCATTGAAGAGGAAGGGTTTCCTCTTCTTATATAGAATTTTGTGAGTCCATCGATCTCAATCCATGGACAACACAAAATCATTGTATCAGATTGATTTGTATTTCTTTCATTGGCCATGATTTTGTTGTAAAAACACAATAACAATTAATTTAATTTAATTAAATATATATTGAATAATCAATATAAAATTAATTTAAAAATTAAATTAATTATCCATGGATATAGTTGGGAAGGAGATAATTATCCTACCATAATAAGGGGGGATGGCCACCCAATCCAAGTAGGACTCAGTGGCCATCCACCACCTTTTTGGTGGATGGCAATCTTCTTCCAATTTCAAGAGATTACATTATCTCATGAAAATCTTCATCAATTTGCAACAACTTTTGTTGAAAAATTATTCACACAAATAATTCATAATTATTTTGTGAACATTGCAATCATGCCATCAGAAATTTGTCAATCACATTAATAATCCTAAATAAAATGTAAATTACATTTTCAATTAATTGTCCAATGTAAATCCAATTCACAACAACATTTAAATTGCAAATGTTATTTACAAATAACTCTATATATTATAACTCACATTTATAATAAATATGATTAATATGGGTATTGTTATACACATTATTCAAATCCATGAAAATTATATCACATTTAATTGTCTTGGATCTCTAATCTCATGTGCCCAAATAATATGAATCACATTCACATTATTCACATCTTTGATAATTAAAACATTTAATTATCTTAGATAACTCTCTCTATATGTCCAAGTAATATGAATCAAATCCATATTATTCATGATAATTAAATTACTTTTAATTATCCATTTCTCAATGCTCAGATACATTATCAACAATGAAATTATCTTTGAACTCTTCAAGGATAGTGCACTTTCTCTACGGATACTTGGAGATAAGGACATGGCGATTGTACGTTCCACTTATACTGACTTGGATATTAACATTACATCTCAAATCCAGATCTCAGGGACCTCCCATAGATGTTTGATTAAATCAAAGCCCTAGATCAAATCTTCTCATTGTATATGAAACACATTTAGAACAATGTCCAACAATTGGACCAAAATTAGATAACTTCTCTATCGAGAGGAGTCACTAAAATCCATACATGTTTCATCACTCCCTCGAAATGGATGCTTCATAGTCATACTAACGTTTATGATCACATCACCCTCGAGTATTCCTAATACATGTACATCCTGCATACTGGAAGACCTACAATAAACCCAAAGTCCTAGATCAATTTAGAGTGTCTCCTTTAGGGTTTTATCATTAAGGTTCTCGTTTGAGCATAGGGAGTTGGTATCGATCATATGCTTTCCAAAAGCATATATCATACCAAGGTATTGATTATATACATTCCAAAAGATTATATCAAACCTGCAAATTTAGTCAAATTTTCAAAGCGAGACGACCGTGCATGGAATCTTATTCCCAATATCTCATGAGTGAGCTCATGTCTTATAGTACAGTAAATAAACTTGTATGATCCCTTTGAGAGATTTTATTACTCATTGCCCTCGTATGCACACCAGCACGTTTGTGTATAGACCTTGATTAGGACGTCAACCTATCGGTATGCCAAATGTACATACTCAGACATATAGTAGCACATCGGTCTCCGGTCAGAGGATGCGTGCCTATATCGTGACAACATACGTCATAGGTCTTTTCTTATCTTGATCTAATTAAGTCAACTATTTGACCTAACTAATCTGATACCTTCGAGTCTCCATTCCTATGCAGATGACCTTCATCAAGAGGTCGATCAGATATCAACCATAAGAGAAAGGATTGCTATCTCCTACTCAGGCTAGAGACCATCTCTAAATAATCACTTGATGGTTATTGGCGAGTCCTCAATCTAACTATTTAGATATCCATCCAAGCACGAGCCTTTATGATTAAACAATTGAATCAAAAGCTATATGATCATTTAGATGGTCATGGTACATAACCTTAATTGTACTAAAAGACCTATTATGCAAATTAGTATTCTTTATTTTAGATTAGGAAATAGTACTTGCAATAATTATTATTGCAAAAAGGCTCACCATGGGCTCGCATGTCCAACAGTAACCTACTAGAGAAAGGAAAACATAGCATGTGAAGGAAGTCACCGGTGGTAGCCGATTCTCTATGAGAATGACCAATCATGGCCTCGATTCAACGGAGAAGGGTCTTTACAAGATAAGTGTTTGTGATACAATGGTGTCAAGACACCAAGGGATCACACTAAGGAGTCCACCCTTCCAAAGATGAGATGTTGTTGTATCTAAAGATGGGAGTGAATGCGAGAAACACCGACGAAGCATGTCATCATTTGTGACGTCTTCGACACTTAGGACATCGACTTCGTGGGCCCATTCTAGTTATCCATGAATTTGGGTACATCCTTCTCACGGTTGATTATTGGTCCAGGTGGGTGGAGGATATCCCGACCCGAGCCACATACAATAGGACTGTCTATAAGTTTGTGAGAATACATATTATTTCTTGGTTCAGGGTCGCCAAAGTGTTGATATCAAATTGGCGTAGCCATTTTGTAAACATATAAGTGAATAAACCTTTGACAGATTACGACATCGAGCACCATGTTGCTAGTCCTTACCACCCACAGACCAATGGCATTGCAGAAGTGACAAATAAGGAGGTTAAGACCATATTGCATAAGCTCTTTCGCTCAAACAAGAAGGATCAATACAAGCTCTTGGACCAAGTCCTTTGGGCTTATATGATGGCTTACAAGACACCATTAACCTCCCCATTAATGATGATATTCGAAAAGCTGTGTCATTTGGCCGCAAAATTATTACATAAATCAGGATGGGCAATTATAAGGTCAACTAGAACACACACCTAGAACAAAAACAGAGAGAGATGAATCTGAATGAACCTCTAGAAATCAGAAATTAGGCATATGACAACACTTTCGTGTACAGGGACAAGGGGAAGCACTAGCATGATAGATTTATCAAACAAAAGGCCTTCCTTCCTAGACAAAAGGTTAGGGTTGTTCAACGCAAAGCTGAAGAATTTCCAAGGGAAGCTCAAGTCCTAATGGATGGGCACGTATTTAGTTTGTATTGTGCATGATAGTGGATGTGTTAAGATCTTAGATCTTACATATGAATGTTCAATCAGGAGGAAGAAGTACCTAATGCACTATCAGGGAGGGCTTCTAGTTTCCAACAAGGCGAATCCGGAAATCGCTGTAGTGGTCATTCTCATGGTACCCGACAGTTAACCAACCAATTAATACACCAATCAACCCACAATAATGTTTAAACAATGAATCTAAGCACGGTGGAATTTATTATACACTTTAAATAAATGTTTTTAGCAAGCAAGTGTATGGATCGAACCATTGGAAGCAAACTAGATAGAGTTAATTTCTATCAATTAGTAAAATTCAATAATAATGATTTTTTACTTTTTTAACTTTTTCATTTTTATGTGTTTATAATGATGTTTAATTTTTATGTGATTTGATTTTTTATTTTTTTAAATTCTTTTTTTTATTTTCTTAAGAATTTTAAATTTCTTTTTAGTTTTAAAGTACAATATATATATATACATATATGTGTAATAGTAATAATATATATATATATAAATAATATATAAAGTATATAATAGATAAATAAATAAATATATAAAAATATATAAAGGAACAATGCTTTTTATTTATTAAATGTTTAAATTTTAATGTATTTATTTATAAGTAATAATAATAAATATTATATAAGTATTAATAAGTATATATAGGTATTTATGGTTTTATATTTTTTAATATAACTATATATACTCAACATTTATAGAAAAAATGGTTTTTATATTTTTCAAATTTTTCTTTGTTGTTGTTTTTTTAACAAGATTTTTGCTAATTTTTTTGTACTTTTAATGCATTTAACATATAAAAACATTGAATAAAATAGATATGCCAAATTGTTTTGGGTACTAAAAATAGATAATTGCTTCAAAAATTTCCAAAACTATTTTTAATATATACTATATAATATAAATAAAACTTTACAACTTAAACTATTTTTTAGATTTTTATAGAATTTTAATTGATTTTTACAAGGCTTTAAGTTTCTTCAAATTTTAATTTTTTTCTTTTTAATTTTTTTGAGATTTTTGTCTGGAGGTATAATATATTGTAATATATACTCTATTTTTTTTGTGATTTGTAGAAGTAGTTTTATATTTTTTGTATTCTTATAAAACAAATGTGGAATAAATATCACCTAATTGAATTTTAATAAATGGGAAAACAAATAATGAGATAATTAAAAATATGAATGTGCATGACCATCATTTAAAGCGTCTGCTATAATTTTCCCATGATTTAATAAGTACAGAAGCTAATTAACAAAATAGAAATGCAATATATTTGCAATTACAAATAAAGACAAGGTACTACATGCAAAATACCCAGAAAGTTTACACTATTTTTAAAAAATTTTCGACTAAAAAATATATAAAAGCCATGAGGGTTTTTGTGTAGATTTCACAGTGTCGCATGCGGCGCTACACACGAGACACGATAACCATTATGTAATATACAAGAAGTACTGGGATCTAATGCAAACCTTACAAAAGTTTTTAAAGGGTACTTCAAATTTACATGAGCAAATGTAAAGTAAAAAAGCCTAGAGGGTTACTTAATAAAATACCCAAAAGTAATTATTTGATAGCCAAGCGCGCTCCATGTGATGGCTTTAAGTGGATTGAATCACGGGCGGAGGATGTCACCTTGATTTATTTCAAGGCCAAGATTACATGTGGGTCGTGTCGTTGATCCTACAACTCTAGATGTCGATGGAAGATCCCAGAAGAACATGGGCCCGAGTGAAGTTGAATCGGTAGTTTCTTTATGATCAGGTTTCCTCCGTAACTCCTGGTCAGCGGTACACCTTCTTGGAGGTTCCCCGGATCATCTTATATCCATAGAATCAATCAGAACCCGGCGAAGGGATCTTGAAGTTCGTACATGAGCCTAGGCTCCTGGAGGTGTTGTCCTTGAACTTTAACGCCTTAGATTGGGTCATCCAGATGCTGAACCTGTATGGGAAGAATGATAAGGCACTACAATGTTGTCTGGGCTTTTATTAGGTGGAATCAACATGAAATGCAGTAGGCGAAGGGGTTTCATGCAAAGATTAAGGAGGAAGCCGGTAGCACTTTGATTCTTGCGGAATCAAGGGTGGCTTTATAGGGTGTATGTGAAGAAGACAATGAGGAACAAAAATAAGGAAAAATGGTCGATCGAGAACAAAGGTAGCACGATGGATTTGAGTTGGAGCAGGGAGCTCCGACTTGCAAAGATCCTATAAATTACGATAGTCTACTCACTAATCAAAGATGAAAAAAGAGTACACTAGGATACATGAATGAAAAGAGAAGTAAAAACCTACCTATAACATCTCGTACATGATGGTTTCAAGGAGCATAGAAGGGTCATCGAAGAAGCTCCGATGATGCCTTGAACCACTGAATTCCACTTCTTATCCTTGCTGACAAGGCCTCGATGTTCGTGTTGTTACCACGAGATTCAACAGGAGGGTGTTCTAATGGGTTTAATAGGAAAAACATGATCAAAAGTTGAAAAAAAGGAATTGGGGATATTTTATAGACATAGATGGATTGATCTTTGAGGGGCAATGGTGCGAACGATGGAGGGAGTTTGTGAAAGCTAGCAAGCTAGCGAGATGGAGGGAGGCATGAAGAGAAATATTGGTGAAGGGATCGAGGGCCATCGGGCTGTAGATCATGGCCAAAATGGAGAAAGGTGGCTGGTCATGGGTTCTGATAAGAAGGGAGGCAGAGGCCAGACAATTGACTAACTTCGTCAACAAAAGACGGGTCATGGTTGGTCCACTTGGACCAACTAGAAAATAAGGATCCAAATATCCCTTATTAGTTATTTAGAAATACTAAATGATTTTACTAATTTTAGGTCAAAATATGAAAATGGTTTATTATTTTATGTAGTATTTTATTATAAGTTTTATTTATTTTTAAAAGGTTTTTTAGTGGGTGTTAATATTTACATGTAGATATATAGGTACATTTACTTATATTTTAGTTTTTATTTCTTTTTCTATGTTATATTTTATTATTATGTAGACATAATTTATATTTTAATAGTATGTTTAATTACCTATTTATATATTTTTATTATATTTTTCTGACTTTATTTATTTACTTAGATAAAAATGTAAATGCATTATATTGAAATAGCTTACCTATATATTAAATACTTTATTTATTTTAATAAATATTAGATGTTTTTAATTCTTGTTTATATTTTTAATGTAATTTAAATAATAATTACAAATATAGAAACATAAAAAAATAATAAAAATATAAAGAATTAATTTCCATATTATTTATATACATGTATACAACATAATGGGACACCGAAAGCCAACTTTTGCATCTCAACTCTAATTTAAATTAACCACTTTATTAAATAGATTATTATATTTTATGAACAATAAAGGCATGTTTGGTCAATTTGGGGTCTGTTAGAGAAGATACAAACTGTAAAGTTTTGTTTGCGGCTTTGCCTTCTATGTGTCCTGGGCATACTGTGCATTATTATTAAATGAAATAAATTTTGTATTTTTTATTTGTAATTTTATGTATAATATTCATGTTGAGGGTTTCTTTATTTAAGTTATAAAAAATAGAAAGTAAAATAGGACCAAATAGACATTTATTGGTAAATGAAATTGGGGTTTTTGTGTGTTTTCTATACAATTCATCTGTCCTATCCCCCTATCTTTTTCATTGTCCACCAAGTCATCATGATGACTCTATCTAGGGGTTAGGGTCATTCATTGTTTTTTGACATTTCATTTCTTTTTCTTTACTTTCTTTGATTCTTTTATTTTGGAATGAAATACATAAATTTATATAGTATTTATGTAGTAATTATTGAGTGTTATTTTGTACAAATTAATGCTATTTATGTGCATTTAACTAGGTATTTATGGACAAAATGAAAGAATAAATATGATAAAATGGAGATTCATCTCCCCCTTATACTTGCCTTTGCCAGTCCGAAGCAAACATTATGATAATGAGTACATAAAAAGAAAATAAATAAAAGAAAAAGAAAGAACTTGGAATTATTGTGATGTTTAAACATTGCTTGATAAAGTCAAAGTTTGGAGCTCAGTTAAGACCTTTCGATTTTAAGTTAGGAATTGTGAGTCAACATCACTTAGGTTCCATGCTTTTCTACACAATTCAATTCACAGTCTGGTCAGAACCATCCTTTTAATCGTATACTCTCACAACCTTGAAATAACAAGTACCATGTGTGTGAATTTTATAGCTCTTCCTAGACAAACAGCTAAACAACAAAGTGGTCTACTCCTCTAGTAACTTGTCCTCAAGGAGATGGATATTTCCTTCTAAGTAAAAGTGCATGCTAGTTCGCAACCGATAATGGGAGAAGCAAGAAGAATGGGAAAAGAAGTATAAACTAACCAATGTAGTTACATTTCCTTGTGAAGCTATACCAGTGTAACCGAATCTTCACCAAGAAGCATACTTTTTCTAAAGTTCAATATTTTTGGATTTTTTTGGTCTTCTTTTTTAATATTATCTTGTATGGCATTTCTCTACATTCTTGTTTTGCACAAACAAATATAGAATCTTTTGTTTTGCCCTTGTTTTATGGTCTTGGAAAAAGTTGTGCTAGTAGACCATTCTTCATCTGAAGCTTTGTTTAAATCAAATCTCCAGTCATGAGATGACTATGCTACCGGAAGAAGTGGGTTGTAAGTACCAATTTTGATAGTCCCATGAATGGTTTCTGAGCCACCATTGACGAAGCAGCCTAGTATAGTCCTGACTTAGATTCCAAGATCTTTCAACAATCTATCAGTATTGAGCAAAGTATTAAGTGTGAGGTCTCTAGTCAATCCACTGCCTGAAGAGTCCTACAGATGACCTGAAGGGTTCTAGTTAGACACATTGAATCGACTCAGAACATAGTCTCATGGAACCTAAAGAATTAAGTCAATGTGACTTGAAGCATCTCAATTCCAGTCCTGATTAGGTTCCTCTGAAATTAAGTGGATTACTTTCTAGACCAAGCTCCAATCTTCCTAAATTATTTATACTTGTTCAATTGTATACATCATTCTGAAAAATGCTATTAATGAAAGAAAAATCTTGTTGTGAAACTATTTTCTAATGTTGAACATTTATGAATTTCTTGGAAACATTTTGCAAAGTTGTATGCACATTTCGAAAGCAGTTTGCACATTTTATATTTTTTTGGATATTTTGAAATTTTATCGATTCTAAGTGTTAGTTAAAGAAGTATATGCAGATATTTACACGAGAGTGCATGATTATTTGCAAGAATTGGGTTTGTATTTTACACTAGGAGTTTTACATAAGTGGTTATTATTCACATGTTTTATATACAAGGCTTATATATATGTAATATTTTATAAAAGTTCTCAAAACATTTTAAAAATATTTCATTACACATTTTGAATTTATTTTTGTAAATAATTTGACAAACTCTTTACAAACATTTACAAACTTTGAAATCATTTTGCAAAGATTTTTCAAATGGTATATATAGATTTTTCAAAATATTTTTACAACCATTTTCCAAATCATCTACAAAGTAATTTTCTAAACAGTTTATTCAAAAAAATAAGAAAATTTTGCAAATATTTACAAAAGATTATTACAAAGGTTTGAAAATATTTTGCAAAAGGTTTTCTAAACAGTGTTCAAAATATTTTTAAGTAGTTTTACAATCATTTTTCAAATCATTTTACAAAACATTTTTATTTTCATAATTATAAAGAATTCTGAAGAATATCATACATATTTATACTGTATTCTTTATTGTTGATTTATTGTGCACCCTAGGGCATATAGTATTTTAGACATATTATTAAAAATATGAAAGTGAAAGTTTTGGCTAAAGTATATACAATGTATATACGATCCCCTATACTTAGCTTGAGTTATGTCCTCGTCGTGATCAAAGAGAAAAAGGAAAGCATAACTCATGCTAAGTATTGGAAAGTATATAATACAATGAGAAAAAGAATGAGAGGTCGATCATCCCCCCATACTTAATATTAACTAATCCTAAGTATATCAGATTGTATACAAAATGGGTATGATCGAGGATCATAATTTATGAAATCAATTGGTTTAGTTTGTCCCCCATATACTTAGTGTAAAATATCCCAAGTCTGGGCATAATATCAACTTGTTGAGAAATAAGAAAATAATGAATAAAGATTAACCCAAATCACACACCCCATATAATTACGTTGAAGCATATCCAAAGTATAGCACATATGAATGGGATGAGTAGAATACGTGAGAATTAAAGAATTTAAGATAATGAAATGAAAAGAAGAGAATAACAAAATCAATCAAAAATATTTTTATCTGCATTGTTGGCTCCAATGCAACTATTGGAAGTTCTTCGTCAAATACCATTTGAATTGAATCAACAACGACAAGGAATCTGTCTTGGTCTAGATAGGGCTTCAGTACCTAACCATTGATGATAAATAGTTGTGCGTCGGATAATAGTTCAAATATCAAGATGCTTCCATTGTCACACACAATTCAGATAATGTATGGTTGATGAGTCTAAATTTACCCTATTTAATTATTCAAAATTAACATTGATTTGTTCATTGCAGTCAGGCAAATTCGGATTAATAAAGAAATCGCTAAATTAATTATTTTCCGACAGCAGCAAGCACCTAATTTTTTTACTTGGGCTAGCCCAAGGTTGAACTCGTGGGGGCATTGTCTCCTTAGGTAGATTTAAAGTCAATCTAAATGTTAGGTTTTTATAGAGGTATTTTTTAGTATTTTTAAAGGCCATAAATGAGTGAAATACATTTTTGAGGAAGTTCGAGTACTAAAATACAATTTATGATCAAATTAAGTTCAAAATTCCTCAAACTTGGCCAGAATGTGAAATATGATGAAACTAGGCTATTATAAGTTTTTTTAGAAATTTTGGGTCCACTGTGAATTAGTTATGAATTAAATAATGCAGACTAGGTGATATTGAGTTAATTAATTTCAATAAATACCAAAGGTCAATATTTTCCAAAAGTTAATTTATCAAAGATAGGTTTATGTGAGAGATATCCAGAACTAATTTTAATCCCTAATAATACTAAGTGAAATTAACTAAATATCATTTACTAGAATCACCATTTCATTTTTTTGACCTTGATATACGTGCAAATGAGATGAAATTTGGGAATGATGTAAATCAATCTAAAATCGACTTATTATGAATTTTGAGAATTTTTGGATCAGCAAATAATTAAATATCAATTTCAGAGCGGAAAATGTGTAAACTACGCAAGTTTTCACCAAATTAATTATAATAAATAATCCATTGATCAAAAAATGGAAATAAATGCTCATTAGATAGAAAATGAGTTGCTCTACACATGCTATTTTTTTACTTGAAAATGACACGAAATGATTGTTCAAATAAATGTCCAAACACAAGGGTATTTATGCAATACAGAAAATAAAATAAAAAAACAAAAACGCATAAGGGCGCTTCTTTATTTAATAGATCCTTCGGGGCATGCACATAATTTCTACAGTAAAGCACATAACGCCTCTCGTAGGGGGCCTTTACATGATTGTTGGAGATCAGAGGGTTGCTCTAAAAATGCCCCAGCCCTCACGTGCCTCGCACATGAGGTGGTTTGATGCCGAGGCGGGCGCACAGCCCAAGGCGGGCGACTGGGCTGGTGGAGGTGTAGTTGTCGGTGGTGGAGAAAAGGCTTGAAGTTAAAGGAGACGAGCAGTGGCTCCACACTATGATGGTAGCGCTCGGTGATAAAGATGGTACAACACGAGGATCGAGGTGGTGCTCACGTAAGTGGAATGAGCTCGAGGGAAGAAGTGGTGCGACGATGAGGACCAGTCATGTCGAGGCTAAGGGGTGAAGGCCTTGACCGCCGATGGTGGATCTTGGTGGTGTAGTGTGCACACGGAACGATGATGAAGGCGGAGCTAGTAAGCTGTTGCAGGTTGAAGCTGCTCGCATGGCGTCTGGTTGCAATGGAGCTCAGATGGCATGACATGGATAGGCCATGAAGACTGAGCTCCTTCGTGATGAATAAACTGCAAATACAAATGCCTGCTCTGCCTGGAATCTCTGCACTGATATGTATAAAATGGATGAAGAATGAATGGAAGGTGATGGTCCAGATTGTCACGGAGAAGGTGGAGATCTGGGGCCCTTGACTCTTTGCAAGAGTCAAGGTGGATCGAGGGTGTTTGATTATGAACATATGGGGGGAATGGTGTGATCAGAATCGAATTGGGTAAAGTGGAATTCGGAAATAAGCTAAGGAAGATGAAGAAGAGATGAAGAAGAGGAGAGGAAAGAGGTAGAAGACGAAAAAAATGAGAGGAAGAAGAAGAAGAAGGAGAAAGATGTATCACATGGGGTAGTCGGAGTGGAGAAGGATGGTCAATTGCCTTTAGATAGGGAGTGTAAAGCCTCTCGGACGTCACTCAAACGCCTCGACAAGGCGGAGCTTGAGCAACTCGCGGAGGAGCTACGACAAGGGAGGGTGGTCTCTTGGACCTCGTTGCCTAGTCACACATCATCGATCGCTGCAGTCACTCTCCCTATTTGTCACCAAGGAAGGGCAGAACTCGATGCCCTAGAGCTAGAAGATGGCGGATGATCTACGATGAGGGCACGCGGTGGTGATATATAGGGCACTCAATGGAGTTGCAGGAAGAAGTGGGGGAGGGCACGTGGACTGCATGGGTAAAGTGGCTGCGAAACGTGGGGAGATAAAGATATAGAGGGGGAGAGAGATCGAGTCGCAGCCGCGTGCGAGTCCTAAGGTGCAGTGGTTGCAAGTGTAGTTGGTTGACGTGGGAATCATGAGGAGCGGGAGAAGAGGTTGCGGTTATAAGGGAGAGGAGGTACAGGAGGGAGAGAGAGACGCGGGAACATGAGGGTTATGAGATGGCCACATAGCAGAGGGTAAAATAAAAAAAATTAAATTACGATAATAATAATAAATAAATAAATAAATGAAAATAAATAATGTAAAAATATTAAAATATTAAACAATAAAAATATAAATAAAAAATTAAGATAATTAAATTAAATAATAAAAGTAATAAATACATAAAATAAATAATTAAAAGAAAAATGGGGTGACATGTGGCAGCTTTAGGAGCTGCCATATATCGCTCCTAGAAAAATCAAAAATTAAATCAAATATAAAATTAAAAAGAAATAACAAAAAGGGTCAAATCAAAACGTGGTCAACATAAATGTTGCTCGTCTCAACGAGATCTACAACTTTTGTGAAGAACTGCAAATCAAAATAAATCACCTGCACAAAAAGTATTTTTCGGTGGTATCTTATAAATATAAAACACTGGATTTTTGTCTTTTGCAAATTTTTTAAAATTCTTAAATTAGATAAAAATCAAAATTAAATCAGATAAAATATGAAATAAATACTTACATCTTAAACTATTTTTTTGATTTAGTAATTAAGAAAACAAAAAGATAAAATAAAGGGGTAGTTTGGTCATGCAATATACAATAGGGGTTCGAACCCATTTTCACATACTGATTCTGATTCTTTTGTATTTTGTCTTGTCTTAAAGGTAATTGAACGTACATTAATTCAAATGTGAGTAAGAAGTCCACAGGAGACTGTATGAGAGAGATATTAACATTTCAAGTTTCTTAGTCTCAAACTTGGGTTTGGGTTTTGTTGGTCAATTTTACAAGTTAGTATTTTTTTTGATATTTTCCCTTTATTAATGTTAGTAATATATACACTATAGCGTTAGTTTTATTCAATTCTCATTTAGTGAAAAATAGATAAAAATAAGGAAATATGGTGAATATACATGTGGTATTTACAAGAGAATTTGGCTTCTTATATAATGCACAAATGCATGCTAAAATGTAGATATTAATTACAAGTGCATGAATGATAAAAATGCATAATATATAGAGAAATGCAGCTGATTACTTGGTATCAGAGCTATATTTTTGACTTTTAGAGTGATGAATAAAAAATTCATCAACCTAATATGGGGGCGGAGTCGTGACGGAGAAGAAGCAATAGCAAGAATAAGAAGGATAAAAGAGGGATAGAGGAAGAAAATATGAAGCTCTACCTGAAGGATGATCGGGGTTCGCTGGAAACGAGGCCGAAGCGTGAAGGGATCACCCAGTGTCGTAGTGGTTCAAAGATGGGCAGTGGCTGGTGCATGCAGGGGGTTGACCCGGTGCAGGACGCGAGGAGAGTGGCGCGAGAGAGGGCGACAGGGGGGCGCTAGTGGATGGACGATAGGAGGGCGGCAGGAGGGCGCTGGCGGACGAGTGGTGCAGGAGGCGGCGCGCAACGACAATGGGTGGAACGGCCATCTAGTAACCTTTTTTTGATTTGATATTATATTTTTTCCAATATTCTTTTTGCAGTAAATAAAATGTTAATGGAGATGTGGTGTTGATGTGAATAAAGTGGTGGTGTTGATGATGATAGTGGTGATTGGGTGTAAAATAACAACAAAAATGTTAGATAAAAATTTGAGGAGAGTGGGAAGGATAGAGAACTTACCTGTGGTTTGTCAGATTGGAGCTATGAAGCGTGACTCTGATTATGGCCTCAAGAAGGATGGCAGAAGCTCTTTCGAGCCTAGGTGAGCTTGGCTGGAAGCTCGCAAGACAATAGTTGTTGCCATGGACCTTGCCATGGAAACCGTCATCACTCGATTTGAAAATGTTGAAGCTGTCATCGACAACATGATGTGGCTAGCAGTTTCTCCCTTTCAATTGGGGTATGGAGGATGGAGATGAATGGAGGAGGAGAAGGGAAAAAAAGGAGGAGGGGGAAGTTAGAAAAGAGGTGGAGAAAGTGGTTTGAGTGGGAAGTTGGAGTAGAGAACAAGTAAAAGGAGAAGAGAAAAATAAATAATAATAATAATAAAGTAAAATAAGTAGGCTACCAAAAAATGAAGAGAAAAGAAAATAAAAGTAGAAAAAATATATAAAAATTAAAGTAAAAATGAGAAATAAAATATTATTAATTAAAATAAAAATAAATAAATAAAGAACAAATAAATTAAATAAAATAAAAATATAATAAAATACGAAAATATTATAAAACGTGTGACACGTGGCGGATCCAGGAGCGGCCATGTATCGCACCCAGAAAAATAAAAAATTAAATGGTAAACCAAATCAAAAAGAAATAACAAAAGGGGTCAAATAGAATATGGTCTACACAACAGTTTCTCATCTCGATGAGATGTACAACATTTGTGAAGGACCAAAAATCAAAATCAATCATCTGTACAAAAAGTATTTTTGGGTGTTTTCTTATAGTTATAAAATACCAGATTTTAGTCTTTTGAAAAAAATGACATTTTTGAATTAGATAAAAATCAAAATAAAATCAAATAAAATATGAACTAAATATTTAAAACTTAAACTTTTTTTTAGATTTTTAATAATTAAGAAATTAAAAAGATAACATAAAGGGTTAGTTTGGTCAATATGTACAATGGCCCAAAACTCAACTTTCACATACGGACTCCGATTTCTTTGAATTTGATCTTATTATGAAGGAAATTGAACACACATTAATTCAAAACTGAGTAAGGGTCTATAGGAGGCTGCATGTGAGAGATATTCACATTTCAAGGTTCTTAGTCTCAAACTAGGGTTTGGATTTTATTGGTCAATTTTACAAGTTATCATTTTTTTTTGATATTTTTCCTTTATTAGTGTTAGTAATATATACACTATAGAGTTGATTTTATTCAATTCCGAGTTAGTGAAAAATAGATAAAAATTGGGGAAATGTGGTGAATATACAGGTGATATTTACAAGAGAATTTGACTTCTTATTTAATGAACAAATGCATGCTATAATGTAGATATTAATTACAAGTGCATGAATGATAAAAAAGCTGAATAGATGGAGAAATGAAGCTAATTACTTGGGATCATAGCTCTATTTTTGACTTTTTAGAGTGATGAATCATATACTCATCAACCCCCTATACTTAAGCCTTACTCGTCCCCAAGCAACTAAAATGAAATGCAAGAGTGAAATGATTTTGGGTTCCATACCAAGGTCATGAACAAAAGGTGAAAATAGAGCTCGACTTGCCCTTTAGAATAATAATGTGGTGGAACCTTATTGGGAATTGAATTTAAGACCTAACAGTCTTAGAGTTCCACAAGTCTCTATTTAGGTCACCTCAACAATCAGGTCGTAACAAATCCCCATACGTAAATTCAGATGACTATGAATCTTACTTGTACCGTGTAAGTGAAATATAGCTCTCTACATCAGAATTAGCAAATAAACAACACCATCTAACAAGGTAACTCTAATTCCTCAGTATAACAACTCTTTCCTCGAGGAGCGGGGTATTCCCTTCTAAGTTCAAGTGCAACCAGATCAAGAAGAGGGGATAGAGAAGAAATGGATTGCGAGCAGTGTAGTCACATATCCGTGGAGCTTGACCAGTGTATCCAAGTCTCCAGCTGCAGGCTTACTTGGTCTGAGACTTTGAAGCATATGCCTTGCAAATATACACACTCTGGCAGACATTTTATTTTCAATCAGGCATGTCCCATTTTTTGGAGTTCTTCTTTTTTTATCTATATACAAGGTGCAACATGTACATAAGGAGTTTTTCTTCATGGTCCAGTAGCCTATCCCTCTTTTGAAGCTTTATTACAACCCACAAAATCCCGACATTAGAAGTAGATGCCACTAGACTTGGTTGAGATACACTACCATCCCTAGAGTAGGACAGATGTTTCCACCCGTGTGCTGCTCCAAGCTAAAGGATTCTACCTCGTCACCACCTCATCAGTGAAGAGCTATGTGCATGTTGCTTGTCCAAGTTAGGTCACTGTATAAGAGAATCGTGTGTGTGCATGAAATATTCTACTTAGACCAATCAAGACGGCATGTGAGCATAGACTTGCAGAGTCAAAGAATTAAGTCACTCGACCTGAAAAATCTTAACTCCAGATCCTATAAAGTTCCTCTTGAATTGGGTACATTAAGGTCGAATCATATCCATCCTCGAATTCTATTCATAACTTGGTTCAGAACCCACTAACTTTCCACTTTGCATATACTAGATATGCAAATGACATGCAATGCATATGAATGAAGTGCAACACATTTTTTAAAGAATGCAAGGATGGTATGAAAGAGTATATAAGAAGCCTCTTTTTTGGTATACCTCCTATTGTATAATAAATTTTACAAAATTATTATTTACAAGAATTTTAAAATTTTATACACATTTTATGTACAATATACATATTATACATGAATTTTACAAAAGTTTTTTTTACCAAAATTTACCCACCCCATAATTATTGCATACTGTATACAAAAATACATGAAAGTATGAGCTATGGGTAAAGTATATATGTAACATATAAATTCCCCCTATAGTTAGCATGTGTTATGCCCTCAAAGAATGAGAAGCGAGGAAAAGACATAGCCCGTGCTAAGCGTATAAGAGTTAAAATAATAATAAGTATAGCAGCCGATCCACCCCACTATACTTAGGATCTAGTCAGCCTAATTGTAGAAGAAGATCAAAAATGGGGTGGAGGAGGTCAAGAGGAGAAATGTATGAGTATACACATAGAGCATGCATCGGTCCCGCCTATACTTAGGCTCTGGTCAACCTAAATCTATGATAGGAGTGAGTGTGAGAACCGATGAGATCTAGATAATATACAGAGTATGGGGAAGAGACTCAGGTCACTCTCCCCCTATACTTAGGATCTGGTCATCCAAATATAGCCATAAAATGAAACAATATGGAGACGAGGCGAGTGATACGAGTCACTAGGGAAGGCGGGAAATAAAAGAAAGGGAATATATACAAGGAGGAGTGAGTATATACAAGGATCAAGAAGGTTTGTGATGAACCTTCTTGCGGGAGTATGAAGGTGGGTAATATACATTTGTGTCACTGTCGGAATAGTCCTCAGATAAATAATAGTGAGGTGAAGGGATCATTCAATGAGGGTCGACACATGGCTGCTTGCTCAAATATGACTTAAGAACAATCGAACTGAGCTTACTCATATAAACCACCTCATCCGGATCCGATGAGGACTCCTTAGAAAATTCTTCTTCGGTATGTTGAAGGAAGCTTTCTTAGTCACTTTTCTAGAACCGGAATCATTGAGAGGGAGAGGAGAGTAAAGCGCCTTGAGGGGATCGGGGGAACACCTCAACGAATCAATTCTCGACTTCCTCTCACTGGATAGCCAACTAGAGGAATGAGCAATCATGTTTTTGGGTGGAGTCAATTCAGTACTGGTTATCTGCTTTGAAGCTTGTCAAACATGATAGTCGCGGGGATATTTATCAATGAGTAATCATCGATTCTAGCATGGGTGAAGATAGTATATTTGATTTCACATTCACCCCTAGGCAGCCGCTTCATTTTGTGGCTCTTAGTCTTTCTCCCCATCACCAAGGAGGCACACATAGACACTAAATGTTTCTTAGTTCACGTCCTCTTATTGCCCTACCTCTTAGGCATCAATTTACTTCTCAAAATTGTTTGAGGTCAGGGAAGTGAATTATGGCCTTTATTAACGAAAGAATAAAAATCAATTCCTCATCGAGTGCTTCCCTTAGGGCAAGATCCAATTAGTTAAGTCTTGTTCATTTTCTATTTTTATGAGTTTTTCTGATTTTTTTAAGTTTTTGGGACCTTTTTATATTTTCAATTTTTTGTTGTTTTGAATAGGTGAAGGAGGAGTGGAAGGATGTACAAACTCCAGATTGGAAGGTGAGTTGTTAGTAGAAGAGGGAGGTAGAATGGACTCCAGCTGTACAGTGTGTGTGTATGTGTTTCCTTGTATCCTCTATGTTTTCAACATTGAATCAACTTATTCCATTCTCCACTTCCATACCTGAGCTGGAATAAATTGAATTTATTTGATCGATGATATTTCTAAATTTATCCTCAATTAATTCTTATCTCTCACAATCTTAGAAATATTTTCCACCAAAGAGTCCTCTTAGCAATCATTGAAGCAGTCTGTTTACTCACTGGACACTACTAAGTTCTTGAAGTCTCATACTCAACATACTTAAACTCTAGCATGTAATGTTGGGTTGAGTATGGACCATCCGAATGGCAGATATTTGTCAAAGCCTTGAATAATGGAGTCAATAAATGGGGGGCTGGTAAGTATAGCTCATGAGTGCAAGTCCGTGCATGTGTAGGACCTCCGAATGTGTGATATGAAGGCTGATCAATGCGGACTTGATTACTAGAATCAATCAAGTTAAAAAGATCATATGGTGCAGGACTCTCCATTCGGTTTGGTCGATTGTCCAAGTTGTGTCCTAAGTTCATGTTAGGATGTGGATGTGTAAATTGTTGTCTTGTCCCAACATTCATGTGATTAGTGAATGAGGTATGTAGGGGCACATAATTCTGCCAATCATTTGTCTCAACAGTTGTTTGCTCTTTGAATTGTTCCTTGGTTCCAACAAGCATCTGACTAGAAGGTGAACCAATCCATGGTGAAAGTGGATCCGAGGTGTAAGAAGGTGGGGTAGGTGAGAAATGCGAAGAAGTGGGAAAGTCAATTGAAAATATGATTTCATAATCGGATCGAGGTGGAACCGACCACAGGTAATGGTCTCTCGCAAATGGTGGAGGATACATGGAAGAAGGAGAAGGAGAAGATGACCGGTATATGGTCGAGGAGGAGTGACCAGAAAGGTAAGGGTATGGGGACCAATATCCCGACATCTTGAAGAGGAATGGATGAATGTAAGTGGAACGAAGTAGAGAACGTGCAAGTACGCAGAATAACACATATGAACAGACACAAAACAAACGTAAGAACAAACACCAAATTCACCAACTCCACATGTGAGGGCCATAAAGGTTGGGTCGAATTATCATGTCAAATTTAGTTTGTGACAAATGCAAGTCTTGAAAGATTGACGAGCTGTTAGGTGCCTACATTTCCCTACAGACTGGCCTGATTTTTATGACTAGTTGCACCCACTTTCAACTAGTATGGGAGTAAGTGCGGATCGTAAAAATACAGATACCTGTTACTTGAGGACGGAGCCTTACGTAGTGTCCTCTAAACTTCCCACTTTGCTAAGGAAATCTGGACTGTTTACTGGCTACCCATAGATCTTCACTGACAAATGGTAATCATTTTTGTAGAACCAGTAGTCTATATGAAAATCCTAGCTTGGCTCTATCCTAGTGTCCTCTCTCTCACTTGCAAATAAATTCAAACAGTGACAGGGTTGCTCTCCCACAATCAAGGGTAAATTTTAGTCAATTTTTTGTCCTATTCAATTAGCATTCTTGATGTTAGAGATTAGTTGTCACTGTAATTAATCCACACAAGCAATCACGTCTACCGTTCAGTCCCAATTCCTTTATCTGAAGTTAGAAAAGCTTAGACAGGGAATTGGGAAAAGCTGATGCAATCGAGAAAACGATGATGAATGCTTGAGTAAGAATATTTAAAGTGACTCCAGCTCTCTACATGTGACATGCAATACATAATTGAAATTTTACACTATATGAAATGCAAATGAGAAAATTGTTCTTAGACAGGCAGTTCTATTAGCAAGTGATGAACAAATTAATTTGAACTAATAGATATACGGTCTAAGTATGTCTCATTAAATGTAATGTGTGATCCTATAGAGTAATAGAAGAAGCAATAAAATATCTTAGGAAATGCTCTAAGAGCTGCAAGTGCAGGTCCTAGTCTACGTCAATCAACCCCACGACCACGAAGGGTCCAATTTCCAGTCCTGATACACACGCGAGATTCCAAACAGAATTTGCTAGAAACCAAGCAATTATTACATTTTTTTTTCAAAAATGGAATTAAAATCTCTCTTAAAAAATCTTCTTTGCATCTCAACAGCCGGCACGCTCCACGAATCGCTGGCCTCTAATGCACTTCGAGATGTGTCAGGTTCAAGAAAGCTGCTCCAAGTCTACCAATCCCTCACGCAAAAAGATAAATGTCAGAAATAGATATCAAAAAATATATATACAAAAAATAAACATATAAATAATAAAAAAATTGAAATAATTCCAAGGTGGTTCGGGGGTCAGACTACCCGAATGAATAGAAAATTTAAATTTAATTTTTGAAAATGATCCTATGATGTTTGCCTCACTAATAATGGCACAATCTGACAGACTGTTAATTATCCTAATTAAATGTGTCATGTTGTTGTACTCGGGTAATTAGGATCGATAAAAAATTAACGACATGAATTGATAAATCAATGAATTAATTAATGTGTGGTTTTATGTATTTTTAATCTGGGCAAGCCCCAAGGTTGACTCAAGGAGGCAAAGGAACAACTTTGGATAAACTTAGATGAATTATCTCATGGTTTTCAAAGCGAAATTTTTTTGTAATTTTTTTATGCAATAAAAATGCAAATGCAAAAATGCGGATGAACTAGGTTATTAAGAAAACAACCAACTTAGCAAAATTAATTTTAATGTGAAATTAATCCAATTTAGCCAAATTATATTTTTTCTAGAAACCTAATCCAATGATGAATGCCAATGTATTTTTTTGGAATTTTTTGATTTAAAATACAACAATGAAAAATGTAAACTTTTTAGGGGTTTTTATGCAGTTTCATACAAAAAAATTTAAAATTTATGAAATTTTTACTGAAAGTTGAACATGATGAAATGAAGCTACAGTAATTTTTTGGGATTTTTGAAAAATATGAATTTTCATTAATTTCTTAGTAGAAATAGAGTGACTGTAAGTATTTAGTTCCTAATAAATCCACTAAATTAAAATATCCAGAGAGAGATTTATCTCAAAAAGATGTTTATATGAGAAATCCAAGAGAGTTGAAATTTTGTAAAAATAATATTTGTGGATTTAATTATATCGAAATCACTGTACAATTTATTCCAGAAATAAGTCACCTCCAATTTTAGTGGAATTCAGACGTAAATTAAATCACAATTAGATGCATCATCTATGATTTTTGGAGAATTTTTAGAGCAATCAGTGACACAATATAAATTTAAGAGCACTATTGGGCAAAATATCAATGAATTTCAAACTCTGATTTTTAGTATACATTCAAAGTTCAAAAAAATAGAAATAAATATCCAAGACCTATAGAATTAGTTAAAGAACAACATACTATTTTAGAATTCAAAACAAATGCCAAGTAGATATTCTAAATAAAGCTCCAACACAAGATTGTCTGAAAATTATAAAATAAAACATTTAACAAAATAAATTTATGCCTAAGGGAATTTCATTAATTTTCCATACCTTCATGGAAGATTATGCAATTTTCCTACTAACAAATGTAGACCACGTGACTCCTAAAAGCTTCCTCTTCTTCTTTCGTGGATTCAAAGAAATGGAACCCACGACAGATCGTAGGTGATGTGGTGTGACGTCCACCATTGAGCAGCGATTGGGAAGCGGTGGTGCGACACCAGGCTGCAGCGTGGCTGGTGAGGGGACAACGAGTGGCGCGTGATGAATGGGCGGCTTTCTGCATGGCGTGCTCACACACGCAGTAGAGTTGATGTGCGGAGGAAGAAGGGGGCTTCGCTGGGGCATCACGAGGGTGAGACCGAGGGCGCAGAGGCGCGGGGCTTGGTGGGTGGCGCAACGGCTGAGCACGAGGTGGGCATCGACTAGTGTGCACGGGGAGTGGACTGGCACAGGACACGAGGAGGGAGGTGCGAGCAAGAGGGAGAGGGAAAGGCACCGACGGACGAACATCACAGGAGGAGGCACGTGGCAGCATGGTGTGGAAGGGTCATCTAACAACCTTTTTTGTTTTGATTTTTTATATTTTTAAATAATTTTTTTGCATGCTACGAAATAGGAATGAAGAGGTGGAGTTTATGTGAATAAAGATGTGGTGCTGATGATGATAGTGGTGATTGGTTGTAAAATTAGTGGTGATTGGGTGTAAAATAACAACAGAAAAATGTTAGATAAAAAAATGAGGAGAAGGAGGAGGATAGAGAACTTACCTGTGGTTCGTCGGATTAGAGCTTTGAAGCACGACTCTGACTATGGCCTCAATAAGGACAGCGGAAGCTCCTTCAAGGCTGGGCGAGCTCGGTTGCAAGCTCACAACATGACAATAGTTGTTGATGGGGATCTCATTTTGTAAAATCATTGCTCGACCTAAAAATGTTGAAGCTGTCACCGAAAACACAAGGTGGTTGGTGATTTCTTCCTTTTAATTGAGGAATAACGGATGGAGATGAATGAAGGAGGAGAAGGGAATAAAAAGGAGGGAAAGTTAAAAAGAGATGGAGAAAATGGTTTGAGTGGGAAGCTGGAGTAGAGAACAAGTAAAAGGAGAAGAGAAAAATAAATAAATAATAAAGTAAAAAAGTAGGCTACAAAAAAAAGAAGAGAAAAGAAAATAAAAGAAGAAGAAAAAATTAATAAAAATTAAATTCAAAAATGAAATATAAATAAATAAATTTAAATAAATGTTTATTTAAAACAAAAAATATTAAATAAATAAATAAAAAAAATAAAAAAATAAAACATAAAAAATAAAACATAAATTAAATTACGAAAAATAAAATAAAACAGGGTGACACATGGTAGCTCTAGGAGCAGCCACATGTTGCACCTAGAAAAATAAAAAATTAAATGTAAAAAAAATCAAAAAGAAATAATAAAAGGGGTCTAATAAAAAAGTGGTCAACACAAAAGTTGCTCGTCTCAAAGAGATCTACAACTTTTGTGTGGGACCAAACATAAAAATAAATCATCTATACAAAAAGTATTTCTAGGTGGTATCTTATAGATATACAATGCCATATTTTTTCTTTTGCATTTTTTTGGCATTTTTAAATTAAATAAAATTAAAAATAAAAACATATAAAATATGAAAAAACATTTACAACTTAAACTATTTTTTTGGGATTTTTAATAATTAAGAAAATAAAAAGATAAAATGAAGGGCTAGTTTGATCATTGTGTACAGTATACAATAGGGGCCTAAAACCCAAGTTTCACATACAGACTCCTATTATTTTGCATTTGGTATTGTTTTGAAGATAATTGAGAGTACCTTAATTAAAATGTGAGCAAGGCTCGATACGAGACTATATGAGAGAGATTAACTTTCAAGACTCTAAGTCGCAAACCAGTGTTTGGGTTTTATTTGTCAATTTTACAAGTTTATTTTTTTTGATATTTTTCCTTTATTATTGTTAGTAATATATACACTATAGAGTTGATTTTATTCAATTCAAAGTTATTCAAATTAGATAAAAATAAGGGAATTTGGTGAATATACATGTGATATTTACAAGAGAATTTGGATTCTTATTTAATGCACAAATGCATGCTAAAATGTAGAGTTTATCACAAATGAATGATAAAATGTTAAATATATGGAGAAACACAGCTAATTACTTGGGATCAGAGCTTTATTTTTGACTTTTTAGAGTGATGAATCACATATTCATCAATGGTCCTATCCATTTACTCTTCAATTTGCCTCGGAATGTCTTCAACTTAGCATCAAATAATCACACTTTATGTCTAACTTCGAGGGTCTTTTGTCTAATGTAATGGTCATGCTAGCATTTGACCTTATTTTTGAACATGAAGTTGCTGTCATAGGCATAGTTGTTGAACTACAGGAGCTTATTCAAATCAATCTGTTTGTTCTGACCACCTTTCTGTGAGTCAAGGTTCTAGATGCTTACTATCTAGAGAGATTTGTGAATAAGTTCCACGGGTAGATGGCATGGTGTCCCATAAATAAGAAGATAGGGAGACATGCCCAAAGCAGACTTGTAGGTGGTTCTTTAAGCCTAAAGAACTGAATCCAGAAATTGTGACCAATTCTTTCTATCTAACCTCACAAGTTTCGGTAGTATCATCTTGATTTCTCTATTGTATAATTCAACCATGCCATCGGGTTGAGGATGATAAGGAGAAGTGACACGATGATCGATGTTGTACTCCTTCACAAGTTTCTTAACCTCCTCATTGATGAATTGTCAACCTCATCTGAAATCAGTGTCTTCGGTATACTGAACCACGAAATGATGTTCTCTTTTAAAAATTGACAAATTGTGTGTCTGTCGGTGGCTCGAGTAGGGATATCTTCTACCCATCGACTCACGTAATATAGAGCAAGAAGGACGTATGCAAAGCCTCGAGTGTTAAGAAATGGACACATGAAACCACTGCCCAAGCATTAAACACATCGGAAATCTGAATGAATTTAAGGGGCATAATGTCTTTAGAACTGAGGGTTCCTCTTTGACATATTCTTAACATCCTTTAATAGTGTGGGCACTAGAAGACCCACTACAATATCTTTATTGCAGTTCTGCTTCCAGTATGGTGTCCACAAGATTCGTGCTTATGATAATGCTCGAGGTCACTTGTGTACTCCTCCTAAGGAATGCACTGACACCAAACACAGTTTTCTCCTTCCCAGAATAAGTATGGGTCTTTCCATTGGTAGAAATGGATGCCAGACATGAACTTATCCTTCTTTATTATCATTCAATCTTGTGGAACAACCCCATAGACGAGGTTGTTCACAATTTCAACATACTAAGGGAGAGATCCAATGCTGGGGTTAGATTCATCAAGGAAGGTCTCTGTAATCGGTGCACTACTCAATTGAGTATCTAGGCATTCAATTCTCGATAAGTGACCTGCTACTACAGTATGAACTCCAGGTTTGTCTCCGATTTCAATGTTGAATTCCTGGATGATAAGGATCCATTTGAATAATCGTGTTTTGGCATCTTTCTTCTGCTGTAAATATTTGATAACAGAGTGGTCAGGTGTAAACGATGACTTTAGATCCAAGAAGATAGGATCTAGACTTCTCCAAGGTGAAAACAAATGCCAACAATTCTTTCATTGTAACTCTATAATTCTTCTGTGCATCATATAATATTTTGTTGGCATGGTAAACGACATAGGATGATTTCTCTCTTCTTTGTCCCAAGACAACCCTAACTGTTGAGTCTGATGAATCTATCATGATCTCAAATAGAAGAGACCAATTGGGTAGCTATAGAATTGGAGCCTAAGTGACAAGATCCTTTAACTGATAAAATGATTGGAGAACTAGCTGATAAACAATGAAATCGGTCTCCTTGCAAAGTAGCTCAGTGAGAGGTTAGACAATCTTGCTGAAGTCTTTGATAAATCTTTGTAAAAACAAACATGTCCAAGAAATGACTTCACATTTTTGAAATTACAAGGAGGCTATAATCTAGGAATTGCATACACCTTCGTTGGGTCAACTTCCAAGCCAGTCTTGGAAATGACATGGCTCGACACAACACCTTTAGTGACCATGAAGCAACTCTTTTCCCTTGATAATACCAAATTCACTTCATGACTTTTCTACATCACTCAGTCTAGGTGCTGATGAGTCTGGGATTCATCATCTTTATTCATTTATTTTAGCTTAAAATCCCTTATAAAACACCTGCATATAACACTAACTCCATATTCTTACTAACTTTCTTCTGTGTAAATATTGTACACTTCTTACTAATTTTAACCTAAAATAAATAAATAATGAAAGAAAGGAAAAATAAAGAAAAGAAAATAAAAAAAGAAGACTGTATGCAGGCTAACCCGAACCCCGATAGAAGGTCAAGACTTGACCTGATCGACCAGGAATAAAGTAGGGGGAGATAAAGGTCCTTAGGACGAAAATAAAAAAATGTGTATGTGTTGTTGTAAATACTTCTCACTTATTTTGTGTATATCTGTATAAAACTAACACTAATTTATTTGTGCCTTAATTGACCTCAAATGAAATAACTTTCAAAACCAAAGTTGTAGATAAAAATGTGTTCTAATCGATAAAAATGTGTTCTAATCAATAAAAATAATTGCACAATTAAATCATGTACAGAATAAAAGTAGCCACACTTGGAAGAAGCCACTAAGCATTAATTGAAAGACCAATTCCAGCTCCATATGAACTCAAATTGAATCAATCTCATTTCCATTGGATTCTAAATTAAATTATCTTCAAAATAGCTATGATTTCATAATATTTTGAATTTCGAATAAAAAGTTGGTTTCCGGGGTGGTTTGTGCAATTTTCCTCTGTATTTTGTAAATATTGTATTTGTATATATATTTGTAAATTAGTCTTACTAATTATTTAAAATAAAAAAATAAAAATATAATAAAATTCTTAAAACAAAAGGGGCTGATTTCCTCATTTACCCTTGTATATAATGTCATATATGTATATAGTATATGTATATAGTTGCTATTTTTCATTAACCACCATAAAAAAATAAAAAATAAAATTTTTTAATTTAAATTAAAAAGTGACAAAAATTCAAAAAAAAGTTAATTTTGTAAATAATTTCATCTCTCTTATTTTATCTCATTTCAAATTTTCATCTCTCTTATCTCTTCCCCCAAAAAATTCAAAAATTCAAATTTCATTCTATCTTTTCTATTTTTATGGCTCCTTCTCCCTCATTTCAACTTGATCAATCTTTAGAGAGAGGAGCCTGATCTCTTAGAGAAAATTTCATCGAGAAAGTTGCCTAGTCTCCAAGCCGTCCGGTGACAGCGAGTCAGCCTTGTCGAGGCGACCACGGTCCATTTCCACTCCTAAGGTAAGATCCACATTTTTCTTATTTTTTATTATTTAAGTTAATCGTAGTTTATTTCTCGCACTTTTATCTCGTTGTCATTTTTTATCTAGATCTTAAAATCCATCACGTTTTTTATTCAACATCGATCTTGAGTTTTCATTTCGTTCTCTAGATCTCTCCACGTTCTATTTCTATCGTCCACGATCTCTCAACTCCGGCCACATATGGTGGCCGGAGATCGGTTTCAAATCTCTCATTTCTGCCAGATCCTCGTTCATTTTTCCAAATTATATATAAATAAAATAAAAATAAAAAATCCGTATAATTATTTTTTCTTCTCTAACCTTTGTTATAGGAGAATCAAAATAAAAAATAATAAAAAAACTTTTTTTTATTTTATTTACGTTTTCTTTTTATAAAAAACAAAAAAAAAACAAAAACAAAAATCGTTTTTTTGTCTTTCTTCATCTGATTACAGTAAAAACAAAAATAAAAAAATAAGAAAGGGGGCGGCTGCCCCCAAGCGCCACAACCCCTCCTCCGTCGACCATCCTCTAGCGGGCCGCGCTCCACCAACCACGCCGCTCCAGACTCGCGGCAGGCTGTCATCACATTAGGCGGCCCTTCGACCCTTGGCCGCTTGTGCACGCCCATCTCAGCCCGCGCCCCTTCGCCTTCCTCTGCTTGTGCGTGCCCGCCCGTGCCTCCGCGCTAAGCCACGTGTTCCTCAGGCATGCCAGCCGCCGCGACCAGCGGATCCGCCCCGAGCTCCTTGCACTCCAGCCACTGCATCCGCCCATCGGCCTCCCTCGCAAGCTACACCGCCTTTCGCCGACACGTGGTGCAGACCACAGCCCCCTCGTGCCCTCCGTTCCAGTTCTAAGCTCCTTCGGCCAACCCTCCGCTCTAGGCAAGCGCGCGGCACCGTCGCCCGTGCCCTCCGTTCTTGACGCCGCCTCCGACCACCTTACTCCCTTCGTTGAGCTCTCCTTCTCCTCAAAGGCTGCGACCCCATCCAGATCTCGCTTTGGCCTTGAAGATTGAGAACGAAGGAGAAACCCTAGAGAATATTTAAAAATTGGGAATTTTACAAGCAAGTCCCCATAAGTCTTTCAAATTTGCAAATACGTCCTTGTGAGTTCAAGCATTGGACAATTTGCGTGAGGATCATCGAACTTTTCAACAATTGCAAAGAAGACCCCTGCTTCAAGAGCCATCACGTGCAACACACTTTCCCCAGTGGGTAAATTGCAACTTTGTTTCTGCATTTATTTCTCTTTATTTTTTTTCATGCAAAAAAAACAAACATTGACACATTGATCCCTCAATTCTAGACTTTAAATTTGCATGATATTTTCGTTGGAATAAATAGTTTTTATTGCTCAAAAATTCTGAAAAAATTATGTTATGCTCATGATGTATGAACCTTTTTAGCATAAATTTTTCGTTGCTTTTTGTCATCATTTATTATTATTATTAAAAAATCAAAAACATGCATTTTTATCTTTCTGAAATTCAAAAATTCATAAAAAATCGAAAATAACTCTGAAAATTCTAAAAAAATTATAGTAGTTTTATTTCATTGTCTTCTAATTTGTTTGCAAATTTCACGCATTAATTTTTTTTATAAAACCCCAAAAATTTGGAAAAAATACTTAAAATCTTGTAATAATCATAGAAAATTCTACAAAAATCCACAAATAGTGATTTAAGTTCCTGTTAGGCTGTGCACATTTAAGCATTTTCTCACTTTTTGATTTTTTAAAAAAAGAAAAACATCAGAAAATTACATAAAAATTCTCAAAAACATTTCAAAACTTTTAAAACCCAAAAATATTTTCTCTGAATTTTTCTAAGCATTCTTTGTTATAATTAAAAATTACAAAAAAATTGGTGTGCATATTTCTTGTGCTTGTGCATATTGTTCGTTATTGGAAAAAAACTGCAATATCAAAATCACTAAAAAATTGAAAATAAAAAAAAATAGAAATAAAAAAAAATAAAAAATTACAAAAAGATAAAAAATCATAAAAACCAAGGATAGTTATCCTTTGAGATTCCTGTTTTTCTCTTAATTGATTTTTGATTAATTGAATATCCCTTGGGATTTGTAGCCTCCCTGAGTTCGACCATGTCTGCTATACAGGTTAATAAGTAGCAAAAACATAAAAAGAATATTTTTTTTGTTTGTCCTGGGATTTTTGGGGATAACAACGACCTGTTTATCACGAATATTTCCGATCCTCTAATTTCTCGTGTCAACAGGTGCATAAGGCAAGAATCAAAGTTGTCACCATAGACTGAGAAATCATCCTTGAAAACTTACAGAAAACTACCAACCATGTCATCAAAGACATCAAGCATGCTCCTTTGGAATGTAACAAGTGCATGGCACAATCCAAAGGGCATTCTTTTGAAGGCATAAGTCTTGAATGGATAGGTGAATGTCATTTTATGTTGGTCTTTGGGGTGATCGCCACCTAGTTGTACCTGAAGTACCAACCTAATAAACAAAAGAATTCTTTTATGACCAGACTTTCAAACACTTGATGGATGAATGACATAGGGAAATGGTCCTTCTTTGTAGCTGAATTCAAGCATTGGTAATCAACACACACAAGATATTGGTACCTGATTAGCAATTTCCTCTTCTTGGTCATTCATAGCCACAATGAGCCTTGATTTCTTTGAAACAACATGCATGGGGCTCACCCGTTTTGAGTCAGAGATGGATAAATGAAACCTACTTCACACCATTTTGTGATTTCTTTCAATACCACATCCTGATGATTAACGTTCAATCTTCTCTGGAATTCTCAGAACAGTTTACAATCATCTTCAAGATATATATGATTTGAATACAAGGCAAGATTTATCCCTCAGAGATCTAAACTTTTTAACCAAGTGCCTTAGGATTTTTCTCTAGAACCTCGAGCAGTCGAGATTCTTGATGTGAGGTAATCTTGCTGCTGATGATGACTTGATACATGTTTTCTCCACCTACAAGGAAGGCATACTTTAGACCTACTAGGAGCTGTTTTAATTCATGTAATTCTAGAGTCTGCTCTACGAACACTTCAGAGAATATGCAGGTAGGTGAATGGTCAGCTGGAATCAATGAGGTGTTGTCCACCTCTGTCACTCCTGGCTTTGATAGAAATATAATGAACATATCTCCAATGAACTCTTCTTGTTTGGTTTGGCTTGAATCTTCTTGAAATAAGCATAATGAGTTATTTTGGTTCGGTCTCCTGGTGTGAAATGGAGCATATGTCGACTATGCTTTCTAGGTCCACCTCTGAAGAGACAGTTTCCTATGTCGGAATATCATCCAGAGACATTTATTGATCACTAATATCAACAATGTAACAATGTCACATTCTGCAGTTGGTTCTGGCTTCCGTTCATAAAATGTGGATTTTGGCTCAACGATCACGTCCATCGTGTCTCGGTCAATGCATGAGTGAAATGTAATATTTCCATACCCATAGTTAAAGACCACTTTAATTGTTCAAAGGAATGACGGACAAAGAATTATAGGAGTCTGGAGTAACGATGTAGGTGAATCAATGTCTAGGACAACAAAGTCCAATGAGAAGTGCATATCCTGCACAGTCATGATAACATCCTTTAACAGACCCTTGGGCTGCTTAATGGATTGATCCGCAAACTACAAGATCATATGAGTGGGTTTAAGCAGACCTTGCTTGAATTATTAGAGTAGTAAAGAGGGCATGAGGTTGACAGAGGAACCATTATCAAGCTGAGTTCTCTTGAATATCTGATCAAAAATCTGGCATATGATTAAGCATGATCCCTTGTCTTTCTTTTTCTATGGGAGATCATTAATAGAATTTACAATGGTCGTAGTTAAGATATGTTTCTCTCCTTGGTTGTTTCTGTTCTTGTGGGGATGACACTTAGATATACATGCCTCTTTCAATCCTTTCTTAACTATTGGCATATATTTCATGTCCTTCATAAATGATATTTTGAAATTAAGGTTTTCAATAATTTCAACAATGTTAGGGTTGGACAATGCATTTTTCAATATTTTGTGTTTTTTTTGTATCTTTCATTGCTTTTGGAAATAGAATATCAAAGGCATTGTTCATAATTACATCTTTACTTAGAAATGACCAGTTAGAGGAAGAGAGGTCATTTAAAATGGTCAAAAACATATCAATAGGAGCTTCGGCTTCGTCAAACAGTGCTGGTATTGACTACTCTTAGGCTGGTCTATCTTGGCTTCGACTCTTACTTTCTTTTTATAGATTTTCTTTTTGCTGTTTTTTTGTTCTTTTTGCTCTTAGTGGTGGTGGTGGACTGGTGTTGATCCTCCATCATATTCTTCCTCACTCGGCTCCACTATTGCTCTTATAGATGAAAAGACGGATAGCCAAAAGATGTTATATTCTTCCCCTTTAGTGTGACAGATGGCTACAACGTCCTACCGCTCTTGAGAGTCACGACGTTAGATAAAAAAGGTTTGAAATACATTACTCTGAGGGAGAGGATGGTACATCACAAACTACCTTCTTTTTTGCTTGAAATTATTACGATACGCCTCTACTTGCATTGGAATAGGAGCCTTTGTGGTAGTAAGGTCATCAAGCTTCTGGCTCATCTCTGCCTGAATTTTAACTAGATGAGCCAAATAGTCTAGAGCTGGGTTCACTAGAGTAGTCTCGGGTTCAGCGTGTTAACCATGCTAAGAGTGGTAATGTTATGGAGGTTGCGAGTGAGAATACTGATTATTATACTAAGGAGGAGGTTGCTGCTGACAGAATTGAGGAAGTGGAGGAGGATACTAATTCTGATGAACACTCACGTAATTGTGACGCGGTATGTACTAACGGTACCCAAGCTACTGGTATTGTTGATTTTATCTCCAAGTATTCTGGTATGGTGAAGACTGGTTCTGAAGAGGCTGGTGCTGCTAGACAAACCTCCCACCAAATGGTTGGTGATATGACCTAATAGCATAAGACTAGCCCTGCTGATGTTTGCTTGGACAGGCCAATTGTGCATCATTGTTCCAGATGTTGTTCACATATTGGATTTGTGCAGTGACAGGAAAAATGGATACACAAATGGTGTGGGATGTGGCTCTGTATGGTAGATAGTAATCTATTGTGATGACCACCGAAGGTCCTGGTCAAGTGCATGCACGCAGTATACGTGTTGGACCTGAGGTTGCCCTGAACTCAACTAAGGAGGCTATGGCGATGACAGCTCCTTCGGTTGTATAAGAGTTGCTGCTGGTGGACTTGCAAACTGTACATCATAGGAAGAACTGACCAGCTGCTCCAACTGCTTGTTGATCTGATCCAGCTTGTCTAGGTGTTGGGTTATATGTTCGATCATAAACAACTTCTCAAGATCCTGTGATTTTTTCTCAGTAATATCAACCTTGGACAGGTGGTTCTCGATTATGAAAAGAATGGAGCTCTCGTCCATGTCCAATTCGTGTGATGTTATCATGTTCACTTGCTTGTGGTGGATCCGTGATTGTCTCTGGTATGCACATGATGAGGATAATGTGGCCTCTCCTTCAACCATTTCTTAGAATATCTTACAGAACATATCTACATCCTTGTTGAAGTGAGATTTGCCACATGCATCATCAACAAGCCTCTGGCCTTCTTGAGTGATGCCCCAAAGAACTGTTGGACCAGGCTAGTCTGAGGAATATCATGGTGGGGACACTTCTCTTATAAATCCTTAAACCTCTACCATGCTCAATGTATGGACTCATGTGGTCCCTATGAGAAGTTGTTGATCAATTCATGGATCTGATTAAGATGACCGAGTGGATAGAATTTGTGGGGGGACGCAGACTTACGTTCCTCCTAGGTCGTCACTGCCTTCCCCAAATGATTTACACAGTTTAAATCCTTATCCTGAAGGCTGAACGGGAAGGCATTCATTTTGACTATGCCTAACAGGATGTTAAGGGAGTGAGTTGGTCCACAATGCGAGAAAACTGTTGGATATGGATGTAAACTTCCTCATTCATTGAAAAACCTGAAATTATCCTCGCTAATTATGTTGAATTAATGATTAAAATATAGGTTGTATGCATGCAATTAGGATTTACCAAAATGACCACTTAATTAATTTTAGTAATTAAAGCGAGCGGTCAATTTATTTTTTACTTGGACAAGCCCAAGCTCGAACTCAGGGAGGCAGTTGTCTCCTTAGGTTGATTAACAGGCAATCTAGAATTTTGGTTTTCTGAGAAAAGAAGATGAATATTTTTGATGTTTTCTGAATTTTCAGAGATGTAAATAATTACGAAAAGAATATATGATGCGTGTGTTTTTAAAAAGTTTTAATGCAAGAAAAAAATGCTATGTTGTGTGGTGAGGAAGAAATAAAATAAATACATTTTTTATTGATTTTCAAGTAAAGAATAAATACGATGATATGATGCAAGCTGATAAAGCAAGATGAGAAATGGAGCAAAGTAACAAGCCAAGTTAATCATTCAATTAATTTAAGTCATAGATGTCAATGATCGATCAGAAGAATATATGTTCAATTAATATCTAGAAGATTCTCAAATAGATCCCCCAAATATTCACGGTGTATTAAGAAAGAATAAATTGATGAATTTAAATAATTTTTCTTAATTGAAGAAATAAACTCCTCAAATATCTTTATGTCAAAAAATATCTCCAGATGCAAATCACGATGTTCTAGGGGAAAGACAATGAAATATGGATCAAAACAACATAAAGTACATAAAAATCTGAATACAGATGCTCAAGATACAAATAATTGAAGTTCAGGGCGTAAATGTGATATTTTTAAAAATAGAGAGAATGTTCATAAAATGAACCTCTGTAGGGACCAGGATGTAATTTCCTAAAGCCGATGGTCTCCTTTTACAATTTACCCCTAGTGGGGTGGATCTATAATTCCAAAGCCTATGGAGGGCTTTTGCGCAAATTACTTAGGGTCACACGTCAAACATGCATGACCTGGATCTTCAAGATATTCTGAAGGAGTCGGGGGCGGGTCCATAATTTTACGGAGCACGCGACATAAATGTGAGGGCCGCAGGATCGGGCGACAGCTCAGGGGAAATTTTCACATCTTCACTTTTGGAGCTTCTGGTCTATATAAAGCTCAAGGCTTGGATGGTAGCTTCGAGATCGATCTGGGCCATCCAAGCTCAATCTACAACACCAATTTAGGCGAGTTTGGACGATGACGATCTCTTCTGTTCTTGATCTAAAGGTTGTTGATCATGCTACTATTGGAGTTATTTGTCAAGGTATGTTTCTTGATGGTTGGTGTAGTTAGATGGTGCGATTGGTGGAGTGAGTGGCTAAGGTGATTCATCCAAGGTGAAGCGGAGATACCAGAACACGATGGCGGGTCCCTGCTCATAAGCAGACACATAGCCAACCACATTGCGAGACGGAGGGGTTGTGAGGTAGTAAGGCATGCCTACTAGGGCGCGTCCTCCGTGGTGGAGCACCGACGGTAATATGCGACGAAGAGGAGGAGCTGGCGGCTCTACGACGGTGTCGGTCAACCAAGGTTGGGCGAAGGCAGTGCAGGCCATGGATAGATGAAGGGCGATGCTAGTGGGATGCACGAAGCACATCGATTAGGGCTGGAGGTGAATCCTCTCGAGATCGAAGGTGGCATGACGATGCCACGACAGGGCAGAGGAATTGATGGTGATGAGGGTGAATCATAAGCGAGAGGGAGAGAAGGTGATCGTTGGTGAGCGAAGTCGTGACGGTGTTGCAGATGGGTCAGAGGCAAAGGGAAGATTTAGAGAAGAATAAAGCGAACATGGAAAGAGGAAGAAGATGGAGTAAAGGAGAGGAGGTGAAGAAGGAAAGGGAAGAATGAATGTCGGGTTGTCCTAGGGGTTGAGTTACTCAGTGACACCGTTCTGTTTATCTCCTCGACTCGAGCTGGTGAATGCTCAAAGAAGCTTCACAATCAGCGTTGGGGCTGCTGCAACAGTGGGTTGAAGCCCACTGGATCTTATCATAGGTCAAGGGGGATATGGTCGTCGTCACCTTCAAGTCAGCCCAAGGCCGTTGTTGCCAACATTAAGATCGAAGCTAGTGGCTTCCCCCCTTCAATGACAGATAGCTCGCAATTGATAGTGGCTGAGCCCCTTTATGGGCGGTTGGCATTGGAGCGAGAAGGACGGGCATCGTGGCTTGGAGGATCGAGAGGAGACGTTGGCGGTTACCACTGCGAGATGTGGGCTGCAATTGAGGATGAGGAGAGATGAGATGGGAGGTCGCAGGTTATTGTGTGAGGGCGATGGTTGCACGCTATCACGGAAGGCAGAGGATGTGTGCAAGATGTGTCAGATGGGGCGCAAGTCGCAAGAGGGAGAGAGGATTGATTGGGGGTGCCACATGACAAACGAGGCACGACCACGTGGTAGGGATAAATAATAAAAGTAAATAAATAAGTGAAAAATTTTAAAAATAAAATTAATTAAATTAAGTAAATAATAATAATAATATAATTTTATAATTAAAATGTAAATTAAAATAGAAGAAGTAAAAATATAATGAAATAATAAATAAATAGATAATATTAAAAAATAATCAGAATTAAAATAACTAAAATAAAATAAGTAAATAAAATAAATAAATAAATAACAATTAAATTAATTAAATTAAACAAAAATAAAAATAATAAATAAAATGGGGGTGATACGTAGCGTCTCCAAGAGCTACCACATGTCATTCCCAAAAAATTCGGAATAATTAAATTCAAGGAAAATAAAAAAGAAATAGCAAAAAAAGATCAAATCAAGATGTGATCAAAATTAAAGTTGCTCATCTCGACGATATCTACAACTTTTGTGAAGGACCAAAACAAAAAAAATAATTTGTACAAAAAGTATTTGTGGTGGTATCTTATAGACATAAAATACTGCATTTTTGTGTTTTGTGAATTTTTTTATCATTTTAAATAAGATAAAAATAAAAATAAAATTAAAATCATATAAAATATAAATTAAATATTTATAACTTAATCTAATTTTTTGGATTTTTTCTGATTAATAAAAATAAAGAAATAGAATAAAGGGGACATATGTACAAATTATATATATATAGAGACTCGGATTGATTTTTGCTTCAATTTTTGTTTGAATTTTTACACATTTTATTGAAACAATAATCAAATAAAATATATACAAAATAAATAAATAAAAAAGAATTACTTATGTACATGAAATAATAATATAAAATTAGTCAATATGTAGAATATCCAATAAGGGCCCAAAACCTAAGTTTAACATAAGAACTCCAATTGTATTGAATTTGGTCTTATTTTGAAGGTAATAGAATGAACATTATTTAAAAATGAGTAAGGGTATATAGGGGAATGCATGAGAGAGATATTCACATTTCAAGGCTTTTAGTTTCAAATTAGGGTTTGGGTTTTATAGGGCAATTTTACAAGTTAGTATTCTTTTGGTATTTTTTTAATTAATGTTAGAAATATGTACACTACAGAGTTGATCTTATTCAATTCGTAGTTAGTGAAAAATAAATAAAAATAGGGTATAATATAGGTGATATTTATAATGGAAATTGGCTTCTTATTTAATGCAAATATACATGCTAAAATGCAGATATTATTTCTATGTGCGTGAATGGTAATAATGCAAAATAAATGGAGAAATGCAGCTAATTACTATGGAACGAAGCTCTATTTTCAACTTTTAAGTATGAATCATAGATTCATCAACCACATATACTTAAACCTTACTCGTCTCTAAGCAACTAAAATGAAATGCAAAAGTGAAATGATTCTATGTTCCACTCCAAGGTCATGAACAAAAGGTGAAATGGAGCTTGACTCGACCTTTGTATTATTAGTTGTGCAAAACCTTATTATGAATATGATTTGAGACCTAACTACCTTTAAGTTCCAAAAGTCTCTATTCAAATTGCCTCAACGATCAGGTCAGAACAAGTCTTCATACGCAAATTCTGATGACTGAGAATCTTACTTGTACTATGTAAGTGAAATACAACTCTCCACATCATAAATGGCAAAGAAACAACCTCCTTTTAAAAGGTAACCTAATTCATCGGTCTAGTTACTCTTTCCTCGAGAAGCGAGATATTCCCTTCTAAGTCCAAGTGCAACTAGCTCAAGAAGAGGGGGTATCGAAGAGAAAGTACTATGACCAGTGTAGCCACATATCCTTGGAGCTTGACCTATGTAGCCAAGACTCCAGCTGCAGGCTTCCTTAGTATGACTCTTTGAAGCATATGCCTATCTTATTCATATTTTACTCTGGCGGGAATTTTTATTTATTTACTTTTTACCCGTCTAACTTTTTTGGAGATTTTCTATTTTCTTCTTCTTTTTTTCTGGAAATGTACAACATGTACATAAGAAGTTTTTCTTTTTGAGGCAGTAGACTATCCATCTTGAAGCTTTATTGCAACCCATATCATCATGTCGTTAGACGTCGTCGCTACTAGACTAGGCTGAGACACAATGACCACTTATTCTGATTGCGAATATTTCTACTCGCACGTTTCCTCAATATAAAGGATTCTACCTCCTCAGCACCTCATCAATGAAGAGCTATGTGCAAGGTTCTTGTCCAAGTTAGGTCACTGTCTAAAGAAACGTGTGTGTATATGAAATATAGTCTTGTGGACTCAAAGAATTAAGTCGCTCGACCTGAAAAATCTCAACTCCAGCTCCTATAAGGTTCTTCTGAAATTAGGTAGCTTAAGATCAAATCAAATTCATCCACATCTTCTATCCATAATTCAGTTCAGAATTCACTAATTTTTCACTTTGCATATGCTAGATATACAATTAGAATGCAAATGATATGAAATGCATATGACTGAAGTGCAAGATGATTGATGATGGTTTTTTTAAATGCAAGAATGATATGTAAGATTAAATAAGAAGCCGTTTTTTTTACAGAAGTTGTTTCTAAATTTTCTGGCACACCTCCTATTCTACAACAATTTACAAGAGTATTATTTAAAATAGTTTTACAAGAATTTACAAACTTTATGGCTTGTATACAATATACATACATATATATATATATATATTAAACAAGTATACATGTATTTTAAAAAATTTTATTTATTAATTTACCCATCTGGTAATTATTGCATAATATATACAAAAATATGCGAAAGTATGAGCTATGGTTAGAGTATATATGTAATATATACATGCCCCCCATACTTATCACGTGCTATGTGCTCAAAGCATAAGAAGCGAGGAAAAGGCATAGCTCGTGCTAAGCGTAGGAGAGTGAAAAGAACAAAAAGTATAGAAGTCAACCCACCCCCTATAAATATGCTCTGGTCATCCTAAGTGTAGAAGAAGAGCGAAAATGGGGCAATCGAGGTCAAGAGGAGAAATGAATGAACATATACACATTATAGGCATCGGTCACCCTTATACTTAGGCTCTAGCCAGCCTAAGTATAGGATTGGAGTATGCATGAGAACCGATGGGGTTGAGAATATATAAAGAGAAAATGAAAATAATAGAGGGAGCGACTCAATTCTCTCCCCCCTATACTTAGGATCTGGTCACACTATGTATAGCCACAAAAATGAGAATGATATGGAGTCAGGGAGAGTCATATGAATCACTCGGGAGGGAGGGAAAGAAGAAGGAGAAGACTATACAAGATTGAGGGAAAATGTACAATGATGAAGATGGTTTGTAATGAACCATATTGCATGAACAAGGAGGTCAGGAATATACAAGTGTGTCACTATTGGAGTCGTACTCAGATGAATAAAAATAATGAGGTGAAGGTAGTTCCAATGAGAGTTGAGACATAGCTTCTTGCTCAAGTAAGGCTTAATAATAGCCGAATAGAGATCACTCATATAAATCATCTCATCCGGACCAGATGAGGAATCCTCAGAAAATTCCTTCTCTGGTATGTTAAAGGAAATTTCGTAGTCATTTTTATAGAACCTGAAGTATTGAGAGGGAGATTAGAGTGACACACCTTGAGAGGTTTTGATGGAATGCCTCGAGGAATCAAGTCTGGACTTCCTCTTATTGGATAACCGACTAAAGTATGGAGAACCATATTTTTGGGAAGGGAAAATTTGGTCTTGGTTGTCTCCTTTGTTGAAGGGTTGCGATGTGGTGTGGTGCGGACCATGGGTATCTTATCAAACGAGTCACCATATTGATTGTAATATTCCTGAAGGGTCAACACACGTCTCGGGTAGGTGCTAGGGATCTCAGTTGGCTTGGCATTTGTAGGGATGCAAGCAACATGAGTCATGGATGTGTGGGGAGTCTCTGATCCAGTGGTTGGTTTGATAGTCAACATCTCAGGTGTCGATGAGAGGGTGACTCATCTTCCTCTCGATGGCCACGACTATCAGCGGATATGTGGCTTGCTTCGGGTTGAAGTGTGTTCTCAGAGGTCACGTGTGATCAGTGTGTACTCAACGCAGGGAAATCGATCTCCCGAGTCTTGCAATCTATTGTTGCCTTAGCCAATGCTAAGAATGGCTTCCCTAAAATAATTGAAGACTAAGTGAACTCTCCTAGGTGCTCAATATCAATGATAGTGAAGTTCACTTTGAATGGAGCACCTCAAAGGGTAATGATTACTGAAATGGTTCCTCTCGAACGTTTGATGGATCGGACAGTCGGTTGAACGATCGCTCTCGATTTCCTAAGAGGTACTAGTTTGAGGTCGTCAAACATGGAGGTCGAGAGGATCTTTATTGATGAGTCATCATCTATTCTTACATGGGTGAAAATGGTGTCTTTGATTCCACATTCAACGTGTAGAAACCGCTTCACTCTATGGCTCTTGGTCTTTCTCCCCATCACCAAGGACATGGACATAGACACTAGATGTGTTTTTGTCCTTGTTCTCTTATTGACCGCCCTCTTGGGCATCATTTTACTCTTCAAAAGTCTTTTGAGTTTAGGACAGTGATCTATGGCCTTTATTAAGGGAATCTTAATAATCAATTCCTTAATAATTACATCCCTCAGGGAAGGATCTATTTTTTTGATCATTTTCATTTTATTTTTTATGAGGTTTTCTAATTTTTCAATCTTTTTGGTCTTTTTGAATTTCAATTTTTTTGATATTTTTGATATGTGAAGCAGGGGAGGGAGAAAATGCAGACTCAAGATTGTAGGGCAAGTGTTTAGTAGAAGAGGGAGGCAAAATTGACTCCAGTTGTACAGAGTATGTGGGTTCCCTACTGTTCTCTTGGTTTTCGACAACAAATACTATCATGTCATTTTCCACTTCTATACCCTGATTGGCAGCATATGATTTCATATCCTCATTTGATTCATGTCTCTTGACAAGTATAGAAATGTAATCATCCAAATTTTCCCATGATAAATCATGGCGAATTTTCCTCAATTGGAGGATACTACTGATAATTCGAAGTCTCGTACTCAACATACCTTGACTCCATCATGAAGTGCTAAGTCGAGTAGAGACCCTCAATATGGAAGATTTTCGTCGGGGCCTCATATAATTGATTCGATTTATAGGAAGCTCGTAGATATAAGTCATGAGTCCAGTTCCTTATATGTGTAGGCTCATCAAGTGGCTGGTCAATATGAGCTTGATCACTTAAGTCAATAAAGTCGAGAACATCATAGTTGCAGGCCTCTCCATTTGATTTCAACATGTGATATGCTATGGTCCAATCAAGATGTATATGTGTAATTTGTGGACCTGTCCCAACAATCAATGAATCAGATGAGGTGTATGGGGGTAGGTAACTCTGCCAATCACATGGCGCAACAATATCTTGCTCTACAAACGGTTCTTTGATTTCAGCAAGCATCCGACTATAAAGTGAATCAACCCAAGGTGGATGTGTATCCGAGGTGTAAGAAGGTGGGGTTGGTGAGAAGTGTGAGAAGTCGGTCGGAGGTCCGACTTCCTAACAAGGGTGAAATGGAGAGAAGAACGATGGTTGAGAAGGAACCATCTCAAAAAGTGAGTTCCAATGGAAGGAATAAGAAGGGGCTAGGAAATCGATCGGTGGTTTTACTTTGTAGTCGGAATGGGGTGGGGGATCTTTCTCTAAGAGAGGGTTCTTGGAAGAGAAAGATGATGAAGATGGGAACCGATGAGCCAGCATCTTTGAAAGGGAATGAAGATGTATTGATGTGAAAACATGCGATTACACAGAATGAAAACATACACAGACAAACAAAAAAACAAATACAAGAGCAAAACCTACTTTCACCAACTTAACACAATGATAGTCGCAAAGGTCCGACCTTTGTCTTTTCGATTTTAGTTAAGTGATAAAACAAAATATGAGTTCATTTACACAAGATTAAGATGTGTGTTTGGGGCACTATCCTAGAGATGTGTCCTCACATCTCAACAAATAGTATAAACTGCATACAATGACGAGGTTGCTCTCCCAAAAATAAGGGTTTAATTTTATGTAATTATTTTTGGTCCAATTCAATTAGTAGTATCGATCTTAATTTAGATTATCACTATTAAGTCCATCAAACACTACATGCATACCATCCAGTCCTAATTTCCACTTTTTCCTACGTTATGAAAACCAATGGAAGGGTATCAAGCAAAGTCGATGCAATCGAATAAATCAATGATGCATGCCCCATTAAGAAGACCTACAATGATCCCCGTGCTCTACATGTGGTATGTAATACATAATTCAAATTTTTTTACTATATGGAATGCAGTCGATGAAACCGCACATGATAGAAAGTTCTATTAGCGAGGAAGAAGTAATTTCAATTTTACTAAGTAGAAAAATAAGGTGAGTGTTATTAAATGTGAATGTGTTGTCCTAGTATTTATGAGCGTAAGTAAATATTTGACCTAGTAAAGCTCAAATAGATGCAAGTGCAGGTCTAACCTATGAGCCATTCAAGTCGAGCCCCACCCTCACTGGAGAGTGAAACATGTCTTGACACAGCACAAAATAAAGTCCAAATGTCTGTGTACAGACATGAGATCCCAAACGGAATCTGCTGGAAATATGCACTTACCTAATTATTACAAAATTAATACAAAATTTTAAAAATAAGATGCAAAAATAAAATCCTAGAGTCATCGCTCTCTCACGACTTGACTCTATCTTAATTTTTATTGTGGTTCATTCAATCAGCTTATTTCCCAGAAAACCAGACATCAATGCTCCTGAGATGCTCGACCACCTAAGAAGATGCTCTGTTGCATTGGGTTCCTCGCACAAAAAATAAGATTATGGTGAGAAATATGCATAAAATAAAATAGTGAAAAAAAGAATGCAAGAAATTAAATAGAGTTATAATTAAAAGAAAAATCGGAGGTCAGACTACTCGGGGTGTAAAACCTAAAAACTAAATTTTCTAAAAATATACCTAAGTTGTGCCTCCCAGACAACTGTGCCATTTGATAATCCCCAAATTACCCTCGCTAATTATTTAGATTTAACTATTAAATTGTACGTTGTAGGCAGGCAATAATGATTTATCAAAATGACCACTTAATTAATTTTAGCAATTAAAGCGAGCGATCAATTTATATTTCACTTGGACAAGCCAAAGATCGAACTCAGGGAGGCAGCTATCTCTTTAGGTTGATTAATAGGCGATCTAGAATTTACGTTTAAGAAACAAAGATGAATATTTTTTGTGTTGTATGAACTTTTTGAGATGTAAATAATTATGACAAGAAGATATGATGCATGTGTTTCTAAATAGACTTAATGCAAGAAGATAATGCTATGTTGTGTGGTGAGGAAGAAATAAAGAAAATGCAATTTTTATTGATTTTTAAATAAGGAATGAATACGAGGATATGATGCAAGGTGATAATGCATGATGGTTTGCAGAGCAGAGCAACAAGGCAAGCAAATCGTTCAATTAATTTAAGGTAGAGAAGCTAATGATCAATCACAATAATTTATGTTCAATTAATATCCTGAAGATTTTCAAATAGTTTCCCCCATTTTCATAGTGTATTGAGCAAAAATAAATTGTTGGATTTCAATCATTGTGCTCAATATAAGAAATAAACTCCTCAAGAGTCTTGATGTCCAAAAATATCTCCAAATGTAAATCACGATGTTCTTAATGAAAGATAATGAAATATGGATCAAAATGAGACAAAGTACGCAAAAATCTGAGCCCAGGAACTCAAGATACAAATATTTGAAGTTCAAGGGCATAATTGCGAAAATAGAGAGAATGTTAATAAAAATGATCTTTGTAGGGAGATGTATGCAATTTCGGAAAGTTGGCGTTCTTCTTCTACAATTTACATCGGGCGGTGGTAGATCTAGAACTCTATAAACCTATAAAGGGTTTCTGCGTAGTTACACAAGGTCACATATGCAGTGCACATGACCTGGATCTTCTGGCTATTCTAGAGGAGTCGAGGGGCAGGGTCGTAATTTTACCGAGTGTGTGACTTCCAGAAATTTTGAAATAATTAAATTCAAAGAAAAATAAAAAGAAACAGCAAAAGAGGTCAAATCAAGAAGTGGTCAACATGATAGTTTCTCTTCTCGATGAGATCTAAAACTTTCGTGAAGGACCGAAACAAAAACATCATATGTACAAATAGTATTTTTGGTCGTATCCTATAGATATAAAATACGACATTTTTACGTTTTGTGATTTTTTGTCATTTTAAATAAGATTAAAATTAAAATAAAATCAGAGATATTACGAATTAAATATTTACTACTTAATATAATTTTATTGTATTTTTAATAATAATAAAAATAAATAATAAAATAAAGGGGACATATGTACAGACTATATATATAGATTCATGTTGATTTATTTTCTTTGATTTTTGCTTCAATTTTTATTTTGATTTTTACACATTTTATTAAAACAATAATCAAAGATAATAAACACAAAAGGAATAAATCAAAATGAACTAAAAATGAACAAATTTAGTACATGAAATGATAAGGTCAAATTAGTCAATATGTACAACATTCAATAGGGACCCAAAACCCAGGTTTCACATACGAACTTCGATTCTTTTGAATTTGGTCTTGTTTTGAAGGTAATTGAATGAAAATTAATTTAACAGTGAGCAGGGGTCCATAGGGGACAGAATGAGAGACATATTCAAAATTTAAGGCTTTTAATCTCAAACTAGGGTTTGGATTTTATTGGCCAATTTAACAAGTTAATATTTTTTATTTTTTCATTTATTAATGTGAATAATATATACACTGTAGAGTTGATCTTATTCAATTATGAGTTAGTGATAAATAAATAAAAATTGGCAAGGGAAATTGGCTTCTTATTTAATGCAAATATGCATGCTAAAATGCAAATATTATTTTTAAGTGCATGTATGGTAATAATGCAAAATAAAAGGAGAAATGTAGCTAATTACTCAGGAAAGAATCTCTATTTAAACTTTTTAGAGTGATAAATCACATATTCATCATTCGTGTTCCCATAGAATGAGGGTAGAAGAGCCGAGAGTTGTGGTTTCAGCTGAAAGTGGGCATGGATCTGAAGAATCTGGATCCACTCTATTACTTGGCATCTCGTGGGTTATAGGTCTCCTTCAAAGCAGGTTTTGGAGCCTCTCTTCTTGGATCATCTTCCCCTCCACGAGGTCCAACTCTCAGTTCTTCATTTTCTACTCTTCCTCTATTCTCTCTATCTCTCCTCTTGTCATTTAACATATCATGGAAGGTGACTTGGGCAAGTGCATGGTCTGTTAGATAGACTATATAGAAGCAAACAACTTTGCATTCACTATTTTATAATCTAGCAACGGACCCTAGTTTAGCTGTTGCAGTCCCTTCCCTTCTATTTAGGAGCCAGATCTGAATCATACTCAAAGGATTTAATTTACCCGGGGTCCAGGTTTGGTTCTGTACTAATAGATGCATCCTATTCAGATGGATAATTATTGACACGAGATGAAGAGATGAACATGGAATTAATGTCAATTGCAGATATGTGTGAATGGATCATTTAATAAGAAGATAAATTAATCTCCATCCACAAGGTGTAAATGTCAGGACAAGAGCAATCCTAGTTTATTTGAAATGAAGATGAAGTAGAGGAGTCTAGAGATTGGTTTGCAAAATCCGAACCGAGTTCTCAGGAATCGCCTCGAATTTTTAAAGATGCAGAATTCATGGAATCGATGTAGGTGTCAGTGTGGTGCCGTCTAAACCATCCAAGAGTCGACATCTCGATAGAAAAGTAGAGTAGATGATGAATGGAACACAAGAAGGCTACGGTTTAGGGCCTTAGTGCATCACGAAAGCATGTAGGTTGCATCACATACGGCCTAGGGAAACTATTCATTATATTTGCGCCAGCCAACATAAATTAAAAATTTTAAATATATGAAACCACACGATTTAAGAACACTTCTCAAATCATTCCATCAACAACACAAACAAGTACAAGGTTTACCTCTTGAAGCGTGTTTATGATCATGTCTCTAAACTAAGAGACCTCCTATCTCAAATCCAATACAATGAAGTTGCACTTGCAGGCACGTGGATGAGACATGTGCTTCCAACAATCGATGTTGATGATACGAGTGAGGAGTCTCCTGATTTCATCTCACAAAATTCAACGTCTTCTTCATGAGTAAGAAGCACCAAAGACAGAGGAGATCCACAAGTAGTTGATTTGGCAGCACAACGACGTCGCTACAACAACGAGTCTCTCTAGGTCAACAATACGGATGGCCACATTATTGAGACATAGAAAGGGTGTATATGAGAATAAGGAGAGATAGAGATAGATATATTTGTTAGTGTAATTTATGTAGTAGAAAAGTCTAGGGCTACCCTCCTTTTTATACTTAAATTGAATGTCCATGGATCTCAATCCGCGTGCTCAGAAATCCAATGGTTTAGTTTGACTTGTGCTTTCAATCAATGTCCATGATTTTATTGCATAAATTTACAGCAATAAATAATAAATTTAAATTAAATTAATTTTTTTTCAAATAATTTATAACACATTAAATTTAATTCAAATTATTTTTTATGGAAATAAAGGAAAGAGGACTAGCCTCCTTCCCTTAATAGAGTGGATGAGCATACATGGAGTAGGACTCCAAGGTCGTCCACCCAACAAAAGGGGAAGGTTGGTTTCCTTTTCCTAATTGATGAGATCTCATATCTCTCCAAGATTCCACATGTGCAATAACATTTGTTGCATAATTACTCACAACAATAATTCCAAATTATTGCAATAATTTCAATCATGTCATTTGTAAATTGTAAATCATATTCACACATACAAAAAAAATATATAAATTGCATTTACAATTAATTATCCAATGTGAATCCAATTCACATCAATATTTAATTCATAAATACTCATTACAATTAACTCTCTAATATATTATAAATAACATTTATAATATATATGATTAATATGCATAATGATATCCACATTATCCATATCCTTGACAATTAAAAAATACTTAAATATCTTGGTCTCCATTCTCATGTGTTCAAATAATATGAATCATATTCGTATTATTCATAAAAATTAAAATATATTTATAATTAATCTTTACTCAATGATCAAATACATTATCAACTATGATATTTTTCTTGAACTCCTTAAAGAATACTGTGCTCTCTCTGCGAATACTTTGAGATAAGAACATGGTGATTATACATTCCATGTATAGTGACTTGGATGTCAAGATCATATCTCAAATACAGATCTCGTGGACCTCTTGAAGATGTTTGATTAACTCAAAGCCGTAAATCTAATCTTCTCATTATATCTACATTCTTTTTAGATCAATGTTTAACATTTTGACTAAGATCATATTTCTTCTCTACTGAGAGGAGTCACGAGAATCCAAACCTATTTCATCACTCCCTTGGAATGGAAGTATCATGGTTATGCAATTGTTTATGATCACATCATCCTCGAGTATTTCCTAATACCCATACATCATGCATACTAGAAGACCTAGAATAAAATCGAAGTTTTAAATTACATTTAAACTGTCTCTTTTAGGGTTTTATCATTAAGTTTCTCATTTGATCATTAGGAGTTGGTATCGATCATATACTTTCCAAAAGCATATATCATATTTAAGTATTGATCATATCCTTTCCAAAAGCTATATCATACCTACAAATTTAGTCAAGCTTCAAAAGTGAGACGATTGTGCACAAAGTTTGATCTCGATATCTCATGAGTGAGCTCATGTCTTCTGATTCAGTAATGAACATGTATAATCCTATAAGAGACCAAATTACTCATATGCCCTTGTGTGCACACCAGCTCATCGGTGTATATACTTGAATAGGTTATTAACATATCGGTCTTCCAAATGTACATACTCAGATATATAGTAACACACCGGTCTTCGGTTAAAAGTTGCGTGCCTATATCGCGACAGTATACGACATAGGTCTTGGTTATGTCGATCTCTTTAAGTCAACTCTTTGACCTAAGTTATCTAACACCTTCTAATTTCTATTCCTATACAGAGGACCTACATTAAGAGGTTGGTCAAATATCAACCATTAGAGAAGGATTGCCATCTCCATCTCATGTTGGATATCCTTTAATAATAATAATTTTACGGTGTTTGATGAATCCTCAATCTAATTCTTTAGATATCATCCAATAATCGACCTCTATGATTCAACATTTGAATCAACAACTACATGATAATTATGATGGCCATGGTACATAGCCCTAATTGTACTAGGGACCTATTATGCAAATTAGTTATTCTTCATTTTAGATTAAGGAGTGTGTTGCAATAACATTTATTGCATAATGGCTCGTCGTGGGCTCACATGTCCAACAATCTCCCACTATCCCAAAGAACAATTTAATGGGCCAATCTTGAAATCCACATTCATGTGCTAATCATAAGCTATTCAAAAAATAGCTTTCTCGGCTGATTAGTCACTGTGTTCCCGAGAGACCGTGCCAAGTCCTTTTACAGACTTGCATATCCCCCAAAAACAGTGCTTGCATCCAATGTGAATGTTGCATCTTACGCAACCGATACTCAATCTTGTAGTTATTGTGTCTTTGTTACTATAACATGATTATTATTATAACTAGTAAGTGATACCCTTATCCTGGAGATCTCTATCTCCTTAGATAAAGACATAGTCTTAAGTCTAGTAAGGTATCTGTAAGTAATATCTATAAAGTCTTAATTTTTTATAGACTTTGAGATTACTATCTCAAAAATCTTGTGTCATTGAAGATGTTGATTATTACTACAATTTAGTGTTTTATATCCATAGTAGGATTTATAACATTTTACTACTCCCACTGCATGGTAGACATCGGGCCTTTTGTACACATCTATCATACATTGAGCTTCCCATAACGGATGCACTTGAGCATGTAGCTTTGGCATTCACACCCTCAAATCTTTGAGGTGTTATGCCTATAGATAGGTCAGTACCATATCTTAAGGAAAAGAAGCTTTCCTTGGAGTTTCCCAAAAAAATTGGAATATGTCCAAGATGTGCCACGAATGTGATGGTCCCAATACCCTCTTCTCTTTGATTAGGAACAACTTCAGAACTAAGATATAAGAGGCATCCTTAAGATATTTTATCTCAAGGTATAGAACAACCGGATCATTAAACACTTACTATATTCTATATATCATTCCAAATGATTTGGCTTTTATCTATATTTAGCACGATGAACACAATGGCACTCCCACTAAGTTTCACATGGTTCACCAAGATTCTATGTAAAATTATAACCTTTATAATTTCATCAAATCCGATATTCCGACTACAAGAAGCTTATTTGAGTTCATAGATGGATTTCCTTAGCTTACACATCTTGCATTCTTCGACCATTAGCCATGGGGCTACTTCATAAGAATATCCTCGTTGAGGTATTCATTGAGCAATGCAATCTTGATTTCTATCTTACATATGTCATAGTCAAGTTGTGAAACTATAGTTAGCAATATACTGATGAGTTTAAGCATGGTTACTAGAAAGCATGTCTTATCGCAATCAATGTCTTCTTTCTGTGTGTAGCTTTTCCTACGAGTTGTGCCTTAAAGGTCTTTATCTTCTCGTCAAATTCCCACTTTCTCTTGAAAGAGGGTCCATACACCCAATGGGGTTGACCCCTTTAGGTGGATCCTCGAGGGTCCATACACAACACTTGTATATGAATTCTACTTTAGACTTTATTTCTAACATCCATCTTTACATGTCATGGTCTATAGATGCTTCATCATCATATGAAGTTTGATCATTATACAATTTCTATGACACATGGAATTCATACCCTCTAGATGGTCTCACGACCCTCAAACTGACTTGAAGAGGTATAAGTGTTTCATTTTTTATTGTCCCTTTAGTTTACGATTCTAGGAGAATCATTATCCTCTTAGGATCCCATGAATCTCTTCACTTCATTCTTATCTTGATTCTCAAGAGAGTCATCAATTTAGAATCATATTCATAGATATGAAATCTTTTATGAATCTCAAGGCTATAAAATATGCATCTAATACCATCCTTTATTTTCTTAATGAAGTAGCACTCTCAAGTGGAAGATTCTATCTTTCTTGCATCCATGTTATAGTACATACCAAGAAACCCTTAAATCCTCCAGTGTCTAACACTAAGCTTGGTTCCAAACTATAGCTCACAAGAAATTTTGGGTTCATATTTGCATGGAATATTATTGAGAATATATATTACAGTCTCTACTAGATATATACTTGGAAACTAAAAGGTAATTATGCCAAGATTCGTCATTGATAAAATCATAGTACACATGATTTAATTGCATCTCTTTACAACTCCATTGAGTTGTGATGTATTAGGAGGAGTGAGATATGAACGATATTTCTTTCTCTATAAGGTATTGCTTGAATTCATCTAATAGCTACTAGCTGCCTAGGTTAGATCAAATTATTTTCGTATTCCTTATAACTTTGGTTCTCAAACAAAATCATGAAATCTTTTAACATTTCAAAGGTTTCTAATGGGTAAAGGAAGAAATCTCATACCATAAATAATCATTAATGGATATCATATATCGTTAATATTAATTATGGTATAGAGTACGGTATAGAGGGTCCACATACATCTATATGTATGAGGTCTTGAATACCTCGGCATCTTACACCATTCTCAAAGAAGGGTGCATCGGACAATTTAACTTTGAATACAATATTCACAAGTACGTAAGATTTGAAATTTCAGACAATCTAAAGTTCAATCTCTTACTAGCCTATTGATCTTATCAATAGACATATGTCCAAGGCTTGATACCAGATCATTGTTAAATGATCTTCATCCTCATGATTATCTTTTAGGGTTTAAATTTTCAATATTAAACATATTACTGAACCATTCATTAATATTCTAATTTAGTTGAATCCTCAAGATGTTAGATTATTATCTGAAATATATCCATCAACTCTTTATCATAGGTTTATTCCGGATTGTATGTTCATTTCTAACAAGTTTATAAATAAACAATGAATGTATTTTAATATCTAGGTTTTGGAGACATTCTCTGAGGCTGAGGTCTCCCCCAATAAAAATATGCAATCCTTTTATCCAATAGAGATTGTTGCAACAATTGTATCAACTCCCATGTGGATGACTATTAAACGTTAAGTTTAAATTTTCTAGTCTTCTAAAACATATGCAAATTGCAAGTGTTATTAGAAGGACATACAATTATTGGACTTTTTTTCTTATCTAATAAGTAAGTCAATTTCATTGATAATACGTAGACGTAGAGTATCTTGATGCACTCTCGGGGTCCTTCTCTAAGGATCTCAGATAGTCTATATAGTCATACTATTAATACATCGGCTTGTTGTAGTATTGACATTCATCCAACTCTTTGGATGTTATATGTATAGAAGGTATAGAAGTACAATCAACTCTTTGACTCTCCTTCTTACATGGGTCAGACCCATGCTTCCACCGCGCTTCCTTACCACTTAAACAACCATTGCTTAAGATAAAGGATCTCTTAAATTGAACATGTCTTCAAGGAACTTCAATATAAGAGTATTTCAACATTTATACTTGTTTCGTCTTGTTCATACAATATGAATAATATGATGCATCTTGAAAGACTTGAGTAGAGATGACAGAATGATGACATTCATCATATCCACACTCATCTTAACTAAAAGAAGAACTTTTGTTCAGGTAGGTACTTAAATATTTTTGAGTACATCATCTCTTATCGAGCCACCATTCTACATAATGAAGCGAACCGTGACATTCATGATTAAATGTTGAGAGCACATATGTTCACCCAAACATCTTCTTCAATTTTTAAGAATGATCGTGACAATTGCTATCAACATCTACATTATACTTCCAAAGCTTTGTCGATGAGAGATCAATAATCTAGAGAAACACAAACCTTAGGCTATTGTCTGATTGTCTATTTAATTTTCAATCCTCATTATTGTGAGGAAATTTGCACATTGCAACCACATACATTATGTGTCCAACTGCAAGTACTACATCTTGATCATGGATTCAATCCATGATATTAAGGAAGGTTATTTCAAATAAGATAATTTTCATAGATATATATCTATATCTTTGACTAAGTTTAATAATGTTTTAAATCAAAGTTGTCTTTCCTTTTAAACTTCTAAAGTCCATTCCCTTATTAAACTTTCAAAGAAAAAGATATATCTCTAGCAAGATCTATGATCTCCATTTTACCTTCATTAAATCTCAATAATATGAGAAACTGCAACTTGGATAAAAATAAGCAGGAACTCATTCCTCCTTGCAAGTCCAACTTGCATTTCCCAATTCATTATATAACACCCGGGTCCACAACCCCTAAGGTGATGTTGGCACGTTTCTAATTGAACAAACCATCAACAAGGATAGAACTCGTTATCAGAAATCCATCATCGCCTCAATAATTGATAAATATCCATTTCATCACATTTATTCTTTCATTTTGGCCTTTAAAACCTATCTAAATGCATGTATATAGCATTTTTTGAAAAAATAACAAATGTTATTTATTGTTTAAATATTGTATAAAATATTTGGTTTAAAGCAAAAATAAAAGAATGAAGAAAAAAAAGAAAAGAAATGAAATACCATAGTGAGGGAATGACCCTAAAACCCAAGACCTAAGCATTTTGATGATTGGGTCGACAAAGAATAAAGTAGGGGGAGATAAGGGCCAAAAATACAATAAAACCCGAATTTTCAATTCATCAGTAAGTCCATTTTGCGACCCCTTCTATTATTTATTATTTATACACCAAATCAATAAACAGTGTTCATGAAAGTTTACAATATGCCCTCTACACTCTGAATAAAAACTCAAACTTGACATACATGTATCTTCTCCATACAAACTCAAATTTCACTAGAATCACTTGCTATTATTAATTATTGAAGGTGTTTCATTTAATTTTGAGTTAATATGCAAAAGTTAGGTTCTGGATCCCGATTATATTTTATATCTGAATAAAATAATTATTTTATTTATTCCTTTATTTTTTTATGATTTTATATTTTTCTAATTTTGTAAATATTATTTGCAGTATACGTATAGAATTAGTATAAAGAAAAGTAATTGAAAACATACTAAAATAAATTAGTATACACAAATACATAGACGAATTACTTATACATATATAATAAATATACATATTTAGTTAAGTGTATGCACAATTTAAAAAAAAATAAAATATATTTAAGAGTATTTAAATTTGTCATAATTATATGAATTATATATAAAAAAAATCTAAAATACAACATAAAATTAACATACATATTATATAGATAAATAAACATATTTTTGTACTTGTAAAAATAAACATACAATAAATTATTTTCTAAAAATAAATAAAATTCATAATAAAATACTATATAAAATAATAAACGACTTTTATGTTTTAAGTTCTGTTTAATAAAATCTAATTCTATTTTATTTCACATTATTTCTTCTTATTTTTGTTATTTTATCGTGTTGTGGCCCACGTTGACCAATCAATGCTGACTCTGAGTTGACCCCAGTCAACTCCTCATCATCCTTTGTTCTGTTGATGTTAGAGCATTTGACCAATGTTTCTCAATTTTTTCCCCGATGAATCTTTCGTTATTTCGACTCGATTCATTCTGCTATTTTGTTTCTCGATCATAGAACTTATACACTAGGATCATTCCTCGATCAAAGACCTACTGAATCGAGCACACTCCTCGAGTCAACCTCACCTAGTATAAAGCATCTCCTCTACCTACCTCCGCCTTTTGATCCCTCTTCTCCCCTCCAAATTCTAATCTCAAGCCTGACTAAAGGACCTGGTAACAACAGGTTCCTCTCCAGAAGTTCGTAAAGCGAGGAAGGTGTCGAATCGAGGTAGATCCAAGCTCCGTCGCATCTCTGACGTGAGTTTTGCTCCCAACCTCTACTTGTTCGGTGAGCCCATCTTTTCTTGTCTTTTTAATTCAGGAAATCATCAGTAGCTGATAAAGCTGAAAATCAGTTTCGCGGCTTTTTTAGAGAAAACACGGTCGATGTAGAAAAAGCTACGAAACAAGTTCGATCTCAGCTCGTATCAAAGTAATTCGGTTTTCGGGTCGAAAACCTACACTAAATTTTTAACCAGGTAAGTGTGCCTGGGTCGAACTCAAGGAGGCAGAATAGAATTTCTTGATTTTTTCGGAAATATCTTTGTAATTTTATTTTTTATCTCTTCTTCAAGTAATTAAGGCAAGAAAACCCTTTTTTATTTGATTTTTATTTTTTTTTATTTTTTTCAAATTTTTATTTAACTTTCACAATGGGATATTTTTCAAAAAAATTTATTTATTATATAATAGGTGGATATTATATAGATGGTAGAATATAATAGGGTGAAGCGGATCGAGAGTGGGCTCGAACAACACAAGAAAATAAATCAAAATGAGACGAAATTCGAAGAATCAAAACACGACGAAAACACGACAAAATCTCACGAAAATTTAATACTAAGTAGCTGGGGTAGTTGTGTAACTACCCTCAAGAAATCATCAAAAACAGTGGTCAAACGTGGTCAAAATAACCCCTACAGCCTAGGGGCATAAGCGTAAAAAAGTATTTAATATCTTTTGCAAAATGGTCCTCACAGGGACTATTCTGTAAGTAAAATAACAAATCTTTACATTTAGGTCCCTGTGGAGGGACCTAAATGTAAATAATGGAAATCTGGGGGGCGGAGCTAAAGATATGGAAACTCTGCTAGGTTAAGTGTACAATTTTCACACCGGTTCAGAACGAACGGCCAGGATTAGAAGTTGAATGCACCGATCCGATGATTCTGCTCTTGCCATGTGTCACGAATCTGCACTTCTGAGGTTCTTGAAGTTGTTCTTGGGAAGTTAGAATTCTGGCGACGAAATCTACTTCTCTGATTTATCCAGAGCAGATGGCGACGATCTGGGAGCTCCTGCGGGGCCAGAGGGGTGGCTCCTCCACCCCTCGAGCTCGCCCGCGGTAGGGGGTAGTCGGTGGCGGCTCGAGACGACAGCGAAGACGCAATGAAGGTGACGCTTCGGTGCAATATCTTCTGAATGGCAGTTGATCCCGTCATATTCGAATGTGATTTCCTTGAAGACAAGGTCTCCAGATGCATGGACTTTTGCTCCTTAATGGAGATGAACCTGCAAATGGATGAAGTTTGCAAGTTCAAAACATGAAGAAAAATACGATTTCCAGATTTATTGAAATGTGCGTGAAAACGGAGGTAAATGGCATCGTGATTCGAATGGATTTGAAATGCTTTGAAGATAGAATCGAAGAGGCGTCTAATCTAGATGATCAAGCTACCTAAAGATGGGATTAAGGTCGCTAATCGACGCACGAATATCGAGGCGAAAATCCAAAGAAAATGAAGGAAAAGGTATGTGGTTCCAAGGTGTATTACCTGGGAATGGAGCTCGACGGTCGACCTTGGCCGGAGCGTGATGCGCGCGGGGCGGCGATGAAAGGCGGCGTGATCGCCTTGGAACCTCCTCCGACTCCTCCTCTTCGCGGGCTCCTCCAAGGTGATGTCACCATCGTAATTTGGCCGGATGAGGCTAGGAAGTTGGGGTTCGGACTACTGGATCTGGGAGTACAAGGTAGTTGGAGAGTTAATCCACGATGGCGGATCTTTAGGGCCTTATATAGATCAATTGCTTGGGCTCCAAGAGAAATCTGATGGTTGGCGAGCTAGAGGATTGTTAGGAGGTGAAGATCAACGGATTGGATCGGCCAGAAGGGTTAAGAGTTGCACGGGAAAAATGGTCGTAGTCAGCCGGTTCAACATAGGCGGGTAGAACAGATTCTTGGAGAAGACAACCCAGGTGCTGACAAGTGTCAGCACCTGGTTGGTCCAGAAGCTGAAATTCAATGTAAAATCCATATTAAATAGTAATTAAGTTTATTTCAATTAGGTTTAAATACAAGAAATATAAATAATTAAATATTCTTAATTATAGAATAAATACTTTTTATAAATAATAAATATTATTCAAAATATAAATATTATATTAATAAATATGTATTTATAACTAGGTAATAGATTTTTAATTTAATAAATAAATATTTAGAAATTTATTTTATATTTTCTGAATTATTAGAATACTAAATAAGGCTTGTGGATTTTTTTATGGATTTTAATAAGTTAATTTGTATATTTTAATAAATATGGTTAGTATCTAGTTAGTTCATTTATACCTATTTTTTTAGGGTTTTTGATTTTATTAAAATAATAAATAAGGTCCAAAAATTATGAAATAATTTAGGGAGAAACTACAAGATCATGAAATAATTTAAAAATTATAAAATTAAGAAAACTATAAATAATGTGTGTTACATAAAATAAATAGCCCAGAAACCCCGTTGTCTTTTGGTCCCAAAACCGACTTTTTGCAAACGGACTCTGAATTCGATGAAACCACCTTCATTAATTAGAGAATATTATTTTATGAACTTTAAAGGTAGAGTGAAATTGGAGTTCGTATGAGGAAGTTATGATGTTCGGAAGTTGATATTTTGACAATTTACAGGCTGAGTTTCTTAGCATATATATAGGGTAACATTTTTAACTTATTTTTATATTTTTATATACATTTTTAGAAACAATTAGGAGAAGAGTTTGGTGAAAAATATGTTCATATGGATTAATTAAAAATCTTTGAAGTTTTGTATTTATTGATAAATAGTAGAAGGTGTATGTGTGTGTTAATTTATTTTTTTCTGATTTACATTCCTTATCTCCCCCTACTTTTTGGTTTGTCGACCAATCCATGCTGACTTGGTCTCGGGGGTTAGGCTATAAATATACCTTTCAGTTATATATATATTTTAAGTCATATTGTACATATATACATATATCCAATCTGCCTTTTTGTTCTTTTCTTGTTCTTTATTTATTTACATGATTTTAGTGGTTAAAAGTGAATATTTATATATGAATGATGATTTGTTAAAAGATGGAAATTAATGGATATTTACATGTATTTGTTAAGGGTTTTAAGACAAAATACGACAGAAAAGTTAATGAATCATGGATTCATCAACCCCCTATACTTAAACTTTGCTAGTCCCTTAGCAAACACTTATTTTGAAAAAGTAAGTGAAAAAGAAAGTTAGAATGAATTTGTTTTCCTAAATCAATTCATGAGAACAGACAAAGGACAGAGCTCGATCGGGCCTGAAACAAGCATTTTGTCGGAACCTTAACTAGGATTAGGATTTTATCCTCAACAGTCCTCAAGTTCCATAAATTCCTTACTCAAGATCACTTCATCGGCTAGTTCAGACTTACTTATTCATATCGCAAACTCTATCATCCTTGAAGTCAACTTGTTCAGTGTGTGAATTGATTTAGCTCTTCCTGCTTAGAGAATCGAAGAAACCGTCAACCCTGGCTATACACTTCTATGGCTTCCTCATCCCGCTACTCTTTCCTCGGGGAGGGAGGTATTCCCTTCTGAGTTCTATTCTGCTATGTCCACAATCGAATATAGGGAGAAGTTAGAAGAATGAGGAAAGAAGTGGAGTGCGACCAGTGTAGACGCATCTCCTTGTGAAGCCCAACCAGTGTAGCCGAGTCTCCACTAAGATGTGCAGGCATTTTTGGTGGAAGTTTGGACCATTGAGGTCTTATTTGGTGGCTTCTGCTTTGCTTTGACTTTGTAATTTGCTTGCACTGTATTCATCCTTTGTGCCTCGATGGATATAGCATCTTTTTAGTCCGTCCCTTTTTTGAGGTCTTAGAAAAATTGTGTCAGCAGATACTTCCCTCATCCGAAGCAACTATCGCAACCCCAATCTCTCCCGTCTTTAGACGTCAATGCCACAAAGATAAGAATAGAAACACAGAACCAAGGTGTACTGCCCTTCAGAACTCCATGCAAGTCGAGCTAAGTGCAGAGTGCATGTGTTCAAGATTGGTTCACTGGTGTAGAGTTGTACGGATGACTCTAAATGGTCTACTTAAGCACAAATGACTTGATTTCCCGAATATGGTTTTACGGAACCCAAAGATTTTAAGTCACAAGACCTGAAGAGTCTAAATTCCAGATCCTAATCAGGCTCCTTACAACGAGAGTTAAAGGCCGTAATCAAGCTCCATCCTTTAGACTAGACTCAGTCCTTAGTTCCAGAAATCAAACTTTTCTGAAAAATGCGAATGCAAATGCAACCATGTTTTTGTGAAGTGTATTTTCTGAATTTTACTCATTTTTATGGATTTTAAGGCTTTTGTAACTTTTATGAATTTTAGGACTTTGTATTTTTATGAATTTTATGATTTTTATAAACAAGTTTTTATTCATGAATTTTAAAAGATATATTTTATTTGAGTTAAGTGTCTAATGTTTTTTACAAATTTTATCTACAAAGTATTTTACAAGGATTGAATGGTTTTTACAAATGTTTTAATAAATAGGATTTTAAATAAGTATTATACAAATTTTAAGTACACATTTTAAAGACATATTTTAATTACAAGTTTTAAATACAAATTTTAAGCATATTTTACTTATTTACAAGGATTTTATAAATAATAAATAAATAAGTGGATTTTAATTAATCCTTACCCACTTTTTATGGATTTTATAGGTATAGAAAATACATAAAAGTACGAGTTATGGACGAAAGTATATATACCATATATACGCACCCCCTATACTTAGCTTGTGCTATGTCCTCATAGCGTCAAAAGAGAAAAAGGAGGACATAACTCGTGCTAAGTAAAAGTGGGTGAAAAAGGATATCGAGTACAAGTCAGTCAACCCCCCAATACTTACGATCAGGTCATCGTAAGTATCACGGGAGAGCAAAAACGGGATGACTGAATGAAAAGAATAAATAATGAAAGTTCAAAAGGAAAAGAATACGAAATCATCGAAATCACTCGGTCCCCCCTATACTTAGGATAAGGCATCCTAAGTATAGAAAAGAGTGTAGCCAAAAATTGGAGACCAGTGATTTGTGAAAAAGAAAGGCTATACAAAAGAATCAGTACAAAAAATAAAATGTAAATCAGCGAACAATCGGTCCCCCTATACTTAGGATCTGGTATCCTAAGCATAGAAGACGAGCAACAATGGGGACGATTGTGGTCTACGAAGAATATACAAGTGTTGTAGATCTCCAGAAACGAATGTCTCAAAAGAATTTGTACAGGAAGAAGTGAAAGAATGATCATGATTCCTGTACAAAATAGATCACTTCAGTGCGGGCCAGATAATTAGTAGTTTCAATGAAGTGCTTCAGCATCTGCCCGTTAACCACGAACGGTTCTGTACCAGGTGACACATCTGATATTGCTATACTGCCATTGTCGTGCACTGTTCTGACTATGTACGGTCCTTCCCACTTGCTTTTTAAATTGCCGGGAAAAATTCTCAACCTTGCATTGAACAACCAGACTTTCTGCCCTGGGACAAAACTTTTGTGTCGAATATGTCTGTCATGCCATTTCTTCACTTTGTCCTTATAGATGAGTGTGTTCTCGTATGCTTGATTTCGAATCTCTACCAGCTCATTCAGATCTATCTTTCTCTTGCCTCCTGCTTTCTGTGTATCCATCAATATCTCTCGAATTGCCCATTCAGATTTATGCATGATCTCTACGGGCAAGTGGCACAACTTTCCATAAACCAGTCTGAATGGTGAAGTACCTTAGGGAGTCTTATATGTAGTACGATATGCCCAAAGAACCAAATCTAGAAGCAGTGACCAGTTCTTCCTATCCGGTCGTACTAGTTTTTGAAGAATTGATTTCACTTCCCTATTTGAGACTTCAGCCATGTCGTTCGTCTGTGGGTGGTAAGGAGAAGCTACTTTGTGATCAATGTTGTAATGTTTCACTAGCTTTTTCACCTCCTTATTAATGAAATGGCTACCCCCATCAGAGAGTATAATACGAGGGATTCCGAAACGCGAAATAATGTGTTCCCTTAGGAACTTGCAAACGGTCTTATTGTCTGCGGTTCGTGCGGGTATAGCCTCCACCCATCTACTAACATAATCTACAGCGAGAAGGATGTACTCAAAGCCGCTGCTAGAAGGGAACGGTCCCATAAAATCTATGCCCCATGCGTCAAAGATCTCGCAGATAATGACGGGTCGCATTGGCATTGCATCTCTGGCACTGATTGTCCCTACAGCTCTCTGACAATCTGGGCAACTCTTCACGAATGTGCAGGCATCTCTAGTAAGTGTCGGCCACCATAATCCGCTCTATAGTACCTTCTGCACTGTCCTCTTCCCTGAAGGATGTCCTCCTAACTCTAAAGAATGACACAATGTGAGGACACTATTATATTCCTCCTGAGGAATACAACGCCTGTAAACGCAATCCGGTCCTTCGTGAAAAAGAATCGGATCCTCCCAATGGTAGTATCATGCCTTAGAAACTAGTTTCTCAACTCGGTTATTTGGCCAACCCTGAGGACTTTTCTGTGTGACCAGAAAGTTCACTATTTCTGCATATCACGGAAGTTCGGTAACCGCAAAGATGCTCTCGTCAGGAAATCTCTTTGCGATTACTGGCGTGTACTCATCTGAAGGCTGATCTATCTGTAATCGGGAGAGGTGATCAGCTACCACATTCTTTACTCCAGGTTTATCTTTGATATTCAAGTCGAATTCCTGAAGTAATAGAATCCATCTAAGAAGGAGTGCCTTAGCATCCTTCTTTTCCATTAAAAATCTGATAGCTGAGTGATCTGTGTATACTGTTATTTTAGAGCCAAGCAGATATGATTGAAACTTGTCTAATGCAAACACTACTGCCAACATCTCTTTTTCTGTCACCGTGTAATTTCTCTGAGCATCGTCCAAGGTTCTGCTGGCATAGTGAATGGCAACGGGAAGTCCATTCCTCCTTTGTCCTAATACAGCCCCGACCGCAAAATCTGAAGCATCCGTCATGATCTCGAAGGGTAGAGACCAATCAGGCGGCTGTAGGACAGGAGCACTGATTATCTTCTCTTTCAAGATGAGGAAGGCATTAAGACATTTATCATTTAACATGAACTCGATGTCATTGCCTAGTAACTCAGTTAACAGTCGTGCAATCTTGGAGAAGTCTTGGATAAATCGTCGGTAAAAACCGACATGCCTCAGAAATGACTATAACTGTTTGATGTTGGATGGCAGCTCGAGTTTCTTGATGACATCCACCTTGGCAGGGTCAACCTCCATGCCTTGCTGGGAGATGACGTGCCCCAACACGATCCCGTGAGTAACCATAAAATGGCTCTTTTCCCAGGACAGAACGAGATCTACCTCACAACACTTTTTCAGAACCTGGTCTAGGTGCGCTAAACAATCGTCAAAGGACTCACCATAGACCGAAAAATCATCCATAAAAACCTCTAGAAAATCATCGACCATGTCCGCAAAAATAGCAAGCATGCACCTCTGGAAAGTAGCAAGAGCATTGCACAATCCAAAGGGCATCCGTCTAAAGGCATACGTGCCGAACGGACATGTGAATGTGATTTTCTCCTGGTCTTCTGGAGCAATTGATACTTGGTTGTATCTGGAGTAACCGTCAAGGAAATAGAAGTACCCCTTCCCTGCCAACCGTTCTATGACCTGGTCTATGAAAGGCAAAGGGAAGTGGTCCTTCTTCGTCGCAGTGATCAGCTTTCTGTAATCAACACATACTCGCCACGACGTGGTTACTCTCTTTGGAATCTCCTCTCCACTCTCGTTCTTTACCATCTGAATTCCTGACTTCTTCGGGACAACATGTAATGGGCTAACCCATTCGGAGTTGGAGATGGGATAAATGAACCCTGTGTCACACCATTTCGTTATCTCTTTCTTGACAACTTCTCGTAATACCAGATTCAGCCTACACTGAAACTCTCTGGAGGGTTTACTGTCATGATCAAGATAGATATGATGTGAAAACAAAGCAGGATTAATTCCGCGGAGATCGGATACTGTCCACCCAATAGCCTTGCGGTTTCTTTCTAGAATCTCCATCAGACGAGATTCTTTATCATCGGTCAAAGATGAACTGATAATGACTGGAAACTGTTGATGTGGACCCGCAAGGAAAACATATTTCATGTTTGGTGGCAAAGTTTTTAGCTCTAGTAAGGTAGTATCTGTATCTGCCAAAACATCCTCTGTATGTGTACGGGGATCTATATCAGTTGTGGATTTGTCGGCATTCTGATTATCCACCATCCTGATGTGCTCTAAAGTCGGACTATAGAAGATGTTCAAGACATAATCCGACTCCTCAGAATGATCAGAAGAGAATAAGTCAGCTAAATTAAACTCTGAATCATCTGAGACGGGTGAATTGTGTAAAGTTTCTGATTCTGAAAGATCTGCATTAATTTTGTCAGAAGTCTGATCCCTTTGCTTCTCATCATCCATACTAAAATATAGGGTCCCAATGGAAGAATCACCCCCTGAGGTCTCGGACCTGTCCTCTGTCAAACATTCTTGGGTCTCTATCTGATATCTTTCGAGGTCGTCAAGACGGACCTCATCCATGTAATCACAGGAGGCTAAAGAACTCAGAAAATCTGAAGATGCATCACTGAAAGTGTTCGATTCTCTCACCATCTCTATATCTACCTTTTCGCCCTCGGCGTGAAAAGATACCTTCCATGTATCGTAATCGAAGAGAGCCTTTGCGGTCTCTAGAAAAGGCCTCCCGAGAATGATCGGGGTAAGGTGTAACTGTGCAGGGCAATTCATGTCCAGGACCGTAAAGTCCACTAGGAATTGCAAACCCTGCACGGTTACGATAACGTTCCTAAGTATACCCTTAGGTCTCTTTACAGATCTATTAGCAAACTGAAGGATCGTGCGGGATTTGTAAAGAGGACCTAGCTCGAGCTTATCGAGTAAGGAAGTGGGTATTAGATTGATCGAGGAACCGTTATCTAATAGAGTGCGATCGAACTTGGCTTTTGCGATCTCGCATCTGACATAATGTGCACCTGAGTCTTTCTTCTTCTTCGGTAACTTATTTTGTATCTCACATGATGTAGCCTTAGTAAAGACATGTTTCTCTCTTCGGGATCTCTTTTTCCTACGCGTGGTGCATCTGTTTTTCAATTGATTCTTAAGCGTAGGAAACTGATCTAAGGCATCATGAAGCGGGATCTTCAGAAAGATATGATCTTTGAGTAATTTTTTGATCTCTGGAGATGCAAGATTCTTTTTGATATTTTTCTTTACTTTTCCAAACAAAGCATCGAGAAAAGGAATAAAGTCAGAAGTCAGAAAATCAGGATTTTTATTGATAGTAGAATCAGCTTGTACATTGAGAGTCTCAGAATTATTTACAAAACTCTCTAAAATAGGGGAAGAAAGATTTTTGTCGGGGCTCTCTTCCTGATCTGGCGTGATGTCATCATCTGAGTCACCAGTGTCCATATCTGTTGTGTTGGCATCGCTCCCATCTCTTGAGTGTGAAAAGTGGTCCTCATCATCTTGCGGTTTCTCCTCCTCGACTTCAGGATCATGGTTCTGCTCGTGCTCCTTTAGTGCCCTCTCCTCTTCTCCAGCAGGTGCTTGTAGTGATCTACCGCTCCTGAGACGAATGAAGTTAGATAAAAATTCAGGAAACGAGATCTAACATGTACTATCTACCTGATCTGGATGCCTCCTCTTGTTATTCGGGTTCATTTGAGGCTGGGCTGGGAGAGTGGTCTTCGGCACGGTTAACTCATCCAGACGACGGTTAACCTACTCCATTTCAGTCTTGTGTGCGATCTGGAGCGTACTCAGCATGTCCATGATCTGGTTGAGCGCCTGGGCCTGTGTAGACATCTCTGGTTCGATTTGGTGACCCTGGCTTGCTCCTCTCTCCTGCCTTGGTGTGTAATGCTGAGAGGTGGAAGGCTGAGAGTATCGCTGAGGTATGGAGGAAGACTGCTGCTGCTGCTGATAAGAATAATGCGGTGAAAAATGAGCAGGGTTATGATATGAATGCTGCGGTCTCTGATGGTATACATTTGGGTGAGATTGCTGCGGCGTGAAGCTCTGGCGGTGCTGGAATTGCGGATGCCCATGCTGTGGATGACCATACGGCTGCTGCGGCTGCTGATTCGGTATACTCGGCTGCTGCATCGGAGTATACCAAATCTCGTTGATCTCGAGAGTGGCTTACGGCACCACCTCCATCTCTACGGTGCTAGCGATCTGGCCGGGATTGGCGTGAGACTGATCCTCATGCCAATTGATCTGCAAAATCTTGGACTGTCTCTGGACGCAGTGGACCTGACGGGTGGGTGGGGCGGGTGCGATCCTCTGTGCTGGTTGGGCATTCGAAGAAGTCTGGCTCTGCTGGTACTGGATCTGAAGATCAACGACCTTCTTCAAGAGATCACTCAGCTGCTGAGGTAGAGATGAGAGTTTCTCCAACTCTCGCAGCGGCTGTAGGTCTTGGACCTGCTTGTGAATCACGTCCACCAACGTCAATTTTTCGCTAATAAAGCCCATGTTGGTGTTGGATTCAGAATCCGAGATGTTCGCCACCTTGTGATGATCGCGGTAATGTGGTGGCTGCGGGGCTTTCTGAAATGCCCGAGTAGAGTCTACGACTCTCGAGTTCTCGGCCATCCCTTTGAAGATGGCCCAGACTGACTCTGCGTCCTTGTTCAAGTAACTGCCGCCACATGCGGCACTCACGAGCCCCTGAATTTCTGGCTGGAGTCCTCCGAAGTAATTTTGCACGAGCACCTTCATCGGGATCTCATGATGCGGGCATCTCTCCGTCAGGTCCTTGAATCGATCCCATGCCTCATGGAATGATTCGTACGGCAATTGCGTAAAGTTGGAGATCTGACTCCTCATCATGTTCGTCCTTCCCAGAGGAAAATATTTTCACAAGAAGGTGGACTTCAGGTCATCCCATGTAGAGATTTTCCTCCCCAGATGACTCAGCCAATAAAGGGCCTTATCGGCTAAGGCAAATGGGAAGGCTTTGAGGCGTACGGCCTCCTGCATCACTCCTGGATAGCAAGCCGTTCCACATATCATCTCGAACTACTGTAAAAATGTGAACGGCTCCTCTGCGGCATTCCCATAGTACTTGGGAAGCAAAGAGATGAAGGACGGTTTGAGTTCGTATGGCCCTTGATTCGGCAGTAGCCGAATCCAATGGTGGAGCGTTCTTGAGCCCGAGTCATACTCGTCTCGTAAAGTCGCAGGAACCGCAGGCGGTAACTGGTTCCCGGCCCCTGCTCTCAGCGCGGCTAATTCAGCGTGCAGTTCAGTTTGAACTCTAAACTGTTCTCGAATCTGTAAGTTCATCTGCTGAAGTGTATCGAGAATGCCAGTTGTAACATCTACGTCTGGCCTTCCTTCGTGCTGCTCCCCAGCTGGTGGCCTCTCGTCTGCTGCTGGTCCTTTGCCGCGAGCCATCTGATCGCCTGTGAAATGAAAACTCTCGTAAGAACTCAGCGAAAAGTATGCGGGAGATCTAGATGATGTATTGAGGCGAGGGTTTGCCTCAATAGTCTGGCCAAGAGGCGAGGGAGTCTGGGTTTGACTCGCCTCAAGATCTAATGGGACCAGCTCAGGAAGAGGGTCATCCCGAGCCTGTGAAGATATACACTCGACGGTGGATGGTCGAAAGCTCACAGAGTCTGAGCCAAAAAGCCGTCGAGACGTCATCATCGATGTCAAGAGGAATAGTCGGGAGAGCACGTTTACGATTCAAGTGAGAGAGAGAAATGCGAAAGCCACGAAAACTCACACCCCGCAAGCAAACACAAAGCAAATCCTGTGTTCACCAACTCAACCCGATGAAGACCGTAAGAGTTCGGTCTTTTTATCTTTTCGATTTTAGGGTTGTGATTAGCAAACAAGTTTTTCGGTTATTACGGGCTGAACAATCCAATAGGTGCCTGATGGTTTCTCCGAAACACTGGCCCGAATCCTTACAAGAGACCACTCGCACTCAGCCAGTATGGGAGTACGTACAGACCGTTTCCGGCTACCCATGTTACTTGAGGACGGAGCCTTGTGCAGTGTCCTCTAAACCTCCCACTCTGCTAAGTAAACCCGGACCGTTTCCGGCTACCCGAGCTTACCCACTGAGGAACAGTGATCAGGTGTATGAACCCGGTAGTATTTCGTGAGAAATACGGGGGTTGGGCTCTATCCTTATGGGTCAGCTCTCTAGCTCGCGCACTCTGAGATGTGTGCGGGGGTTACTCTCCCAAATCAATTGAGTCGTTTTACGGTTTTTAGATCAGATAGGATTAGCAGTCCCGATTTTAGTTTTGCAGTTTTGTAATTTTTTTTTGGTTTTTTCAAACAACGTCTACCATTTTTTTTCTTTTATAAAAACCCAAAATTCATATACCTAGGTTGCGAGTCCTAAGACTAACTACGTAGGCGTAATCAAATAGTGTCAAAAATCCTACACAAGCATCTAGAAAACCGTGGAAAGCCGATAAGCGATAAAACTGCGGTGGGTTCCCTTATCCTCAGATACACAGTATCCGACGAATCAGGCCCCGAAAAAATGGGGGGGGGTTGTTTATTGTTTATTACAACCTCTCTCCCTTTCTCTCTCTTTTACAAAAAATACTCTAACTACTTTGCCCTCTGCAGCCGACTCGTGAAGAAGGAGCCGGCCTCTGCTTTTTCAACTGATTCGGCTTCCGAAGAAGCCGTCTGATCCTACAGGCCCTGCAAAGATAGTTAGCAAAGAAAACCGATCGAGAAAGCCGAGAAATCCGTAAGTAAAATCGAGAGAAACTAAGAAAACAAAACATGAAGAAAAAGCCGTACGAAATACCGTACGAAAAGCGAAACAAAAAGAAGAGAAGAAAAAAATAAAATCACAAAGAAAGAAAGAAAAAAAATAAAAAGTTATAATGCCTCCCCGGCAACGACGCCATTTTGATAAAGTTGAAAATCGATTTTGCGGCTTTTTTAGAGAAAATGCGGTCGATGTAGAAAAAGCCGCGAAACAAGTACGATCTCAGCTCGGATCAAACAAATTCGGTTTTTGGGTCGAAAACCTACACTAAATTTTTAACTAGGTAAGTGTGCCTGGGTTGAACTCAAGGAGGCAGAATAGAACTTCTTGATTTTTTCGGAAATATCTTTGTAATTTTATTTTTTATCTCTTCTTCAAGTAATTAAGGCAGGAAACCCCTTTTTTATTTGATTTTTATTTTTTTCTAATTTTTATTTAACTTTCACAATGGGATATTTTTCAAAAAGATTTATTTATTATATAATAGGTGGATATTATATAGATGGTAGAATATTATAGGGTGAAGCAGATCGAGCAGCGGGCTCGAACAACACAAGAAAACAAATCAAAATGAGACGAAATTCGAAGAATCAAAACACAACGAAAACATGACAAAATCTCACGAAAATTTAATACTAAGTAGCTGGGGTAGTTGTGAAACTACCCTCAAGAAATCGTCAAAAACAGAGGTCAAACGTGGTCAAAATAACCCCTACAGCCCAGGGGCATAAGCGTAAAAAAGTATTTAAAATCTTTTGCAAAATGGTCCTCGCAGGTATTGTTCTGTAAGTAAAATAACAAATCTTTACATTTAGGTCCCTGCAGAGGGACCTAAATGTAAATAATGGAAATCTGGGGGGCGGAGCTAAAGATCTGGAAACTCTACTGGGTTAAGTGTGCAATTTTCACACCTGTTCAGAACGAACGGCCATGATTAGAAGTTGAATGCGTCGATCCGATGATTCTGCTCTTGCCACGTGTCGCGAATCTGCACTTCTGAGGTTCTTGAAGTTGTTCTTGGGAAGTTAGAATTCTGGCGACGATCTCTTCTTCTCCAATTTATCTAGAGCAGATGGAGGCGATCTGGGTGCTCCGGCGGGGCCAGAGGGGTGGCTCCTCCACCCCTCGAGCTCGCCCGCGGTAGGGGGGAGGCGGCGGCGGCTCGAGACGACGGCGAAGACGCAATGAAGGTGACGCTTCGGTGCAATATCTTCTGAATGGCAGTTGATCCCGTCGTCTTCGAATGTGATTTCCTTGAATACAAGGTCTCCAGATGCGTGGATTTTTGCTCCTTAATGGAGATGAACCTGAAAACGATGAAATGATCTGCTCGATTCGATGAAGAATCGGCCAATGGATGAAGTTTGCAAGTTCAAAACATGAAGAAAAATACGATTTCCATATTTATTGAAATGTGCGTGAAAACAGAGGTAAATGGCATCGCGATTCGAATGGATTTGAAATGCTTTGAAGATAGAATCAAAGGGGCGTCTAATCTAGATGATCAAGCTGCCTAAAGACGGGATTAACGTCGCTAATCGACACACGAATATCGAGGCGAAAATCCAAAGAAAATGAAGGAAAAGGTCTGTGGTTGCAAGGTGTATTACCTGGGAATGGAGCTCGACGGTCGACCTTGGCCGGAGTGTGACGCGTGCGGGGCAGCGATGCAAGGCGACGTGATCGCCTTGGAACCTCCTCCGATGACTCCTCGCGGGCTCCTACAAGGTGCTGTCACCACCGTAATTTGGTCGGAATGAGGCTAGGAAGTTGGGGGTCGGACTACTGGATCTGGGAGTCCAAGGTAATTGGAGAGTTAATCCACGATGGCGGATCTTTAGGGCCTTATATAGATCAATTGCTTGGGCTCCAAGAGGAATCTGATGGTTGGCGAGCTAGAAGGTTGTTAGGAGGTGAAGTTCAACGGATTGGATCGGCCAGAAGGGTTAAGAGCTGCGCGGGAAAAATGGTCGAAGTCGGCCGGTTCATCACATGCGGGTAGAACAGATTCTTGGAGAAGACAACCCAGGTGCTGACAAGTATCAGCACCTGGTTGGTCCAGAAGCTGAAATTCAATGTAAAATCCATATTAAATAGTAATTAAGTTTATTTTAATTAGGTTTAAATATAAGAAATATACGTAATTAAATATTCTTAATTATAGAATAAATACTTTTAATAAATAATAAATATTATTCAAAATATAAATATTATATTAATAAATATGTATTTATAACTAGGTATTAGATTTTTAATTTAATAAATAAATACTTAAAATTAATTTTATATTTTCTTAATTATTAGAATATTAAATAAGGCTTGTGGAATTTTTTATGGATTTTAATAAGTTAATTTGTATATTTTAATAAATATGGTTAATATCTAGTTAGTTCATTTATACCTATTTTCTAGGGTTTTTGATTTTATGAAAATAGTAAATAAGGTCCAAAAATTATGAAATAATTTAAGGTGAAACTACAAGATCATGAAATAATTTAAAAATTATAAAATTAAGAAAACTATAAATAATGCGTGTTACATAAATAAATTGCCCAGAAACCCCGTTGTCTTTTGGTCCCAGAACCGACTTTTTGCAAACAGACTCCGAATTCGATGAAACCACCTTCATTAATTAGAGAATACTATTTTATGAACTTTAAAGGTGAGTAGAGTGAAATTGTAGTTCGTATGAGGAAGTTATGCTGTTCGGAAGTTGAGATTTTGACAATTTACAGGCTGAGTTTCTTGGCATATATAGAGGGTTATATTTTTAACTTATTTTTATATTTTTATATACATTTTTAGAAATAATTAGGAGAAGAGTTTGGTGAAAAATATGTTCATATGGATTAATTAAAAATCTTTGAAGTTTTGTATTTATTGATAAATAGTAGAAGGTGTATGTGTGTGTTAATTTATTTTTTTCTGATTTTCATTCCTTATCTCCCCCTACTTTTTGGTTTGTTGACCAATCCATGCTGACTTGGTCTCGGGGGTTAGGCTATAAATATACCTTTCAGTTATGTTTATATTTTAAGTCATATTGTACATATATACATATATCCAATCTGCCTTTTTGTTCTTTTCTTGTTCTTTATTTATTTACATGATTTTAGTGGTTAAAAGTGAATATTTATACATGAATGATGATTTATTAAAAGATGGAAATTAATGGATATTTACATGTATTTGTTAAGGGTTTTAAGACAAAATACGACATAAAAGTTAATGAATCATGGATTCATCAATAGCTTAGATCTGTAGATCTTTTTTCAATTACACATTATATATTAAAAATCCCCAAAATGAAAGTTTGTTGGAGCTCGAAGCTCCAACCTTCCTCTTTCATCAAAATCTCGTAGTTTTGCCCTACGAACACCACCATCTTCTTCCCCCATCACTCCTTCTCCAAATCACCTCCATTCCCCCTGATCTCTATTACATCAAGAGAGAAACTCTCCTTCTATGTCGTGTCATCGGAGAGCGCACCCCAACTACCCTCTACTCCATTCCACTTGAACATGGCTCGAGAATGTCCGCCTTTGTTTTCTGGACCGACTCATGCATATTTCGAAGCCCAACAGCCTATCGTGAGGAATTTTTTACTCTGACGAGTACCTCCAGGTGTTCAGCATCTCCATAGCTCCAGTGACGAGACCTGGACTCCTTTGAGGTGTTCGTCAACTACGAACTTTCCCCAGGAATGATTTGAGCACTTGAGCATCAAGGAAGAAGGAGGGGTCGCAGGCGTCATCGATTCAAAGCTTGGAAGGAGTGGGGTTCTTCTCTATTCTTCCAAGCATAGTATCTGCCGTCCAATCAAGATCAAAGCTCCAAGAGTAGCAACTAGAGTCTGATCAAGGTAGAGCTCGAACATTGGATCTCATCTGACATCTATACTCAGAGTCCTCAACGAAGTGGTACCACACACGGAGGGAGCACCACATGTATGAGTGACAACATCTAGGCAGTCCTTTAGCATCGCATGGGGAAATTTTGCAACTTATACCCCACACCTTTTTGTCTTTAGTTTTTAATATTTAAACATTCTTCTGTAGTGTATTTATTTTTATGGAATTCATAGTAAGGACCATGTACTTTCTATATTTGCATAAAATTCCCTTGACACATCACATCACATGTCTGTGTGCATGAGGGGCAGACATTTTGCAAAGGACCCCTCCAGGTTCGGAGATTTTGTTTCAGTCCCTCAAATTAAATATTATGTGTAGAAGATTTGGTAAAATTGATATGTGGCCCTTAAACTCCTATATAATTGCATGTAGGCCCCTACGGTTATTGAGGATATTTAGGACTTTTGCACTTTTGCAAATTAATTGTGTATATTGTTCGAAAATAGCCAAAACTTTTATTATACTCTCAAAATTACCCCTGGTAGGTTGAATTTTCTTTTTATTGATTTTGTTTTTAATTAAAATAGCTTTAAGTCTCTAAAAATTAGTATAAAGTTATAGTAAATACCTAATATCTATACCTATAGCATATATTTTTATTTAGGTATTTACTATATATTTTCTAATAATTTAAAATAAAAATACTGAGCATCATGAGTTAATTGCATCTCTTTACAACTCCATTGAGTTGTGATGTATTAGGAGCAGTGAGATATGAACGATATTCCTTTCTCTATAAGGTATTGCTTGAATTCATCTAATAGCTACTAGCTGCCTAGGTCAAATTATTTTCGTATTCCTTATAACCTTCTTTCAAACAAAATCATGAAATCTTTTAACATTTCAACGGTTTCTAATGGGTAAAGGAAGAAATCTCATACCATGAATAATCATTAATGGATATCATATATCATTAATATTCATTATGGTATAGATTACGGTATAGAGGGTCCACATATATTTATATGTATGAGGTCTTGAATACCTCGTCATCTTACACCATTCTCAAAGAAGGGCGCATCAGATATTTTAACTTTGAATACAATATTCTCAAGTATGTAAGATTTGAAATTTCAAATAATCTAAAGTTCAATCATTTACTAGCCTATTGATCTTATCAATAGACATATGTCCAAGGCTTGATGCCAGATCATTGTCAAATGATCTTCATCCTCATGATTATCTTTTAGGGTTTAAATTTTCAATATTAGACATATTAATGAACCATTCATTAGTATTCTAATTTAGTTGAATCCTCATGATGTTAGATTAATATATGAAATATATCCATCAACTCTTTAAGATAGGTTTATTCCGGATTGTATATTTATTTCTAACAAGTTTATAAATAAACAATGAATGTATTTTAATGTTTAGGTTTTGGAGACATTCTCTGAGACCGAGGGCTCCCCCATTGAAAATATGTAGTCCTTTTTTCCAATAGAGATTGTTGCAACAATTGCATCAACTCCCATGTGGATGATAATTAAACGTTAAGTTCAAATTTTCCAGTCTTCTAAAACATATGCAAATTGCAAGTGTTATTAGAAGGACATACAATTATTGGACTTTTTCTTATCTAATAAGTAAGTCAATTTCATTGATAATACGTAGACGTAGAGTATCTTGATGCACTCTCGGGGTCCTTCTCCAAGGATCTTAGATAGTCTATATAGTCGTACTATTAATACATCAGCTTGATGTAGTATTAACATTCATCCAACTCTTTGGATGTTAAATGTATAGAAGGCATAGAAGTACAATGAACTCTTTGACTCTCCTTCTTACATGGGTCAGACCCATCTTCCACCACGCTTCCTTACCGCTTAAACAACCATTGCTTAAGATAAAGGATCTCCTAAATTGAACATGTCCTCAAGGAAGTCAATATAAGAGTATTTCAACATTTATACGTGTTTCAACATATTCATACAATATGATTAATATGATGCATCATGAAAGACTTGAGTAGAGATGACAGAATGATGAGATTCATCATATCCACACTCATCTTAACTAAAAAGAGAACTTTTGTTCAGGTAGGTACTCAAATATTTTTGAGTTCATCATCTCTTATCGAGCCACCATTCTACATAATGAAGCGAACCGTGTCATTCATGATTAAATGTTGAGAGCTCAGTCACATATGTTCACCCAAACATCTTGTTCAATTTTTAAGAATGATCTTGACAATTGCTATCAACATCGACATCATACTTCCAAAGCTTTGTAGATGAGAGATCGATAATTTGGAGAGACAGAAACCATAGGTTGTTGTCTAACTGTCTATTTAATTGTCAATCCTCATTATTGTGAGGATTGCACATTGCAACCACAAACATTATGTGTCCAACTGCAAGTACTACATCTTGATCATGGATTCAATCCATGATATTATACTTGTTGTGATTGAGTATAGTTTTTAGTGGATTTAAGGAAGGTTAAGATAATTTTCATAGATATATATATATATCTTTGATTAAGTTTATTAATGTTATAAATCAAAGTTGTCTTTCCTTTTAAACTTCAAAACTCCATTCCCTTATTAAACTTTCAAAGCAAAAGATATGTCTCTAGTAAGATCTGTGATCTCCATTTTACCTTTATTACATCTCAATAATAAGAGAAACTGCAACTTGGATAAAAATAAGCAGGAACTCATTCTGCCTGTCAAGTCCAACTTGCATTTCCCAATTCATTCTATAACACCCGGGTCCACAACCCCTATAATGATATTGACGCGTTTCTAATTGAACAAACCATCAACAAGAATATAACTCGGTATGTGGAATCCAGTATCGCCTCAATAATTGATGAATGTCCATTTCATCACATTTATTTTTTCATTTTGGCCTTTAAACCCTATCTAAATTCAAGCATATAACATTATTGTGAAAAAATAACAAAAGTTATTTATTGTGTAAATATTGTATAAAATATTTTGTTTAAAGCAAAAATAAAAGAATAAAGAAAAGAAAAGGAAAAGAAATGAAATACCATAGTTAGGGAATGACCCTAAAACCCAAGACCAAAGCATGATGATGATTGGGTCGACAAAGAATAAAGTAGGGGGATATAAGGGCCAAAAATACAATAAAACCCCAATTTTCAATTCATAAATAAGTCTATTTTGCGATCCCTTCTATTATTTATTATTTATACACCAATTCAATAAACTTTGTTCATGAAAGTTTACAATATGCCCTCTACACTCGGAATAAAAAATCAAACTTGATATACATGTATCTTCTCCATACAAACTCAAAATTCACAAAAATCACTTGTTATTAGTATTTATTGAAGGTGTTTTATTTAATTTTGAGTTAAGATGCAAAACTTATGTTCTGGATCCCTATTACACGTATATCTGAATAAAATAATTATTTTATTTATTCCTTATTTTTTTATGATTTTATATTTTTCTAATTTTGTAAATATTACTAATAGTATACGTATAGAATTAGTATAAAAAAAGTCATTGAAAACATACAATAAATTAGTATACACAAATACACAGATGAATTACTTATACATATATAATAAATATACATATTTAGTTAAGTGTATAAACAACTTCAAAAAAAATAAAAATATATTTAAGAGTATTTAAATTTGTCATAATTATGAAATATATATAAAAAATCTAAAATACAAGATAAAAATAACATACATATAATATAGGTAAATAAACATATTTTTGTACTTGTAAAAATAAACATACAAAAAATTATTTTCTAAAAATAAATAAATTCATAATAAAATACTATATAAAATAATAAACAACTTTTATGTTTTAAGTTATGTTTAATTAAATCTAATTCTATTATATTTCAAGTTATTTCTTCTTATTTTTGTTATTTTATCTTGTTGTGGCCCACGTTGACCAATCAGGGCCGAGTCTGAGTTGACCCCAGTCAACTCCTCATCCTCCTTTGTTTTGTTGATGTTAGAGCATTTGACCAATGTTTCTCAATTTTTTTCCCGATGAATCTTTCGTTATTTCGACTCGATTCATTTTGCTCGTTTGTTCCTCGATCATAACACTTATATACTAGGATCATTCGCGCTCTTTGATCCCTCTTCTCCCCTCCAAATCCTAACCTCAAGCCCGATTGAAGGACCTGGTAACAACATCGAGGTAGATTCAAGCTCCGTCGCAACTCTGACGTGAGTTCCGCTCCCAATCTCTACTTGTTTGATGAGCCCATCTTTTCTTGTCTTTTTAATTCAGGCAATCATCAATAGCTTAGATCTATAGATCTTTTTTCAATGAAACATTATATATTAAAAATCCCCAAAAAAAAGTTTGTTGGAGCTTGAAGCTCCAACCTTCCTCTTTCATCAAAACCTCACAATTCTGCCCTACGGACACCACCATCTTCTTCCCCCATCGCTCCTCCTTCTCCAAATCACCTACATTCCCCCCGATCTCTCTTACATCAAGAGAGAAACTCTACTTCTCCGTCGCGTCATCGGAGAGCACCACCCCAACTCCCCTCCACTCCATTCCACTTCAATAGGGCTCGAGAATGTCCGCCTTTGTTTTCTCGACCGACCCATGCAGATTACGAAGCCCAGCAGCCTATTGTGAGGAATTCTTTTGTTGGACGAGTACCTCCAGGTGTTCAGCATCTCCAGAGCTCCAGTGATGAGATCTGGACTCCTTTGAGGTGTCCGTCGACTACGAACTTTCCCCAAGAATGATTGGAGCACTTAAGCATCAAGGAAGAAGGAGGGGTCACAAGCGTCATCGATTCAAAGCTTGGAAGGAGTGGGGTTCTTCTCTATTCTTCCAAGCACAGTCTCCGCCGTCCAATCAAGATCGAAGCTCCAAGAGTAGCAGCTAGAGTCCGATCAAGGTAGAGCTCGACCATTGGATCTCATCCGACATCTATTCTCAAATGTCCTCAACGAAGTGGTACCACACAAGGAGGGAGCACCACATGTATGAGTGACAACATCTAGGCAGTCCTTTAGCATCGCATGAGGAAATTTTGCAACTTATACCCCATACCTTTTTGTCTTTAGTTTTTAATATTTAAACATTCCTCTATAGTGTATTTATTTTTGTGAAATTCATAGTAAGGACCATGTACTTTCTATATTTGCATAAAAGTCCCTTGCCACATCACGTCACATGTCTGTGCGCATGAGTGGGCAGACATTTTGCAAAGGGACCCCTCCAAGTTCAGAGATTTTGTTTCAGTCCATCAAATTCGATATTATGTGTAGAAGATTTGGTAAAATTGATATGTGGCCCTTGAACTCCTATATAATTGCATGTAGGCCCCTATGGTTATTGAGGATATTTAGGACTTTTGGACTTTTTGCATTATAATTGTGTATATTGTTCGAAAATAGCCCAAACTTTTATTATACTCTCAAAATTACCCCTGCTAGGTTGAATTTTCTTTTTATTGATTTTGTTTTTTTATTAAATAGCTTTAGGTCTCTAAAAATTAGTAGAAAGTTACAGTAAATACTTAATATCTATACCTATAGCATATATTTTTATTTAGGTATATACTATATATTTTCTATTAATTTAAAATAAAATACTGAGCATTTTGTCACTATCTAGCTTTAAAAATACATAAAAATTATAAAACCATTTGCAAAACATACACAAAAAATTAGATAAGTTGTATTAGTATATTTCATAGTCGCAGACCAAAAATCCCTAAAAATAACAAAAGAAAACTACTAAAAATTAAAAAGCTCCAAAATCTTTATAAAGTTTATAGAAAAATTATATAAAAATAAAAAAAACAAATTTGTTTCTAAACTTTATTAACTATATCTATTATATATCGAATATATTTTTGGGATTTTTTGGACTTTTATCTATTTTTAAATCCCAAACCAATTTGTCCTATTAATATAAGTCAATGTTTTTCTTTTTTTATTAATTAAAAGTACAAACAATTTAGCAAACATTTTGAGAAAAATATCAGAAATAGGGAAAATATAAAAAATTAAAAATATTTTATTTCTTCTTTTTTGAAGTATTGAGTGCTATTTTATAAATAGAAAATGGTCAAATCTATTTATATTGCTATATCTACTTATATTATTATTATTTCCATAATTATTAAAAATCCCAAACAAATTTATACTCTTAAAAAATAAAAAGGATTATCCCTTAGTACTTGCAAAATCATTTCAAAAACCTGCATAAACATTGGCACAACCTTTTCAAAAATTCATAGAAAGATCAAAATTTGAAAATTGTTTCACAAAAAGATTTGCTTGTAGTGTACATAGCATTTGCATTTTTTTATAATTGAATTAGTGTACGTAAAATTTGAAGATTGGAGCTTGGTTGGAACTTAATCCACTTAATGGGATGATCCTTTAAGGAATTGGAATTGAGATACTTTTGGTCAACTAGACTTGATTCTTTGAGACCACGAGACGTGGTTTAATGTCGTCTTGACTTCCTAAGAAGAATATTTCGGAACACACACATGACTCTTGTCAATAGAAACCTAACTTGCGCACCTACACCTTACACTTGGCTCAACCTAGTTGATGTGGATGAGGGTTGGCTTTGCCGGCAAGAGACACAAGCTAATGGAAACATAGGAAGTCACAATCTGTGGGCATTGTACCCCAACACGATCTAGTAGCGACCAGGTTTGAGGATGGAATGCCATGCGTTGCAATAATCCTTCAAAAGAGGGATAGTCTACTGGCTCAAGAGGAAAAGTCCTTATGTAAATGTTGTTGTATACAATATTCAAAAAATGCCAAAAAAACTACAAAAAAATAGACGGGCAAAAATCAAGGAAAAATCATCTCCTATCGGAGTGTGTATATAGTCTATAAGCAAGCTTGAGATTCAAAGTCAAAGACATATGTGAGCTTTTAGCCAGTTGACTTGGGTACACTAGTCAAGCATCCTAGTATAAGTAGCTACACTTGCTACCATCCATTCTCTTCTCCACCTCCTCTTCTTGAGCCAGTTGTACTTAAATTTAGAAGGAAATACCCTGCTTCTCGAGGAAAGAGTTATTAATTGGGAAATTAGGGTCCCCATGTTGGAGAAGACAGACTTTTACCGCTTTAGCTGAGATGAGCTATATACCACACGCACTGTATAAGATAGACTCATTGCCATAAAGGAGTGTGTATGACATTGACTTGTTATGACCTACTTTTGAGGAGACTTGAGTAGAGTTTTGTAGTTCTTGGTTGTTGTGTTTCAAATCCAGGTCCCAGCCATGGTTCCAACCAAGCAAAAAATCCAAAGGTCCTACTAAAGTCCAAACATTTATTTTACGAGGAAAAGTTCGAAGTTTAAAATCAATCCAAGTTTTTTCTTTATTTTCTTTTCTGCACTTATAGGAATACGTGTTTGCTAGGGACTAGCAAAGTCAAGTATTTGGTGCGATGAATCTCCATTTCATCTCCTTTATTCTTTTACTTTGGCCTTTAAACCCTGTCTGAATGCATGTATATAGCATTATTCTGCATAAAATAATATATATTACTTATTGTGTAAATGTTGTATAAAATATTGTATTTAAACCCAAAATAAAATAAAAATAAAAGAAAGAAAAATAAATGAAATTCCAAAGGTATTGAATGACCCTAAACATCGAGCCCTAGTCAGCATGATGACTGGGTCGATAAGGAATAAATTAGAGGGAGATAAGGACCAAAAATACAATAAAACCCTAATTTTCAATTCATCAATAAGTACACTTTGGGAAACCTTCTATTATTTATTTTTTATACATCAAATAAATAAACTTTGTACATGAAAGTTTTATATAAAAATACATAGAATAATACAAAATTTATTTCATGTAAAAATACTGCACAATGAGCCCACTACACCTGAAATAAAATTCTAAAACCCAAACTTCACAGACCTGTATATTCTCCATACAAACTCAAAATTCACCAAAATCATCTTTACTTTTATATAACTTCTTATTAGCTATCTAATGAAGGTGGTTTCATTTAAGTTGGTGTTAAGATGCAAAAGTTAGATTTTGGACCCCTATTTACATTATACATGAATAAAATAACTGTTTTATTTAAACCTTATATTTTCATGATTTATATTTTTCTTATTTTGTAAATAGTATTTATAGTGTATTTACATAATTATTAGAAAGAAAAGTCATTAAAAACATAATAAAATAAATTAGTATACACAAATACATAGATGAATTATTTATATATATTTATATACTTATATAATAAGTATAAATATTTATTTAAGTATACAAACATCTTCAGAAAAATATAATAAAAAATTATTTTAGTGTATTCAAAAAAGTCATAATTATATGAATTATGTATAAAAAATAATAAAATATAAAATAAAAATGAAATTAAAATACATCTAATATATGTAAATATACTTATATTTGTACTAGTAAAAATAAACATACAATAAATTAACTTCTAGTAGTAAATAAAATTCATAATAAAATACGATATAAAACAATAAACAATTTTTATGTTTTATGTTTTATATGAAAAATCTAATTCTATTTTATTTCAAATTAATTCTTCTTATTTTTCTATTTAGTCGTGCTGTGGCCCAAATGGACCAATTAGGACCGAGTCCGAGTTGACCCCAATCAACTCCTCACCCTCCTTAGTTCTGCTATTGTCAGAGAGTTATGTTTCTCGATTTTCTCGAATGAATATTTCATTATTTCAACTCGATTCCTTCTGCTCTTTTGTTCCTCTATCATAGCATTTATATGTTAGGATCATTTCTCAATCAAAGACCTACTAAATCGAGTGCACTCCTTGAGTCAACCTCGCCCTATATATAGCTTCTCCTCTGCCTACCTCCTACCTTTGATCCCTCTTCTCCCATCCAAACCCTAACCTCAAGACCGATTGAAAGACCTGTGACAAAAGGCTCCTCTCCAGAGGTTCGACAAACGAGTAAGGTGTCGAATAGACGTAGATCCTAGCTCCACCGCATCTCCGACGTGACCTCTGCTCCCAGCCTCTACGAGTCCGGTGAACCCATCTTTTCTTATCTTTTAACTCCTGGAATAATCAGTAACTTAGATTTGTAGAACTTTTGTTTGATTACGCATTATATATTGAAAATCCCCGAAAAGACAGTCTGCCGGAGCTCGGAGCTCCATCCTTCCTCTTTCATCGAAACCTCACAGTTCTACCCTGCGAACACCAATATCTTATTCGCCCATCCCTCATCTATCATCAAATCACCTCCATTCCTCCTGATCTCGCTCAGATTAAGAGAGAAGCTCTCCGTCTCCGCCTCGTCGCTGGAGAGCACCACCCCGACTCCCCTTCGCTTCAATCCACTCGAAAAGGGCTCAAGAATTTTTGCCTATGTTTTCTTCTAACCCTACAGGTTCCGAAGCCCAAGAGCCTCTTGGGAGGCAATTTTGACTCAGACGAGTACCTCTAGTCATTTAGCATCTTCAAAGCTCAATCGATGAGCTCTGGACTCTTTTGAGGTGTCCATCTGCTGCAGACTTTCAAGAGGAGCAATTTGAGCACTTGAGGTACAAGGAAGAAGGATGGGGTCACAGGTGATGAATCTGCATCTCATCTTCTTTATTCATTTATTTTAACTTAAAATCCCTTCTTAAACACCTCTAAATATTAATAAATCAATGCTTTTATTATTTTTTATTATTTTGCAAATATTGTATAAAAATCATTATTTTTAACATAAAATAAATAAATAAGAAGTAAAGGAAAATAATGAAAAACAAAGACTGTATATATGAAATAAATATAGGCTGACTCTGACCCTAAGAGAATGTCAAGACTTGACCTGATAGATAAGGAATAAATTAGATGGAGATAATGCCTCTTGTAGAAAAATAAATAAAATAAAATTCCATTCACCATTCACAAATTACACATACATCATTATTTTTGTATATATACCTTATTATATTTTATTCATCACCCAATTCATTCCAAATAAAAATGTTTACTTCTTGGAAGTTGTACATAAAAGAAGTTGTAAATATCAAAAATAATTGCAAGAAGATTCATTAGCGAGAAAGCCAAACTTCCCAGACCCATATCTTCTTCATAAAACTTAAAATGAAGCAGACTAACTTTTATTTTAGTCTAAATAAAAAAATCTTCAAACTGAAAGTGGTTTCAATAAAATCGGAGTTATGATACAAAATGTGTTTTTTAGAGTGTATTGTATAATGTGCATATACTATTTATTGTCTGAATACATTATTTTATGAATATTATGTACTTATATTTTTATATTGTATTTTTTAATATTTTTAAATATTCTAATACATATAAAATGCAAATAAAAACTACAAAAGTAAAATTCATAAAATAAAATATTATACATATTGTATAATTTACCACTAGGTATATTGTAATTGTACCTATTTATTCACTTAGTAATTTATTTCATAAAAATAAAATTAAAACATGAATAAAATCCTTCTAAGATGTTGTAAATAAATAACATAATAAATTAATTAATCATATGAAAAAAAATTATTAAAAATTAAAGTATTATATATATATAAAGGTTTAAATACCTATTAATAAATGTTATTATTTATTTTAATTTTTTATTAATTTACTTCATTTATTAAAAATCACTAAAATTAAGATGATTTGTTTATAAACATTTTCTATTTACATTATTTATTTATTTAAAATCATTTTCGAATTTTATTTTAATTTATTTAACTTTTGTTGCTATTTTTTCTTTTTCTTTTTTGATCTTATTCCAAGCGCATTCTGATTAGATGACCAGGGTCCATTTACCCTAGTCAACTCCTCTTTCACCCCTTTTGCCCAATAAGACTTCTTCCCCAAAGCTTTTTCTCCTCTTTTTCCTAATCGCTCCGATTACTAATAAGTCTCGATTCCTTTTTCAAATTTTCTACATGATTATCAAATAACCTCACATGATTATCCTTTCCAAATAATTTGCCTTGGCTCACACACTTCCCTCTTTTGAATTTTTCCTAGAATCATCGCTTATTTAGAGCCCCTCTAGCTCCGCCTCACGAGGTGGTCTATTTTCCACCTTTAATTCTGCCCGAGGTCAATTCCAAGAGAGCGAGAGATAGGTTGTGATAGTTCTTCACCTCCGCAATCGGGAGAGCGGATTAGAGGCTGGGAGACGAGATTCACCACGATCGTTGGAGCTCCGTTGGATCATTGATGCTTATCCGCCTTACACCGTGGATAGAGGCTATCACACATTCCACTTCATCGTAGGTAATTTAGGTTATTATTTTTGATTTTGCGTTTTAATTTACGTTTAATTTCATATTCTTAGCTTAGATCAGATCAGATCATCATTACATGAGCTCCGAACCGACGATCAGAGCTCTCCAATCACCTAAATTAACCTCCGATCATTGCATCACATCCTTTATCAATTCTTTTTATTCCTCCATACCTTATCCCCTCCAGTTTTCATCAGATGTAGAGTTCCACCTCCCTCCTTACCACGAATGCAGGAAGTCCTCATTCGCCCTCATTTTTACATTGTTTGCTGACAATAACACTATCAGAGTCCCATTTCCGAGCAATACACCATTTGCAGGTCGTAGGAACACGGTCGGGGCTTTGAATCGAGATCTAGAGTATACTTCTACCTTCAAATCTTCAAGATCTCTAGATCTATATATAGGCAAGTCCGAGTCTCTTTGAGCCATCAGATTGTCAGAGCAGCATCGCAGGAGAGCTTTCAGATCATTTGAAGGCTACATCATTCAAGATCAACCAATTTCAAGCCGATTGAAGTTCGCCGGTGTCATCATTCAAATGTGTTCTTCCAGAGCCTTCAAAGCTCGTGGGATCAAGAACATCCAATCCAGATTGAATCGAGAACATCCAATTTCCTCAAAAGCCCGGCGATCAGATCCAGCACTCCAGATTCAAATTGAATCGTTCATCCAAAACGCTCCTTCGTACATGCATCAGTGACATTTGTTCTTTATCCCTATTATTATTTGGTTTTGTAAATAAGTCTCTATTTGGATACGTAGAATTTTGAGAAGGCCTGGTTATTTGCATTATTTTCCTTGTTCTTTTTTCATTACAGTTTAGTCCTTTTTAAATGGTATGAATGTGCATCATATGTGTTTTTTGGTTATTTTGTAACAAAAGCACGGACCTTTTCTACTATTATCTTTTCCTCGAACATTAAAGAATTCCCTCAAGGTTTATTCCATCACATATCATGTGTGCTGACATGTGCCTCTTTTCGAAAATGTACAAGAACACCTATGTCTTTCCTATTTTATTAAGTCTTGGAAGTAAAAATCCTTGCATTTAGGTCCATATGAAGCATGTTTTAGTTTTGCTAGTTAATAAAGTTTTATAACTAGCTAATCACCTTCAATAATTCCTTAAAAATCATAACTAGATCCTGTTAGTTATTGTTATATTCCCTAATTTTTTTGTCATTTTATTTGGTTTAGTAGTTTTAGTAATTCAAAAGTACCTCTATTTTCTCTTTTTTGCATTATTAAATAAATATATAAAATAATAAAATCTATTGAAAAATTCTAAAAAATGTAGTTTTTTATTTTGAGAGGTTTTTATTTCTATATAGATTTCATCTTTAAATTCCTTATAATGTTGCGACTACTTTCCTGCCATCCGAAACTTCCTCTCTCGCCAAGAAATAAGCGGATGGGAAACCAAAAAAACATTGAAAACACTAAAAAAATTAAAAAAAATCAATGCAAAACAAAAAATCTAAAAAATACCTTTCTGAAAACATTGAAAATTTATCTTTATTTCTGTATGTATTTTACATATTTTTTCATTTTATATTTTAAAATCATAAAAATATATTTTGCATTTTTATATTCAGATTTTCCTATTTTGAATTGTTTTAAAATCTTAGAAAAGCCTAAAAATTGTCAAAACTTAGAAAAATAGTTAAAAATTCAAAAAACCCAAAAATATTTTTCATTGATTTTTTTGTACATTTTCCTAATTTTAAAAATACAAAAATTCCCGTTCTTTTCTTTTATGTATATTTCCTTTTATTTTGTTTTTTAAATAAATATTTGAAAAACTAAAAATCAATAAAAATTAAAATTTGAAAAACATAAAAAATAAAAAAAAAATAAAAAAAAATAAAAAAAATAAAAAAAAATGAAAAACTAAAACCCATAAAAACCAAGTATTTGCATAAAGAGAATTCCTTTTATTTCATTGATTTTTCTTTGATTGAAATGACCCTCGGGATTTCGTAGCCTCCAAGAGTTCAGTCCTATGCTCTATACAAATAAATAAATAATAATTTATTCTCTTTCTTAAAGTCTTTGTTTGTTGGCTTGAGTTGTGAATAATAAAAAATAATTTTTGTTTGACAGAGATTAGGGATATATCATCATTCCTATTTCTTAATTGAATAAATAAATAATGATTTTCTTGATTAAAAATGGCACCGTTATCATGGAGGAATAATGAGGCTATCTAGGCTCTTCTCATAGCATGCTATTCTTAGATTATGTACCTATTTCTCTTTCTTTTATTTTTGTCTTTTTATGTCACTTATCTTCTTGTCTGTATTTCTTTCTATACTTATTTGTGGATCTGCTTAGTGTTTAGGAGTAAGCATTCAGATCGAGAATCGTATGTCGTGAGGAGGATTACACAATGCTTATAGGATCTGATTTGTCGAACACTAAAATCCCCCACGATCGGACTTTGTGTTTTCACCTGAGATTACATTCTCTTGCTCTTCTCATTTTGCTACTTGTCCACATTTTTGTTTTAGTGTTTCTTTTCTCTTTCTGATTGTCCTGACGAGCGAGGGCGACATTCTTAGGAGCGTAGGTGCAATTGAGCGAAGTAGAGGTAGCTCATTTCTTCATCAAGAAGCATGAGAGCTTATGAAAGGAGAAGCAGAAGATTTGGAGGATTTCTTGGAGTATAATAGTTTGTTTTGCTTTAGTATTTTATTTCAAATTTTGTAGTAATTTATGATAAATTTTAGGCACTTGTCGTTTTTTTATTTTTATTTGGATGTTAGACTCTTGTGGATTGCGGGTTCTATATCACCAAATGTCAGTGCACTTAAGGGACCTCACCGGTTTTTTTCCACCTTCTATTTTTCATTGTTTTCTCGTGGATTTATTGTGATTGAACCCTCGGTATTTGGTTCTATTTTCTTATCTAAGCCAGGTAACCAATTAGGTCCAAACCACCTAAATAAGAATATCTATTCCTATAGATTAGATTGTAGGATTGAACTTAGTCAAATAATTGGGTCTTTCTCGTTTATAGAAGTTACTACTAGGACATTTCTCTTGCACCATTTAGGTTAGTTTAGATTCTTTCTTTATTTTTATGCGAGGATCATTTTGCATGCAGACTACTGGTGTAAGGTACGCATTTTCTATCTCTTATGTGCATCATTGATTTCTGTTCAGCTTTTTCGATTTCCACTCTTGATTTTCTCATTTAAGAAATGAAGCAATTGGAAAATTCATTAGCTTGTTTCTTTGAAAAAAACTAAAAATGTATAACCCAATTTAAAAGGAACTGCTAATTCTACTTGACCTAAAACAAATGTAACGATCAAATTCATTATTTTTAGGAGAGTAACCTCCTCATTGTTTGCAGGTACTTACATCCAGACAGAGTGGGTGAGGACGTTGCCATAAGGTCAGATACCAAATCCTTAGACTTGTGCCTTATGCTCCTATGCATTACTCTTTGATGTACGATTGAGATGCAAGCACTTGCCTAAGACCTTAGAAAATCATTTTGGCGTGCTGCGCCTCTTATCTATCTTTGGGCATGATATAACCCAGTAGCTTGGGCATATGGTTCCGCTATTTGGGGAGGTTTGAGGATGTACACTCGGTGACAGGGTGACATCACCCTATGGGCTTGGTTGTAAGTAACTTTGTGTAGATTCACTAAACTTTAAATTGAAAAGATAATTATCTGAACCTTTACGGTCTTCACTTGTGTTCATTTGGTGAATCAGGAGTTGGTATTGTGTTTGTTTGCAAGTGTTAGAGATCACTCTACTCACTTCGTGCCTTCTTCTCACTTTCTTCTTCATATTTGACTTCATGCTCACGCATCTTGCATCTTGCCATCGAAGATGTCGGATTGGAGTATTTTGTGCTCGGACTTCGTGAGATTATTTTTATGCACTCCATTTCATTTATTTTCACCCATTCGAGATGAATCTCTTCCCTAATTCACTTCTTCTCTACATCACCTATTTTTTCACTAATAAATCCCTTATTTGAGATTGACCTTAACTGATCGAGTGGCTTATAATTTTATAGAGGAGATAGGAGAGAGGAGAGAGGGGGATGAATAGATGAGAGGATAAGGGAATGGAAGAGCCGATCCAGAGCAGCCTAGAGTGGAGCCAAGGACAACACTTAGAGATGCCTATAACGCAAGAGCAGGACACACTATGACATTGATTAAGATACCTACATTTCATGGGCATTTCAAGCTGAAGCCCACTATTCTTTCTTTGTGCATGATATTCCATGGACACATGCATGAGGAGTTGTATATTCACCTCCAGCAGTTTGATCGCATATGTAGCACCATCCACTACCCTAACATCCTATTAGAGGTAGTAAAGATGATAGCCTTCCCATTCAGTTTTATGGACAAGGTCTTATATTGGATCAATAATATGGGAAAGGTTGTCACATTGTAGGATGAGTTGAGGTTCGCATTTCTGAGCAAGTACTATCCTCTTGGATGTTTGAATCAAATGCGATCGGTGATAGCTAACTTCTCCCAGTTGTCCCACGAGCCTATTCACACATCGTGGGAAAGATTCAAAGATTTGATGGAGAAGTGCCCCCATCATGATATTCCCAAGACGAGCCTAGTGCAGAACTTTTTTGAGGGTTTAATCTTGGAGAACCATAGATTGGTAGATAACGCTTGTGGGGGATCACATTTAATAAGGATGGGGATGTTCTATATCAAATATTTGAGGGGATGGCAGAGAGTTCAGCAGCGCTCTCTTCTTCCCATGCTTTCTAGAAGCACCCTCTTCATTCTTCTTCAGCACCCCACAAGGGCATCAACATGATGGCATCTCATGATGTGGATAGTGTGGACAACACTAATCTGATCATTATTGGAAACCACCTATCCAAATTAGATATAACTGAAAAGAGATCACAAGAGCTCGATAAATTAAAAGTGATCGAATAGAGGACGAAGCATGGACAAGTTGAATGAGAATACCCATTATATAGAGCTTCTCTATAGTACTATAAGCCCATACTAGAGCCAGAGTGCCACATCCGATACACCTGCTATGGAGCAGTCAAGTTCTTATATTTCTTATGCATTGTAGAGTACCAGAGTTTCTTCATCTACCATCCAGCATGTTTACTACGTGCAGACGCCGGATCAAGTCCTGCAACTGTCTCTTCCATCATGTGTTGTGTCGTATTACCTGGAGCATCATTACATTCATGAGTAGTATTCTCCACCTCCACCTCAGATTGAGGAGGTGAACTGCATATCATTCGATAGAGAGCATAGTCAGCCCCATCCGTTAGGGGAGGGTCAGTTTTGGTCGTAGCCAAGTCAGAGGCATGTCCACCATTTCAGGGAGGAAGACCACAATCCCAGCATCAGCATTCTTTACATCCTCACCTGTTTTCATCTCCACCTCACTTCCATACTTGGAGACAAGGATATCAACGGCCGATTCATCGTGCACACTCTTACCAGCCATATTACCAGCATCCTACATATGGGCAATATTACTCGCATCCTCCTCACAGTTATCAACAACAGTATTTTGGCTACCTGCCTCCACAATACCAGACTCGACAGCCCATTGTTGAGCATCTTGAGGCACCTTCGGAACCCAGACCTCGATCAGCTTAGCCCTAATAATGAAAAATATGACATATTTGACTTAGAGTCTCGACGACTTGACCTCGATGAAGACACTTCTACTAGCACAAGTCGAAGCCAATCCCAACAAATTTAGACACAAGGAGAAGGTAGCCCATGATCCATCCACCCCCGAGACAGGTATGACCTTCGATTTTACATGTTCACCTGACACCATTTATCTCAGGAGTGGTAGGAGATTGCAACTGCCTTCACATCAGTTGGGATTGGGGGATTGAGCAGCTGAGAGAGCTACACCAACTACATCATCTTCTTCACCAGCAGGGCAGCGAGCTAGTGTTGCAGTTCTAGAGCATGGAAGATCATCTTCTTCACCTTCGTGACCACCACCACAACCATTTAGAAAATAAGGAAAGAGAATACAGCAAGATGCAGTGTTGAGTAAGCTATGAGGATGAACATACCCATCGTGGAGTCTTTTTCTGTACTAGCAGATCGAGCTGCTTGTTCTCTTTTTCCATTTATTCCTATTACTACACCTTTATTAGATGATATTGTATAGCATGTTTCTGATAATCCTTTTGTACATGATGATTCTATGATTAATAATAGAAATGAGCAGTTTGATGCTTCTTTTGATTCTGTTCTATTTCCATGTGCCTTGAATAAAAGAAAAATAAAAAAAATCAAAATAGCCCTATCTGATTCTAGAGTTGTAGAGATCCTTCAGAACATCTTTTTAGAGATTCCACTCCTTAAGTCCATGTAGTACATGCCCACAGTTAAAAAGGGAATGAAAGAAGCATGTACTAGGAAGCATTAGCCAAAGAAAAATGGACACCCAAGAAAAGAGAAGCATATTTGACCATGGCCACAATACACGCCATTAGCAAGCTCCTACCCAAAAGGAAAGATAAAGGTAGCACCTCACATCCATTGTTTGATTTTTGATCATGAGTTCGATTGTACTATTCTCAATAGCTGATCCTTGATCAATTTTATACCATCCTCGCTTCTCACTGGGTCTTGGTTGGGGCCTCTTAGATCGACAAGGATGATCCTTCAGTTTGTTGATAGATTTATCAATATGACGAGAGGCATTCTTGAGGATGTTATTGTAACGATGCAAGGCATGATCTTCCCAATTGATTTTGTTGTCATGGATATATATACCTGCACAGTTACTTCATACCCCATACATACTTGGTTAGTCATTTCTTCAAACGGTCGAACCGGTAGTTGATTATGGTATTGGAGAGATCACATTTAACTCTCATAGTGATAAGGTAATGATTGAGACGATCCTAGATCAGAGGCCTTCGTCGCCACCAACAGCAAATGCAAGAGAGTCAGCACCAATAGATTTTGAGGATTATGATTTCTAGCTGAGATTTGAGATACTAATCTGTTTACTGATTTCATGGATACTTAGAAGTTCCTTTCTCGAAAGAACCTATGTAAAGCACAATCGATTTTCCCTTGTTGATCACTCTAAGTTGTTAGTTTATGGATTATTTGAATTGTTTTTTGAGGATCACACTGAGTTGTCTGAGGTACATACTGATGAGATTATTATAGAGTTACTTGAGATACATTCTTAGTTACTTTCAGAGGTATATTATGAGATTCATGAGATATATTTTTATGGAATTATTGATGACATACCTTTGGAGGTACATTCTGAGATTTGTGAGATACATTCTTCTGAAATTACTGATGACATACCTCCTACTGAGATATCTGAGATTTTTGTTTATGAGTTTTCTGAGATTTTTGAGTGTCCTGATGAGCCATCCCTGTCTGAGCAGAGGGCATTCCATGCAGGTCTTTCTAATACACTACATGTTGAGCCTACAATAGCCACGGTGGACAGTTCACAGAATGCAGATCTTAAACCTATCAGTGCAGTTGCAGAGGTTGTTGTAGAGTCGATTTGTATACCACCTGAGCTCAAAGTCTTGCCTACATCTCTGAAGTATGACTTCCATATGGGTTCCCCCCATTTAATTTCAATCATCATCAGTTTGTAGTTGACGACCATGAATCTCGTTTGCTAGAGGTTCTTGAGAGAAACCACAAGGATATTAGATGGAGTATTTCGGTACTTCGTGGGATTAGTCCAACTTTGTGCTCACATAATATCTACTTAGAGGATGATAGCATGCCGACCCATGAGTTTCAACACCGTCTGAATCGTAATCACGGGGATGTGGTCATGAAAGAGATCAGGAAACGGTGTGATGCTGGCTTCATCTATACCATTTCGGATTCCAAGTGGGCCAGTCTATTACATGTTACAAAGACTTGAACTTGGCATTCCTCGGATACTATATAATAAGATCTGGCTCGTCAAGAGTAAAACCAATGGAATTCGTTTCATGTGAATTGGACTTCGTTTTGATTTATTATGATTTTCGGAAGAAAGTGAAGTAAGGAGGCTTAAGATGTCATTAAACCTTAATGACAGTCATTAGGACCGATTAATCATGATTAAGGAAACTAATGATGGATTGAAAACCACTAATGGCCATTAGCGAACACTAATCAATAGTTAGCAAAAGATAAGCCTAAGCCGCAAAAGTTAAATTGTGATTAGAGAAATTTAATCACGATTAGCATTAATTAAGCATCATTATTGAATCTAGAATCCTCTGGAACGTTCTAACTTAAGCCCTAAGTTTCGGATAAGTTTTGTCCAAAACCATGGGCCAAACCATGGGCCGCTAACCACGATTAAGGTCTAAACCATGGTTTTCTAACCATGGTTAGCGGTTTTCTAGAGCCTATAAATACCCCCCACCCATTCATTCTCTACGATTTCTACTACCACCACCACCACCCAAGGGTTAGGGTCGAGAGGTCAGGAGGAGTAGGAGGCGAGGAAGGAGCGATAGTGAAGCGTTGTTGGGAGAATGAGGAGGATGAAGGTACGATCCTCTCTTAGTTTGCTTCGTGAGCTAGGTTTTCAATTCATGTTCAGTTTTCTTATTGTTTTCCTCTCGGCGATTTTATAATGGGAAACTGTACCGAAATTTTTATAGAAATATATCCCTATACAAGGGGAAACTCTGCTGAAATTTTCCTAGAAATATCACTACGTATAAGGGGGAGCTCGACTGAAATTTCAAGAGAAAATATGTTCTTCGCATTCTTCGTGTTCTTCGTGTGTTCTTCGTTCATTCTTCGCGTTCTTTGCACATTCTCAGTGTTTGTGATACAAAAATGAAATTTGATCATTTTAGGAGTTATAAATCATCTTGTTGAAAAAGAATCACGATAAAGCATTGCATACACGATAAAGAGCTCGATTAGGTAATGAAATCCTTCCTTTTGCTGTTGGATTTCCACACGAGATTATTGAAATTCATGATTTTATGTTCTTTGCTATAAAGAACCCTAATTTGACTATTTTTGAGAAAGTATGAAAAGTTTCTTTGTGATTCCCACTAAAATAAAGTTTAAGCATCAAATGGATGCAGTGGTTTGGAAAGTTAGGGTCTGAAAGTTAAAAAGAATATAAATTTAGTATATAAATATATGAATTAATATATGTGTAAGCCTATACTCATTATTTATAGTTACGCTAATCTAAGGCTTAACGGAGAAATTACATCATGGGAATTAATGTGTTTTGAGTTGGATCCTGAAAAGGGTCGTGTGTCATGTTAAGGATGACTAGGAGTAGAACTACATGTCGGGTATGCAATATGTAGGTCTGTCGAAGGGAACCTGTATATGTGTTTCCCTACCTATGTGGTACACGGTTGACCTTTATGATAAGTGTGCACGAAATGAATGATTTGCAACGCGTGGTACCGGGAGCCAATATATTCGGGTTGAACGACGGAAGATGTGGTCGTGCCATGTGGAGGCACGGGTGGTTCAATAGCGGCTGGGTCATGACAACATGTATTTAAAGTTGCTAGGTTATGTGATTAATGGTTAGCCTGAGGTTTTAAGGAGCCAGGTCCTCGAGGATGGTGTGCTCTTTTGTTTTTCCTGGCTGAGGGCTTGAGACCCTAGATAATAAAAGAAAAGGAAATTGTCAGGGTAGTATTGGAGGATTGGTTGAGGCGATGTCCGACGGCATAAGCTTACCAGATCAATGCAATCATCAATCCTGAAGTTTCCACAGCTTCAGAGTCCATATAGTGGTGAGGTAATTCCTTGGAATGATCCTTGACATGGAATGGAAATGAATAGGACTTAAATTGAAGAGAAGGAATGAAACTTTTTATGATAACAAGTTTAGAAAAATTACACAATTTGTTTACTTTTCTCTTCTTCGTTACTTAGCATTTGCTAATTGTTATTATATGATTCATAGAAAACCCAACATGTTTCAGTGATCCATCGTAAGGACTTTAATAATCCCTCCAGCTAACATAGTCATCCAACCAGCCACAGTAGCTTTTCTCTGTAAGGTAGTTAGTAATCTTTTTGTGTATTTTCCTTTCAAGCTGATGTATATGTAAATGGTTATAGTGGGACAACGTATCATGTGAACTTTATTTTGTGAATGGAGAAGTATTGAAATACTTTCTTCTGAGTATTTTTATTTGCATTCTATTTCTGAATATTAGATGTGATTTGCTGAATAAATTATTGCTGAGTAACCCAATCCAGATATGGGAGGATCTGATGACCTGGAATCAGGGTCGTGACAGATTGATATCAGAGCCCAGTTACTCCAGTAATTTATTTAGTAATTGACAACTATGAACGATATTCAGAAACAAAGGTTGTCTTAAGATCAGTTGATCTTAATAAGTGACCGCAATACCATTCACAAGTCATTGTCCCTTATGTACATCATGCTAAGACATATAGGATCTGATTTTTGGCCTTAATTCATCACATGATCATGGAAGACCAAGACGTGTCTAGATAATTAGCGGCTATGATGACAATGCTCTAAGACATGGGGTAAAGGCAACAAGCATTGGAGGTGAGGCTCAATGCACAAGCAGAGAGACCTGAGGCATCCAGACCTATGGATGCTAGAGTTGGGGATTTTATCCACTTTTCCGAGGAAGAATCGAGTTACCATCCTTCCACGGAGTCTGCTCCAAGCCCATATGAAGGAACAATGGAGAAGGCCCTTCTTAGACATCAAAAATTACTTGACAATTATCGAAAGGTAAAGATTCCTCGATTCAAAGGTGTAGAGATACCTGCCGAGGCTGAATTATGGCTCGATGATGTTAGAAGGATGTTGAGGATAATACATGCACTAGTTGACACCTGGGTGCACTTTGTTGATTACTCCATAGCAGATTATGCACGACAATGGTGGAGAACAATTTCCAAGAAACTAACAGATCATCTTCCATTGGATATCTTTGAAGAGAGGTTCTGAGCTCACTTTTGTCCCTCTCATTGGGAAGAATTAAAGAGGGGAGAGTTGGCTTCTCTGAACCAGGGTTCTAAGACCATACAAGATTATCATATCCACTTTACTGAGCTACTACGTTACTCCCCATCTCTAGAAGCTTCACCACAAGAGTGTCTTACCAAATTTGTTAGCGGTCTCCAGGGAGATCTGAGAGAAATGCTTGCGGGTTTTAGAGCTACAACCATAGATGAAGCAATGGACATCGCCTATCGTATTGAGATGGAGAGGGATGAAAACCGCCAAAGAAGAAGTTTTCACTTTAATGGTGAATCATCCAAACGCAAGGCAAATTATAAATGTAGAGATCGTCGCTATATCCAGCTGGTTCTAGTATAAGCTCACCACAGACCTTGGGTTTGGAATTATCAGGAAGAGGGGGTTTCTCTAGACCTCCACTATATTGTCGTAACTCAGCACCAGGAACTAGTACATTTGTGTTTGGGTCTTCATCTCAGATAGGAATATGTGCATGTTATTACTATCATCAAGAAGGTCACATCAGGAAAGATTGTCCACCGTTGAGAGGTTTGGGGTTTAAACCAACTCCAAGTAACAGTATAACATCCACCCTGAGCTATGGAGCAACACGTAGAGGAAGACATGGTAGAGCTCGTTGCTCACAAGGAGCGTCTCCTACACAGCAACCACCACAAAATGTTATGGGTTCTAATTTGCCTATTCATAATGGCCAGCTCAATGCAATCACTAAAGAACAAGCCTACAATTCAGGCACAGTCGTACAAGGTATTGTTACTATTCATGGCCATTCAATACATTCCTTGTTTTATTCAGGTTCTTCACATTCATTTATTGCTCAACGTATAGTAACCACTTTGGGTAAGGTACCCGTAGAAGTACAATAGTCTTATCTGATCAATGGACCAAGAGGACAAGTATTTATAATCCGAGAAATCCTGTATGATTGTGTAGTACTGATAGAAGGACATCACTTATCTGTTTCCCTATTAAATATTGAAATGGATGACTTTGATCTCATCCGGGGGATGGATTGGCTATAAAGGCATCATGCATGCCTTAATTGTTTCCAGAAGACAATAACTTTTCACATTCCTAACTCGATAGAGTTCCAGTTTATTGGAAAGACATCCAGTGATGATGTCAAATACATATCTACTCTAAAGGCTCAACAACTATTAGAACACGGGTGTCAAGGCTATTTAGCTTATGTATCCACTACATTAAGGTCAGATAGAATGACAGAAGATGTGCCTATAGTGTGCAAGTTTCCTGATGTATTTCTATAATATTTACCCGGATTACCACCTGAGTGAGAGATTGAATTTGAAATATTTATCACACCTGATACTCAGCCTATCTCTATTCCTCCATATAGGATGGCACCGACGAAGTTACATGAGTTAAATGTACAATTACAAGAACTATTAGATAAAGGCTTCATTCGTACTAGTACTTCACCATGGGGTGCACATGCTTTGTTTGTAAGGAAGAGGGATGGGTCGATGCGGTTGTGCATTGAATATAAACAACTAAACAAGAGGACAATAAAGAATAAGTATCCTCTACCAAGAATAGGTGATCTGTTTGACCAGTTATAGGGTTCGACTGTGTATTCTAAGATTAATTTAATATCTAGATACCATAAGTTGAAAATTAAAGAAATAAATATTCCCAAGACAGCTTTCCGAACTAGATATGGGCATTATGAATTTTCAGTTATGCCTTTTGGACTGACAAATGCCCCAGCAGCCTTCATGGATCTCATGAATCGAGTATTTAGGGAGTTCCTAGATCACTTTGTAGTAGTCTTCATTGATGATGTGCTTATTTACTCCAAGGATAAGTACCAACATGAACACCATCTTAAGCAGGCACTCGAAACACTAAGGAAGAACAAACTGTATGCTAAATATAACAAATGAGACTTCTGGTTGGCTGATGTATCCTTCTGAGGTCATGTTATTTCAGAGTCAGGTATATCAGCTAATCCTACAAATGTTAGTGAGGTGATAAGTTGGGAATGCCCAAAGACCGTCAAAGAAATACAATCTTTTTTGGGTTTAGCTGAGTATTATAGAAGATTTGTGAATTACTTTTCATGAATAGCATTGCCAATAACTAGGCTGACTCAGATATGGTCTGATGCATGTGAAAATAGTTTTCAGACACTGAAAGAATTCCTAACATCTGTATACCTATCCTTACTCTATCCTCTGGAACTGAAGGATTTACAGTGTACACGGATGCATCTAAAGAAGGACATGGGACAGTTCTTATGCAACATGGTAAGGTAGTTGCGTATTGACGAACCAAAATTTCACCCTCTTAATAATGTGGAATTAACCACTCTGTTACAGCCAGATAAAATCGGGTGTGTCAAAGACCGCTTTAAATAATGTATCAACTAAAGGCAAAAGCGGTCGGATTTATTTTTTAATTGGGCAAGCCCAAGGTCGAACTCAGGGACACGGGACTCTTATGCATTATTTAGACTTTTATTACTTGAACTAAGTGATGAATTAATAAAACATAGGTCAAGATGCAATGAGTATACAATGCATAAAGAAACATGTAACTCTACAATTTTTGTTTAATTTTAAAATACAACAAGATGCAAGTAAATGCAATTTGAATATGCCCTAAAAATATTGTGCAATTTAAACATTAGTCAATTTTGGGCTCAAGTCATTAAGCAAGCTGATTAATTCAGGCAAGGCAAAAAAATACTACATAAGGGACACAACTATTAAAATAATACATCACCATTTAGAGTGTCAAAATAGATATTAACCTATGCCATTAGAAAGAGAATTAAGCTAGCTTCAAAATGAGACCAAAATCAATTAAAATGGAGTTCACATGCTCAAGTTATTAACAAAGGAAACCATGGGCATAAACACAAGAAAAACATAAAGATAACTAGCAAACAAGTCCTTGGGAGGGACTAGAATGTAAATACAAATAAGCATGAGGTCTTACATGTAAATTACCCATACGTGCAGGGGTATATATGCAATTATAAAAACTCTAAGGGGGTCGGGTGCAAAATACGCCAGGCGCGTGTGGACTGCATGTGATGGCAGGACCTATTTGCAATTTATAGAAGTTTCGGGGGCATCCCTACAAAATACATGGCTAGTCACGTGACATGCACGTAATGGCGAGGTTTGAGTGGCTTGCAGGATCGAACTGGCTCGGAGTCACTTAGACGCTTCGGTTGAGGCTCGGGAGAAGGTTTGGGTGCCTCGAGCCTCTAGGTCAGGTGCAGCCACCCCTCGCTGACACGTGGTTGTTGATGGTTATCCGATCAAGGAAATCTGACGACAGATGTAACTTGCGTGGGGGGGCGATGTGGCCGAGTGTGGGATGTTGGATGAACATCGGGAGTGTCATCAAACAACATCTGGAAGTCCTAGACCTTCGGTCTCTGTCGTGGAGAGGCGACTCTAATGATCCTCCAGCGAGATGGCTGAAACTTCGTCGCTCTCCTCGAGGTTCAACGAAGCTTGAGGCCGACTCCTAGAAGGTCTGCAACCTTTGTAGTAGTGTGGTGAAGAAGCTGGCCGGCCTAGAGGAGGATGGACATGTCTCTACACTAGAGGTGACTCCCGTGAAATATGCTCCAACCACATCTCCGTCCATTGAAACGAGTACCTGTAACGTTAGTATACATAGCCAAAGCAAATGCTAATTGCGTAGTGGATGAGATGAGGAGCCTGTATGAATGAGGAAGGTGGTGGCTCAGGTGTTCCCCCATCATGAAGGCAGAGGAGTGATAAGTCTAAAATCAGATCGCGGCTTTTTATAGAATAAAGGTGTCGGTGTAGAAAAAACCGTGAAAAGATCTCAGTCTATCAAACAAATTCGATTTTCGGAAGAAAACCTACACTATTTTTTTATCCAGGTAAGTGTGCCTGGGTCGAACTCAAGGAGGCAGAATAGAAGACTTTGATTTTTTTAAGGAATATTTTTGCGATTTTATTTTATCTCTTCTAAAAGTGATCAAAGAAAGGAAGCACATTTTTTTATTTTTATTTTTTTATTTTTTAGTTGATCTTAATATTTTCCAATATTTATTTAATTTCCAAAATGGATATTTTTCACAAAATTTATTTATTATATAATAGGTGAAATATAGGTAGATGATACTATATAATAGGTAGAACCGAGCAACGAGCTCGAACAAGCACAAAAACAAGACAAGATGGAGTCGGTTTTCGAAAAATCAAAACACAATGAAAACATGAGAAAAAGACATGGAAATTTAATAACAACTTGCTGTGGTAGTTGCATAACTACCCTAAAGAAATCAACAAGAAATGAAGTCAATCGAGGTCCAAAAATCCCCTACAGCTCAGAGCATAAGCGCAAGAAAACTACTAAATTTGTTCTGCAAATAGGTCCTTGCAAGGACTGAAATGAAAGAAAAATAAAGTGTTTTTACATTTACGTCCCTACGGAGGGACCTAAATGCAATTTCTGGAAACTTGCGGAGTGGGATTTAATTCTAGAAAACCTTCTGGATTTATGTTTCAAAATTCACACCCCTTAAGCTTGAACGGCTCAGATTAGAACGTGGATGGCGCTATCTGATGGTTGCGTTCGCGCCACGTGTCGGCAAACTGTGCTTCGCCCTGTTCTAGAATCTGTTCTTGAGCGGTTGAAGATCTGCTGACGCAGGCGTCTTCTCTGATTTATCCCGACCGGGAGATGAAGGCTTTGGCTCTCTGGCGGGGCTAGAGGGGTGGCTCCTCTACCCCTCGAGCTCGCCCACAGTAGATGGTGGTCGGAGGCGGCTCGAAGCGACGGTGGTGGCTCGAGGAAGATGGCGGTCCGCTGCAACCTGGTGGTTGATGTAGTATGATGCCTCTTCTTTGAATTGGATTTCCGTGAAGATGAAAGCTCCCAGATGCGTAGAAGCTGCTCCTGATTGAAGTTAGATCTACAAATGCAAGATATGTATGCTCGATTCTCAAGGAATCGACCAATTGATTAAAGTTTTGCAAGATCGTAAAGTGACGAAAACTTTAGTTTCCAGAATTATTGCAAGGTGTGTGAGAATGGAGATGGAATGGCATCGCGATTTGAATATAATTCGAAACGATTGGGAAGGGAAATCGATTGGGCGTCAAAGTATGACGATTAAGCGTCCTAATGACGTCTTAATTGTGATAATAGGTACACAAATATCGAGGAGAAATTAAAGCGAAAATGAAGGAGTAGGTCTGGGGAGATCAAGGTGTATTACCTGGAATGAGTGCTCTACGGGCGACCTTGACCGGAGCTTGACGCGGTAATGTACGGCGATGCAAGGCTGGGAATAGCCTTGGAACCTCCTCCGATGACTCCTCCTCCACGCGAGCTTGCTGGACCGGAGCAGTCACCTCCACGTCGGGCGGAGCGAGGCTTAGAAAGATGGGGGTCGGGCAGCTGGAGCTGAAGCTTCAGGTTGTTGGAGAGTTAGTTCGCGAATGGCGAACTTTGGGGCTTTAAATAGAGCAATGGCGTGGGCTCCAAGCTTGATCTAATGGCTGGCGAGGTTCTTAGTTGTTAGGAGAAGAAGATCCATGGCTTAGATCGCTTGGAAGAATGAAGAGGTGCGTGGGAAAAATGGCTGAAGTCGGCCAGTTGGAACAGACTGGCTAACAGCCTTTCTTGGAGAAGATAAGCCAGGTGCTGACAAGTGTCAGCACCTGGTTGGCCAGAAGCTAAAAGAATTCTTCTAAAATCAATATTAAATAGTATTTAATGTTATTTTAAATAGATATAAATACAAGAAATGTAAATAATTAAATAATCTTAATTATGGAATAAATATTTTTTATAAATAATAAATATTATTTGAAATATAAATATTATATTAATAAATATGTATATATAAATAGGTTTTGGATTTTTAATTTAATAAATAAATAGTTAAAAATTAATTTTATATTTTCTTAATTATTAGAATAATAAATAAGGCTTGTTTGAATTTTTATTGATTTTAATAAATTAATTTACATATAAGGGTATAGGTTAGCCAGTTCATTTATACCTATAATTTAGGGTTTTTGATTTTATTAAAATAATAAATAAGCTCCAAAAATTATGAAATAAATTAGGGTAAAATTACAAGATCATGAAAATATTTAGAAATTATAAAATGTAGAAAATTATAAATAATGTGTGTTACATAAAATAAATAGCCCAGAAACCCCGTTGTCTTTTGGTCCCAAAACCAAATTTTTGCAAACGGACTCCGAATTTGATGAAACCACCTTTATTAATTAGAGAATAATATTTTATAAACTTTAAAGGTGAGTAGAGTGAAATTGGAGTTCGTATGAGAAAGTTATGATGTTCGGAAGTTGAGATTTTGACAATTCATAGGCTGGGTTTCTTGGCATATATACAGGGTAATATTTTTACTTATTTTTATATTTTTATATATATTTTTAGAAATAATTAGGAAAAGAGTTTGGTGAAAAATAAGTACATATAAATTATTAAAAATCTTTGAAATTTTGTATTTATTTTATAAATAGTGAAATGTACATGGTGTGTGACTTAATTTATTTTTTTTTGTTTTCTTCCCTTATCTCCCCCTACTTTTTGGTTTGTCGACCAATCCATACTGACTTGGTCTCGGGGGTTAGGATACAAATATACCATGCAGTTATATTTATATTTTATGTCATATTGTACATATATACATATATCCAATCTGCCTTTTTGTTCTTTTCTTGTTCCTTTATTTATTTACATGATTTTGATGGTTAAAATTGAATATTTATTCATGAATGGAAATTTGTTAAAAGATGGAAATTAATGAATATTTACATGCATTTATTAAGGGTTTTAAGATAAAATGCGACAGAAAAGTTAATGAATCATGGATTCATCAACCCTCTATACTTAAACTTTGCTAGTCCCTTAGCAAACACTTATTTGAAAAGTAAGTGAAAAAGAAAGAAAGTTAGAATGAATTTGTTTTCCTAAACCAATTCATGAGAACAGACAAAGGACAGAGCTCGATCGGGCCTGAAATAAGCATTTTGTCGAAACCTGTTTAACCCAAAAATCGGTGATCTTAAGTTCCACACAAGGCGGGAACTCAGTCGCTGAATCGACCACACGAAATTCGGATTAAAACAACAATTAACCCACGACAAATATATCAAGCAATGAAAGTAAATGTGCGGAGTTAAAATTTATTATAACTCTACAACAAAGATGTGTATAGTGCAAGTATGTGTAGAGGTCGAACACAGGGAGCAGACATGTAGAACGGGGCAAAAATTGCTCAAAATGTGTGAATTGTGATCAAGTGCCTATTGCGCTATTTTTTTGTGGGTTTTAATTTTTATATTTTTTTAATTCTTAATTTTATATTTTTGTATTTTGGTTTTTAATTTACTGATTTTATATTTTCTTTTTTTATATTTTATATTTTTCTATTTTCTTTTTAATATTGGTAAATAAAAACAATGTAATAAAAGGGAGAAAGAGATATTTATAAAAATAGATAAAAATGTCCAAAAATTAGCAAATAAAGTCTTTTTGGTCTTTTTATACTTTTTTACTATTTTTGTGATTTTTGGGTAATTTTTAGAATGTTTTTGGTTTTTTTTTAATAGCAAAATTGAGAAAACAGTGAATAAAATGCAAGTCTGAAACTAAAATGGAGAAATAAAATAGCAAACAGTAACAAAAATTCTCCAAATTAATTTTCAATGAAAGACAATAAAACAATAAAATTCAGAGACAAAGTTTTATTTTTAGGATTTTTGAGGAATTTTTAGGATTTTTATGAATGTTTTTGGAGTTTTGTGATTTTTATGAGTTTTCTTTTGTAATTTTTAATGATTTTTGGCCTGGAGTTAGAACACAATAAGATAAACAAAATATATTTTTTTGGGAATTTTATGGGGTGGTTTTTATAATTTTTAGGGATTTTATGACGCAAACAGTGCTGAAAATGAGTATTTTTAATTTTTTATAAATATTAAAATGCAATAATTATGAAAAATAAAATTACGGCGAGATACTACAATGCAGCAGGAGCTTAACTCTTTTTTTTGAGATTTTTTCGAATTTTCTAGATGCATGAAATAAATAGGGAAAGCATACAAAAATATAAGGCCTAACAAGGGTATGAATGTAAATAGAGCAAAGTTCGAGGGCCAATATGCAAATTATACAGAAGTACACAACTGCGGATGAATGCTTTGAGTCCTAAATCAACATTACACAAAATGGCGGGGGAAATGGTGCAAAATACCCTCGCCCGGGTAGATCGGACGGTGCTGGGGCTTCTAGGATGAACTAACAACGAACAGGGCTCCGGCGAGCTTGAAGCATCGAGATCTCGACGTTCAAGGTGGCTTCCTCCCTTCCGACGGCACCACCGACCTCCTGGGAGCCCCCTCGATTGGACGATGCCCACAAAATGGCCACGGAATGGCCGGAGCGCCGCTGCGTGGTCGGTGGAGGAGATGGGCTCCAGGTGGATGTGGCGCGAGCAAAAACGACCCCTGACGGAGTCCTGGGCGCTTAGGAACCTGCAAAAAGAGCAAGATGCAACAGTAGAAGGTCCCAGGTCCAGCAAAAAGGGGTGGATGGCGGCGTGGTGAAGGTGGTGGTCGCCGGAGCTCAAGAGCTCCGGAGAGTGTTCGATCGTGAAAACTATGCGAAATAATTGCTTAATCGACAAACTAAAAGCATAGACTACAAGCTACAACTAACAGCTAGCTAATAAGTAAGAAAATGGACAGAAAACAACTCGACTTGGCCGGAGCCAAGGAGATATTGGACCTCACAGCCGTGGATGGCCGGAGATGGATTGGAAGCACCTCCCGGCCGCCTCACTCCCCTCCGAAGGGCTGTAGGACTTGCTGTCACCAAGTCCAGTCCAGAGCACGTCCAAGAGATGAAGGAAGGTGGTCAAAAAGGGTTCAATTTCGAAATGGAAAAGTTGGTGGTTTTTGAAGAAGATGGCCGACGGGGCACAAAGAACGGTGCTTCTGGAGCACACTAGTGATGCACTCCCCGAAAACAACCATGGGCGTGTATCCTCAATATATGGTGAACAAAAGTCAAGAAGGAAGCAATGCCAAATGGTGAAAGACGCGCTCTCCAAAATTTGAAGAAAACGCCAAAAAAATGCAGTCTGACAAGCTTCAGAACATTGGCTAGAGAGTGGCCGAGATGGCATGAAGATCGAGGTTTATCGAGCGAATCTTCGATCCAAACACCAATGTAAGTATTGGGTGTGTATGGTGGTTATATGGGGATAAAAAGGTGAGAAGGGCCCGAGGTCAAAATGTGAACGATGCGGCCTAGAAAAATAGGAGAAATTGGCTAACAAACGCAGCTGACAGGCTGCAGGTGCAGACCAGGGAGTTGACCAGCGGGTCAACTTCCACCTGGTTGGTCCACGTGGACCAACCAGGAAAATCCCTGGGAAAAAAATTGCTAAAATCAATTAAAAATAGCAAATCAATTTATTATTTTTTGGTTATTGAATAAAAAATGTTTATTATTTTATGAATTATTTTATAGTGATTTTTATTTATTTTTATGGGGTGTGTAATTACAAGTTACCATTTATACCCTTTATAGGTATCTATATCTATATATTTTAATCCTTTATTTTATTTTGGTGTTTTTAATTTCTTTAATTTTGTTTATTATTTTATAAATTTGTAAAATACTTTTATACACATAAATATATTTTTATTTTATTTTATTGATGCGTTTGTATATTTAATAAAATAGAAGTATGTATCATATAGGTATATTTATATGTATAATACCTATGTATTTTATATAGGTATTTTTATTTTATGTTTCTTTTGGATTTTTCTTCTGATTTTAATGTACATATATATATTATAAGTAATATTTACAAAATTATAAAAATATAAAAACACAAAAATAATGAATAAATAATAAATTGAATATTTTAATCTGTACAAGTATACAATGAGGGTCCAAAACTCAACTTTCAAACCGTAGCTCCGCCAAATGCGAAACCACCGCCATTAAATAGCTTATTTTGAATTATATACAATTAAAGGTGAGTTTGATGCATTTGGAGTTTTCATTTGTGAGATACGGGTCTGGGAAGATGGGATTCTGGATTTTTATTCAGATCATAACTTTTTATCTGTGTATTATTTTTCAGTGAAATAAGTTTTGTATTTTTCTTTATTAAATTATCTACAACTTTCATGTACAAAGTTTCTTTATTTGATGTATACAAAGTGGAACCAAAAAAAGGTCTCAAAATGAATAAAGAATGAATAGAAAGTATAGGTATTTATACTGTATTTTTACCTTATCTCCCCCTACTTTATTCCTTGTCGACCTAGTCATCAAGATGCCTAGGTCTCGGGGTTTCGGGTCATAAAATATTTACAATATTTTATTCGTTTTTCTTTTCTTTTCTTTATTCTATAATCTTGGCTTTAAAAACCGTATTTTATACAAAATTTACACACATATGCATGAATGCTAAAATGCATGAATTAATGCTATTTAAACGCATTTACTAGGGTTTTTAAGGTCAAAATGATAGAATAAAGATGATGAAATGTAGATTCATCATCCCCCTATACATGCCTTTGCTAGTCCCTAACAAACACTTATGCAATAAGTGCAGAAAAAGAAAAATAAAGAAAAGAAAAAGAAGAAAGATGGACTAAATTTAATTGCCAAACTTGTCTTCACAAAATCAAAGTTTGGAGCTTAAGTCGGACCTTTGGAATTTTAGTTCGGGCGGAACCTTATTGACAACCGAATTTGAAATCCAACAGTCTTCGAGAATCCCAAAACTGTGCCCAAGTCTCCTCAATAGCCAGGTCAGAAATATCTCAATTCATACGCAAACTCTTACGATTATGAATCTGACTCGTACAGTGTAAGTGATGGTGGCTCTCCCCAACTAGAATGACAAAGAGATTGACTTCTCCAGTACGACAACCCAATGATTCCCCAATCCAATGACTCCATCCTCGAGGAGCGGGGTATTCCCTTCTAAGTTTAAGTGACAACCGCCTCAAGAGGAGGGGGTGAAGAGAAGAATGGACGGTAGCCAGTGTAGCTACATATCTCGGGATGCAAGACCAGTGTAGTCAAGTCATCCTGCTGCAGGCTCACATGATATGACTTTGGAACTCAAGCTTGCTTATTGACTTTGTACATACTTTGCAGGCTTTTTATTTTTGTACATGCCTGAACTTTTTTTTTCTTTTTTTTTTGAAATACTATTCACAACAGCATTTACATAAGGAGTTTTTCCTCTTGAACGAGTAGACTATGCCTCTTTTGAAGCTTTATCGCAACCCACAACCTCCTGTCTTTAGACTTCCTTATCACTGGACGGGTTGGGGTGCACTTCCCTCCCTAGAGGAGGACAAATGTTTCCACTTGTGTGCGTCTCATACCAGCAAATCCAATCCCCTCACCACTCCAACTGAGTTGAGCCATGTGAAAGGTGCAGGTGTCCAAGTTAGGTCATCATCAACAAGAGTCGTGCGTGTGTTCCGAAATACTCTTCTTAGACAGTCAAGAATCCATTGAACCAAGTCTCGTGATCCTCAAAGAATTAAGTCAACTAGACCTGAAGTACCTCAAACCCAGTTCCTATAAGGTTCCTGTTATTAGGTAAATTTTAAGGTCCAATCAAGCTCCAATCTCCGGATTTTATTTAGACTTGTTCAACTATCAAACTCAGTCCAAAAAATGCTCATGCTATGCAATGCAAAAAATATTTTTGGGATGCCATTTTCAAAAATTTTGAACTTTTTATGGATTTTTGAAAAGATGATGATGATGCTTATGCATTTTTTGTATTTTTCAAAAAGATTTTTCAAATTTTTTTGGATTTTAATTTTGCAAATGTTTTTGGGAATTTTGTAAAAAAAAGTTTTGCCTGAAAACTAGGTTAAAATATGTACAAGGTAGTGCTTCTTATATATAGAAGAAGTGGATTTTAAGAATTTACAAGGGTAAGTGGTCAATTTTATACATATATATAGGTAGTGGATTTTGGTGTGACGTTAGTATTCCTCAAACTTATTTGACACAAGCTTTTCACACAAATTTTGAAAACTATAGTCCAAAATAATTTTTACAAATATTTTACAAACATGTACACACATTTGAAAATCATTTTGCAAAGGCTTTCAAAACAGTATATATAGGTTTTTCAAACATTTTTGCAACCATTTTTCAAACCATTTGCAAATCATTTTTCAAACATTTTATTTCACACAAAGAGAAGAAGTTTTTACAAAACACGTATTTTTACAAAGGTTGAAAACATGTAACAAAATATTTTCAAAATAGTTTTCAATAGATGTTCACAAGGATTTTCAAACTATTTTTCAAACATTTTGCAAAAAACATTTTCACCTAATTTATTAATCAGTAAATACAAAAAGAATTTGAGGAAGAAAACACCTTTTATTAAAGATTTTTAATGAATTTTAAAGAATTATTAGCCATATTATTAGGAAAGAACGAAAGTACGAGTTATGGCTAAAGTATATACACAGTATATACGACCCCCCTATACTTAGCTTGAACTATGTCCTCATAGATCAGAGAGAAAAGAGAAGACATAACTCGTACTGAGTATAGGAAAATCTAAAGAAATAAATGAATGAATGAACGAATGAGAAGTTGACCGTCCCCCCTATACTTAGGATCAAATAATCCTAAGTATAGCAGACTGTACACAAAGCAGGGAGGGTCAAGGGTGGGAATGAACAGATCGTACTCAGACTGTCTCCCCCTATACTTAGGGTAAGATATCCCTAAGTATAGGCAAGAAGAGGAGACAATGGAGAGGATCAAAGAATAGAACAACTCGAGGTGCAAGCCCCCCTATACTTAGGACAAAGTACGTCCTAAGTATGGAAAACTGTCTACAAGGGCGGCACCTTTTTTGATAGATACAGAAGATAGAAGAGGAAAGGAAGAAAAGAAGAAAAAGAGATGAAGATAGAAGAAGAGATTGTGAGGATGTACGCATCGCTCCCCCTATACTTAGGGTGAAAGAAGCCCTAAGTATAGGCAACGACAGGAGTGATGACAACGGAACGATGAAAGAACACTCGGCTCGTCCACCCCCCTATACTTAGGACAAAGTACGTCCTAAGATAGGCAAACACGAGAATGGGTGGACGAGAAATACAGAAGAGAGACGGAGGTACACAACATGAATGTACAACAGGATGGATGTACAGAGGGTCAAGAAGGTAGATAGCGAACCTTCTTGCGGGACCGCTGAGGGATAGATCTAGTGTGGTGCAGGTCGACATCGGGGTCCTCAGATGACAGAAACCGATCAGGGTCGACAGGGTGATGGTCCTCAGTGGCCCTAGGGTGAAGAGGCACAGACGAGTGAGTGGAAGAAGTGTGACTAGGTCCGGCCTTGGGAGTCTTGCTAATGTCAAAGTGAAATGGGACGAACTCATCATCATCGGAAGTAGTGTACTCGGAGTCGTCCTGCGAGGTGTCATCCAGGTCAAAATCAAAAGGCACGAACTCATCGGTGGAAGTAGTCGAACTCTGTTCGTCCTCTATAATCTCAACCGGGTCATCTTTCTCATCAAAAGGCCCGAATTTCTGAAGAAAAGCAACTAAATCAAATTCGGCCTTAGTCTCATCAGTATCTACATGGACAGGAGCGGACTCATCAGTGGAAGTAGTCAGAGCATGTCCGTCCTGTATAGTCTCTAAATCTGCCCTCCGCTCAATGGTATCAATCGTGTAAATCCCGCGGATGTCATCAACACAACGCCAAGTCCCAGAAGAAGGAACGTCGATGTCCATGCTTTCCAAGTTTTCCTCAACCGGGAGGAATTCTCGGGTCTCAGTGGAGTCCAATAGACAACAAAATTCTCTGATAGTATCATCAAGGACATGGTCCTCGAGGTCAGCCAAGATAGGTGTGGTCACATCAGGTGCAGGTCTCTGGTCGGCAGTGGGTGCGGTGATCAATGCTTCGCTCTCGTCAGCAGGACGGAAGCGAATCTCTCCTGATCCGTAATCAATAACGACCCTCGTAGATGCGAGGAATGGTCGTCTCAGGATGATTGGAGATGGATCCCCTGTGGAGGTCTCCATGGGCAATACGACAAAATCAACGTGATAGCTCATGCCCTGAATCAAAATGACGGCGTTTTCAAGGATACCCTTCTGCCTATTTATTTATCCATCAGCAAACTGTACGATCATCCTGGTTTTCTTGAGAGGCCCTAGGTGAAGAGACTGTAACAACGAGAAGGGTATGATGCTAATCGAAGCACCGCCGTCTAGGAGAGTGTGATCACATGTGTGGTCAGAGATGGTGCAGCTAATGAAAGGTGTGGCAGTGTTCCTCTTCCGAGGAATGGGACGATGAGTGATGGCGTGGGCAGTGGCCATGGTCAAGATATGACGCTCAGATCTGCTCCTCCGCTTTCTCTTCTTGGGAAGAGGAGCAGATAAATCAGTCATGGCCTGCTGAAGTGGGGCACGGATGATCTCATGAATGGTGGCCACCACTTCAGGTTCAGTCATCATTTTTTTGAATTTTTGGACCTCCTCCATACAAGGGAGGAAGTCGGAATCATCATCTACACGAGGCATGCCAAGAGCAGTCTGTACAGAGGCATCCTCGGGGTCAAAGGTGGGACAAGGTGTGAGAGGCTGTGTGGTCAAAGGATCAGGCAAGTGGTACACCTCCTCACAGTCTGGCTCGATCATGTGTCTCTCGAACTCTTTTGTATTTTTAAATTTTTCTCATTTTTTTGTATTTTGGGCGATTGCAAGATCTCATGATAATCCTCAAATGATTCCATATCCTCAAAGACTGGAGCGGCATTTTGGTTCTTATTTAAACTCGTAAGGTCGGCAATCCTCGAATTCATATGCCCCATCATCTGATTCAAGGTCTCAAGTGTGGATATCATGAAAGGTGACTCCAAAATCTCAGGATCGGGTGAGTCGAATGTGGGCGGTGGGTGTGGACAAAATTCACATTACGGATTGGGATACTCAAAGAAGAGCGGGTTGTCAAAATGTGAAGGCGATTGTGGTGGAAATGACTGGTGAAGGTCAAAGTCCGGATCCTGAAATAGTGGGTTGGTCAGATATGTACAAAAGTCAGGAGCAAAGTCCTCCTGGAAAAAAGGAGGTGGACCGGCTGGAGTGAACGAGTAATCCGCAAAGTCTGGATAAAATACGCTCCAGTCGGCCATCTCGAAACAAAAGAAAATGATCGGGAGAGCTCGATGGTCAAGCCAAGAGAGGTGAGAAGAAAGCGCAAATGTGTAGAGATGATCTAGGACGCACACAAAACAATCACATACAAAAATGAAAAGAATGCAAACCCTCAATTCACCTACTCAACTCGGTAGAGACCGAAAATTCGGTCTTTTAATATTGTCTTTTTTAGAGTTAGGTGAGTAGTCAAAAGTTGCACAAACACTTAGGGGCTGAAGATGCGATTTGGGCAGTAGTCCTTAGGGTGTGCGCGAGCAAGTAAAAGCGAAGACAATGAGGGGATTACTCGCCCCAATACAAGATTTTTCTTTTGATCGGTTTTAGGGTTAAGTAAAATTAGCAGTCCCAATTTTATTGGTTATCACTTTTTTTGGATTTTTAATGAGAATGCACGATCCTATTAGGGAGTCAATTCCTTTAAGCACCTACGTGATCAAAATCAGAGGTAGAGTCAAAAAAGCAATGCAAGCGATCAAAATGATGATGGAAGCTAAAGCGTAAATGCTCACCTTGCCTCCAGCACTCTACATGCAAGGATGCTCAACAGAATTAAAACCTAGCTATATGCAAATGCAAAAGCCGATGAAATCGCCCTAAGTTTCAGAAATTGCTATTATCGTGAAGAACCACAAGCTGACCACCAACCCTCAATCCTAATGTCCGGTCTAGGCTCACCCCTCCTCTTCTCAACACATTTGAGTTAGGAGAAAGCGCTTGTGTGGGAATGAGCTCGCGGCACGTGGATCGAAAGCTAATGATCAACTGTTTAAAATTTGACTAAGTCCAAACGATACTATAGGAGCATGCAATGTTGATTAAGGTGTTTGGAACTAATGCTACGCAAGCAATCCTAAAAGCTAAGGGCTCAATCACACAAAAGAAATGAAAAATAAAACCAGAAAACAATATAAAAAAAATGCGACGAAAATGCGAGAAAGCCGCGGCGAGCCCCCAAGTGAACAATCACTTGGAAAATAGGCTCAAGAGTCCAAGTCTGGGTGTACCTGTATTATTACAAATAATAGTGGTCTCTCTCTCACTACGAATTACAAAATAAATACAATGCAAGAAAATAAATGCTACAACTACTGTGGAGCTCGGTCTACAAAAATCCTCTTCGTCTCCTCGGTGCTCGGCTAGCAGATGCTGGCTTCACGTGGGTGCGTAAGCGCCTAGGGTGGAGCGCCTCCCTCGATCCGTGGTTCCTCGCACAACGTCAACAAAAGAGAAGGTTAGACGGCTCAAGAGATATATCAAAAATAAAGAAAATTAAAACAGCGAAAATAAAAGCCGCAAAAATAGACAATAAATCACAAACGCAAGCAAGACCCGAACTAAGCGCTGTTGCTCCCCGGCAACGGCACCATTTGTTTAACCCAAAAATCGGTGATTTTAAGTTCCACACAAGGCGGGAACTCAGTCACTGAATCGACCACACGAAATTCAGATTAAAACAACAATTAACCCACGACAAATATATCAAGCAATGAAAGTAAATGTGCAGAGTTAAAATTTATTATAACTCTACAACAAAGATGTGTATAGTGCAAGTATGTGTAGAGGTCGAACACAGGGAGCAGACAGGTAGAACGGGGCAAAAATTGCTCAAAATGTGTGAATTGTGATCAAGTGCCTATTGCACAATTTTTTTGTCGGTTTTAATTTTTATATTTTTTTAATTCTTAATTTTATATTTTTGTATTTTGATTTTTAATTTACTGATTTCATATTTTCTTTTTTTATATTTTATATTTTATATTTTCTTTTTTTTAATATTGGTAAATAAAAATAATGTAATAAAAGGGAGAAAGAGATATTTATAAAAATAGATAAAAATATCCAAAAATTAGCAAATAAAGTCTTTTTGGTCTTTTTATACTTTTTTACTGTTTTTGTGATTTTTGGGTAATTTTTAGAATGTTTTTGGTATTTTTAAATAGCAAAATAGAGAAAACAGTGAATAAAATGCAAGTCTGAAACTAAAATGGAGAAATAAAATAGCAAACAGTAACAAAAATTCTCCAAATTAATTTTCAATGAAAGACAATAAAACAAAGAAAATTCAGAGACAAAGTTTGTATTTTTAGGATTTTTGAGGAATTTTTAGGATTTTTATGAAGGTTTTTGTAGTTTTGTGAATTTTATGAGTTTTCTTTTGTAATTTTTAATGATTTTTGGCCTGGAGTAAGAACACAATAAGATAAACAAAATATATTTTTTTGGGAATTTTCTGGGTGGTTTTTATAATTTTAGGGATTTTATGACGCAAACAGCGCTGAAAATGAGTATTTTTAATTTTTTATAAATATTAAAATGCAATAATTATGAAAAATAAAATTATGGCGAGATACTACAATGCAGCAGGAGCTTAACTCTATTTTTTGAGATTTTTTCGAATTTTCTAGATGTATGAAATAAATAGGGAAAGCATACAAAAATACAAGGCCTAACAAGGGTATGAATGTAAATAGAGCAAAGTTCAAGGGCCAATATGCAAATTATACAGAAGTACACAACTACAGATGAATGCTTTGAGTCCTAAATCAACATTACACAAAATGGCGGGGGAAATGGTGCAAAATACCCTCGCCCGGGTAGATCGGACGGTGCTGGGGCTTCTAGGATGAACTAACAACGAACAGGGCTCCGGCGAGCTTGAAGCATCGAGATCTCGGCGTTCAAGGTGGCTTCCTCCCTTCCGACGGCACCACCGACCTCCTGGGAGCCCCCTCGATTGGACGATGCCCACAAAATGGCCACGGAATGGCCGGAGCGCCGCTGCCTGGTCGGTGGAGGAGATGGGCTCCAGGTGGATGTGGCGCGAGCAAAAACGACCCCTGACGGAGTCCTGGGCGCCTAGGAACCTGCAAGAAGAGCAAGATGCAACAGTAGAAGGTCCCAGGTCCAGCAAAAAAGGGTGGATGGCGGCGTGGTGAAGGTGGTGGTCGCCGGAGGGAGTGTTCGATCGTGAAAACTATGCGAAATAATTGCTTAATCGACAAACTAAAAGCATAGACTACCAGCTACAACTAACAGCTAGCTAATAAGCAAGAAAATGGACAGAAAACACATCGACTTGGTCGGAGCCAAGGAGATATTGGACCTCACGGCCGTGGATGGCCGGAGATGGATTGGAAGCACCTCCCGGCCGCCTCACTCCCCTCCGAAGGGCTGGAGGACTTGCTGTCACCAAGTCCAGTCCAGAGCACGTCCAAGAGATGAAGGAAGGTGGTCAAAAAGGGTTCAAGTTCGAAATGGAAAAGTTGGTGGTTTTTGAAGAAGATGGCCGATGGGGCACAAAGAACGGTGCTTCTGGAGCACACCAGTGATGCACTCCCCGAAAACAACCATGGGCGTGTATCCTCAATATATGGTGAACAAAAGTCAAGAAGGAAGCAATGCCAAATGGTGAAAGACACGCTCTCCAAAATTCGGAGAAAACGCCAAAAAAACGCAGTCTGACAAGCTTCAGAACATTGGGCAGAGAGTGGCCGAGATGGCATGAAGATCAAGGTTTATCGAGCGAATCTTCGATCCAAACACGAATGTAAGTATTGGGCGTGTATGGTGGTTATATGGGGATAAAAGGTGAAGAAGGGCCAGAGGTCAAAATTTGAACGATGCGGCCTAGAAAAATAGGAGAAATTGGCTAAAAAACGCAGCTGACAGGCTGCAGGTGCAGACCAGGGAGTTGACCAGCGGGTCAACTTCCACCTGGTTGGTCCACGTGGACCAACCAGGAAAATCCCTGGGAAAAAACATTGCTAAAATCAATTAAAAATAGCAAATCAATTTATTATTTTTTGGTTATTGAATAAAAAATGTTTATTATTTTATGAGTTATTTTATAGTGATTTTTATTTATTTTTATGGGGTGTGTAATTACAAGTTACCATTTATACCCTTTATAGGTATCTATATCTATATATTTTAATCCTTTATTTTATTTTGGTGTTTTTAATTTCTTTAATTTTGTTTATTATTTTATAAAATTGTAAAATACTTTTATACACATAAATATATTTTTATTTTATTTTATTGATGTGTTTGTATATTTAATAAAATAGAAGTATGTATCATATAGGTATATTTATATGTATAATACCTATGTATTTTATATAGGTCTTTTTATTTTATGTTTCTTTTGGATTTTTCTTCTGATTTTAATGTACATATATATTATAAGTAATATTTACAGAATTATAAAAATATAAAAACACAAAAATAATGAATAAATAATAAATTGAATATTTTAATCTGTACAAGTATACAATGAGGGTCCCAAACTCAACTTTCAAACCGTAGCTCCGCCAAATGCGAAACCACCGCCATTAAATAGCTTATTTTGAATTATATACAATTAAAGGTGAGTTTGATGCATTTGGAGTTTTCATTTGTGAGATACGGGTCTGGAAAGTTGGGATTCTGGATTTTTATTCAGATCATAACCTTTTATCTGTGTATTATTTTTCAGTGAAATAAATTTTGTATTTTTCTTTATTAAATTATCTACAACTTTCATGTACAAAGTTTCTTTATTTGATGTATACAAAGTGGAACCAAAAATAGGTCCCAAAATGAATAAAGAATGAATAGAAAGTATAGGTATTTATGATGTATTTTTACCTTATCTCCCCCTACTTTATTCCTTGTCGACCTAGTCATCAAGATGCCTAGGTCTCGGGGTTTCGGGTCATAAAATATTTACAATATTTTATTCTTTTTCTTTTCTTTTCTTTATTCTATTATCTTGGCATTAAAAACCGTATTTTATACAATATTTACACACATATGCATGAATGCTAAAATGCATGAATTAATGCTATTTACACGCATTTACTAGGGTTTTTAAGGCCAAAATGATAGAATAAAGATGATGAAATGTAGATTCATCAGAACCTTAACTAGAATTAGGATTTTATCCTCAACAGTCCTCAAGTTCCACAAATCCTTACTCAAGATCACTTCATCAGCTAGTTCAGACTCACTTATTCATATCGCAAACTCTATCATCCTTGAAGTCAACTTGTACGGTGTGTGAATTGATTTAGCTCTTCCTGCTTAGAGAACCGAAGAAACCGTCAATCCCGGCTATACAGTTCTATGGCTTCCTCATTCCGCTACTCTTTCCTCGGGGAGGGAGGTATTCCCTTCTGAGTTCAGTTCTGCTATGTCCATAATCGAATATAGGGTGAAAGTAGAAGAATGAAAAAAGAAGTGGAGTGCGACCAGTGTATACACATCTCCTTGTGAAGCTCAACCGGTGTAGCTGAGTCTTTACTAAGATGTCCATGCATTTTTGGTGGAAGCTTGGACTATTGTGGTCTTATTTGGTGGCTTCTGCTTTGCTTTGATTTTGTAATTTACTTGCACTGCATTCATCTTTTTGTGCCTCGATGTATATAGCATCTTTTTATTCCGTCCCTTTTCTGAGGTCTTAGAGAAATTGTGTCAGCAGATCCTTCCCTCATCCGAAGCAACTATCGCAACCCCAATCTCTCCCGTCTTTAGATGTCAATGCCGCAAAGATAAGGATAGAAACGCATTACCAAGATGTAATGCCCTTCGTAACTCCATGCGAGTCGAGCTAAGTGCAGAGTGCATGTGTTCAAGATTGGAAAACAGGTGTAGAGTTTTAAGAATGACTCCAAGTGGTCTACTTAAGCACATATGACTTGATTTCTCGAATATGGTCTTACGGAACCCGAAGATTTTAAGTCACAAGACCTGAAGAGTCTAAATTCCAGATCCTAACCAGGCTCCATACAACGAAAGTTAAAGGCCGTAATCAAGCTCCATCCTTTAGACTAGACTCAGTCCTTAGTTCCGGAAATCAAACTTATTCTGAAAAATGCGAATGCAAATGCAACGATGTTTTTATGAAGTATATTTTCTGAATTTTACTCATTTTTATGGATTTTAAGGATTCTGTAATTTTTATGACTTTTAGGACTTTGTATTTTTTATGGATTTTATGGTTTTTGTAAACAAGTTTTTATCCATGAATTTTTACAAAGGAATTTTGCAAGGATTGAATGATTTTTACATAAATTTTAATAAATAGGATTTTAAATATGTATTATACAAATTTTAAATATATATTTTAAGTCCATATTTTAATTACAAGTTTTAAATACAAGTTTTGAACATATTTTACTTATTTACAAGGATTTTATAAATAATATATAAATATATAAATGGATTTTAAATTAACCCGTACCCACATTTTATGGATTTTATAGATATAGAAAATACATAAAAGTACGAGTTATGGACAAAAGTATATATACAATATATACGCACCCCCCTATACTTAGCTTGTGCTATGTCCTCATAGCGTCAAAAGAGAAAAAGGAGGACATAACTCGTGCTAAGTAAAAGTGGGTGAAAAAGAGTAAAGGGTACAAGTCAGTCAACCCCCCATACTTACGATTAGGTCATCGTAAGTATAACGAGAGAGCAAAAACGGGATGACTGAGTGAAAAGAATAAATAACGAAAGTTCAAAAGGAATAAAGAATACTAAATCATCGAAATCACTCGGTTCCCCTATACTTAGGATAAGGCATCCTAAGTATAGAAAAGAGTGTATCCAAAAATCGGAGACCAGTGATTTGTGAAAAAGAAAGGATATACAAAAAAATCAGAATAAAATATAAAACATGAATCAACGAACAATCGGTCCCCCCTATACTTAGGATCTGGTATCCTAAGCATAGAAGACGAGTAAAAACAGGGATGATTGCGGTCTATAAAGAATATACAAGTGTTGTAGATTTCCATAATCGAATGGCTCAAAAGAATTTGTACAGGATGAGATGAAGTAGAAGAATGATCATGATTCCTGTACAAAATAGATCACTTCAGTACGGTCCAGATGATCAGTAGTTTCGACGAAGTGTTTCAGCATCTGCCTGTTAACCACAAATGGCTCTGCACCAGGTGACACATCTGATATTGCTATACTGCCATTGTCGTGCACCGTTGTGACTATGTACGGTCCTTCCCACTTGCTTTTTAATTTGCCAGGAAAAATTCTCAATCTCGCATTGAACAACCAGACTTTCTGCCATGGGACAAAGGTATTGTGCTGAATATGTCTCTCATGCCTTTTTTTCACTTTGTCCTTATAGATGAGTGTGTTCTCGTATGCTTGATTTCGAATCTCTACTAGTTCATTCAAATGTATCTTTCTCTTGGCTCCTGCTTTTTGTACATCCAATAATATTTCTCTAATTACCCATTTGGATTTGTGCATGATTTCTACGGGCAAGTGGCACGACTTTCCATAAACTAATCTGAATGGTGAAGTACCGAAGGGAGTTTTGTATGCAGTACGATATGCCCAAAGAACCTGATCTAGAAGTAGTGACCAATTCTTTCTATCCGGTCGTACTAGTTTTTGAAGAATCGATTTCACCTCCCTATTTAAAACTTCAGCCATGCCGTTCGTCTGTGGGTGGTAAGGAGAAGCTACTCTGTGATCAATGCCGTATTGCTTCACTAGCTTTTTCACCTCCTTATTAATGAAATGGCTACCCCCATCAGAAATGAGAATAGGTGGGATCCCGAACCGTGAAATAATATGTTCCCTTAGGAACTTGTAAACGGTCTTACTGTCTACGGTTCCTGCGGGTATAACCTCCAATGTACTCAAAGCCGCTGCTAGAAGGGAACGGTCCCATGAAATATATGCCCCATGCGTCAAATATCTCACAAATAATGACAGGTCATCGGCATTGTATCTCTGGCACTGACTGTCCCTACAGCTCTCTGACAATCTGGGCAACTCTTCACGAATGTGCAGGCATCTCTAGTAAGAGTCGGCCACCATAATCCGCTCTGTAGTACCTTCTGCGTTGTCCTCTTCCCTGAGTGATGTCCTCCTGACTCTAAAGAAGGACATAAAGTGAGGACACTATTATATTCCTCCTGAGGAATACAACGCCTGTAAACGCAATCCGGTCGTTCGCGAAAAAGAATCGGATCCTCCCAAAGGTAGTATCGTGCCTCAGAAACTAGTTTATCAACTCGGTTCATAGGCCAACCCTGAGGACTTTTCTGTATGACCAGAAAGTTCACTTTATTTGTATACCACGGATGTTCGGTAACCGCAAAGATGCTCTCGTCAGGAAATCTCTCTGCGATCTCTAGCGTGTACTCATCTGAATGCTGATCTGACTGTAATCGGGAGAGGTGATCAGCTACCACATTCTTTACCCCAGGTTTATCTTTTATGTCCAAATCGAATTCCTGAAGTAATAGAATCCATCTAAGAAGGCGTGCCTTAGCGTCCTTCTTTTCCATCAGAAATCGGATAGCTGAGTGATCAGTGTATACTATGATTTTCGAGCCAAGCAGATATGATCGGAATTTATCTAGAGCAAACACTACTGCCAACATCTCCTTTTCTGTCACTGTGTAGTTTCTTTGAGCATCATCTAAAGTTCTGCTGGCATAGTGGATGGCAATGGGAAGTCCATTCCTCCTCTTTCCTAATACAGCCCCGACCGTAAAATCTGAAGCATCTGTCATGATCTCGAAGGGTAGAGACCAATCAGGTGGCTGTAGGACAAAAGCACTGATAATCTTCTCTTTCAAAGTGAGGAAGGCATTAAGACATTTATCATTTAACACGAACTCGATGTCTTTGCCTAATAACTCAGTTAACGGTCGGGCAATCTTGGAAAAGTCTTGGATAAACCGTCGGTAAAAGCCGACATGCCCCAAAAATGACCGTAACTGTTTGATGTTGGATGGTGGTTCGAGTTTCTTGATGACATCCACCTTGGCAGGGTCAACCTCCATGCCTCGCTGGGAGATGACGTGCCCAACACAATCCCGTGAGTAACCATAAAATGGCTCTTTTCCCAGGACAGAACGAGATCTACCTCACAATACTTTTTCAGAACCTGGTCTAGGTGCGCTAAACAATCGTCAAAGGACTCACCATAGACCGAAAAATCATCCATAAAAACCTCTATAAAATCACCGACCATGTCCGCAAAAATAGCAAGCATGCATCTCTGGAAAGTAGCAGGAGCATTGGACAATCCAAAGGGCATCCGTCTAAAGGCATACGTGTCAAACAAACATGTGAAGGTGGTTTTCTCCTGGTCTTCAGGAGCAATTGATACCTGGTTTTAACTGGAGTAACCGTCAAGGAAACAAAAGTACTCCTTCCCTGCCAACCGTTCTATAACCTGGTCTATAAAAGGCAAAGGGAAGTGGTCCTTCTTCGTCGCGGTGTTCAGCTTTCTGTAATCAACACATACTCGCCACGACATGGTTACTCTCTTTGAAATCTCCTCTCCACTCTCATTTTTAACCATCTAAATTCCCGACTTCTTCGGGACAACATGTAATGGTCTAACCCATTCGGAGTTGGAGATGGGATAAATGAACCCTACGTCACACCATTTCGTGATCTCTTTCTTGACAACCTCTCGTAAAACCGGATTCAGCCTACGCTGAAACTCTCTAGAGGGTCTGCTGTCATGATCGAGATAGATATGATGCGGACACAAAGTAGGATGAATCTCGCGGAGATCGGATACAGTCCACCCAATGGCCTTGCGGTTTCTTTCTAGAATCTCCATCAGACGAGATTCTTGATCATCGGTCAAAGATGAACTGATAATGATCGGAAACCGTTGATGTGGACCCCTAAGGAAAGCATATTCCATATTTGGTGGCAAATTCTTTAACTCTGGTAAGGTAGAATCTGGATATGCTGAAACATCCTCTATATGTGTACGGGGATCTATATCGGTTGTGGATGTGTCTGCGATTTGGTTATCCATCTAAATGTGCTCTAGAGTCGGACTACAAAAGATGTTCAAGACATCATCCAACTCCTCAGAATTATCAGAGGAAAATAACTCAGCCAAATGAAACTCTGTCTCTGGATCATCTGAGACAGAGGAATCGTGTAAATTCTTTGAATCTGAAAGATCTGCGTTAAACTCATCAGAATTCTGATCCCTTTGCTTCTCATTATCTAGACTAAAGTATAAAGTTCCGTCGGAAGAATCACCCCCTGTGGTCTCAGACCCGTCCTCTATTAAACATTCTTGGGTCTCTACATGATATCTTTCGAGGTCATCAAGACGAACCTCATCCATGTAATCGCAGGAGACTAAAGAACTCAGAAAATCAGAAGATGCGTCATTGGCTGTGTTCGATTCTCTTACCATCTCTATATGTACCTTCTCGCCCTCAGCGCGAAAAGATACCTTCCTTGTATCATAATCGAAGAGAGCCTTTGCGGTCTCTAAAAAAGGCCTCCCGAGAATGATCGGGGTAAGGTGTAACTGTGTAGGGCAATCCATGTCCAGGACCGTAAAGTTCACTGGGAATTGTAGACCCTGCACGGATACGATAACGTTCCTTAGTATACCCTTAGGTCTCTTTACGGATCTATCAGCAAACTGAAGGATCGCGCAGGATTTGTGAAGAGGGCCTAACTCGAGTTTATCGAGTAAAGAATAGGGTATCAAATTGATCGAGGAACCTCTATCTAATAGAGTGCGGTCGAATTCAGCTTTTGCGATCTCGCATCTGACATAATGTGCACCTGGGTCTTTCTTCTTCTTTGGTAACTTATTCTGTATGGCACAAGATGTAGCCTTAGTCAAAACATGTTTCTCTGTTCGGGATCTCTTTTTCCTACGCGTGGTGTAACGGTTTTTCAATTGATTCTTAAGCGTAGGAAACTGATCTAAGGCATCATGAAGCGGGATCTTCAGAAAGATGTGATCTTTTAGTAGTTTTTCGATCTCTGGAGGATCACCATTATTTTTGGTATTTTTCTTTCCTTTTCCAAAAAAATCATTGAGAAAAGGAACAAAATCAGAAGTCAGAAAATCAAAATTTTTATTGATGTGAGAATCATCTTGTACATCGCGAGTTTGAGAATTATGTACAAAACTCTCTAAGACAGGGGAAGAAATGTTTTCTTGGGATTCTCTGCCTGATCTGGCGTGATGTCATCGTCTGATTCACAAGTGTCCATATCTACTGTGTCGGCATCGCTCCCGTCTCTTGATTCTACAGGGTGGTCCTCATCATCTTGCTGGTTCTCCTCCTCGGCTTCAGATTTTTGCGGCTCATGGATCTACTCGTGCTCCTCTGGTGCCCTCTCCTATACTCCAATAGGTGCTTGTGGTGATCTACCGCTCCTGAGATGAATGAAGTTAGATAAAAATTTAGGAAACGAGATCTTACCTGTAGTGTCTACCTGATCTGGATGCCTCCTCTTGTTGTTCGGCTTGATCTGAGGCTGGGTTGGAAGAGTGGTCTTCGGCGTGGTTAACTCGTCCAAATGACGGTTAACCTGCTCCATCTCAGTCTTGTGTGCAATCTGGAGCGTACTCAGCATGTCCATGATCTGGTTGAGTGCCTGGGCCTGTGAAGGCATCTCTGGTTCGGTGTGGTGGCCCTGGCTTGCTCCTCTCTCCTACCTTGGCTTGTATTGCTGAGAAGTGGAAGGCTGGGAGTATCGCTGTGGTGTGGAGGAAGACTGCTGCAGCTGCTGATAAGGATAGTTCTGTGAATAGTTAGCATGGTGCTGATATGAATGTGGTCTCTGATGATAGACATTCGTATGAGACTGTTGCGGCGTGAAGTTCTAACGGTGCTAGAAATGCGGACGTCCATGCTGCAGATGACCGTACGACTGCTGTTGCTGATTCGGTATACTCGGCTGCTGAATCGGAGTATACCAAATCCCATTGATATCAAGAGTGGATTGCGGCTCCACCTCCATCTCTGCGGTACTGGTGATCTGGCCGGGATTGGCGCGAGACTGATCCTCATGCCAATCAAGCTGTGGAGTCTCTGGCTCGCTCTGTACGAAGTGGATCGGACGGGTGGGCAGAGCGCGTAAGATCCTCTGTGCTGGTTGTGTGGTCGAAGAAGATTGGCTCTGCTGGTACTGGAGTTGAAGATCAGACACCTTCTTCGACAGATCACTCAGCTGCTGAGGTAGAGATGAGAGTTTCTCCAACTCTCGCAGCGACTGTAGGTCTTGGACCTGCTTTTGAATCACATCCACCAACGTTAGCTTTTCACTAATGTATCCCATGTTGGTATTGGATTCGAAATCTGTGATGTTAACCACCTTGTGGTGTTTTCAGTGATGTGGTGGCTGCGGGGCTTTCTGAAATGCCTGAGTAGAGTCCACGACTCTCGAGTTCTCGGCCATTCCTTCGAAGATGGCCCAGACTGACTTGGCATCCTTATTCAAGTAACTGCCGCCACATGCGGCACTGACGAGCCCCTGTAAGTCTGGCTGGAGTCCTCCAAAATAGTTATGAACTAGCACCTTCATCGAGATCTCATGATGTGGGCATCTCTCCGTAAGGTCCTTGAATCTATCCCATACCTCATGGAAAGATTTGTGCGGGAGTTACGTGAAGTTGGAGATCTGGCTCCTCATCATGTTCGTCCTTCCCAGAGGAAAATATTTACATAGGAAGGTGGACTTTAGATCGTCCCATGTAGAGATTTCCCTCCCCAGATGACTCAGCCAGTAAAGAGCCTTATCGGCTAGGGCAAAGGGAAAGGCCTTGAGGCGTACAACCTCCTGCTTAACTCCAGGGTAGCAAGCCGTACCACAAATCATCTCAAATTGTTGTAAGAAGGTAAACGGCTTCTCTGCGGCATTTCCGTAGTACTTGGGACGCAAAGAAATGAAGGACGATCTCAGCTCGTATGGCCCTTGATTCGGCGGTAGCCGAATCCAATGGCGGAGCGTTCTAGCGCCTGGGTCATACTCATCCCGTAAAGTCGCGGGAACCGCAGGCGAAAACTGGTTCCCGACCCCTGCTCGCAGCACGACTATTTCAGCCCGCAATTCATTCTGAACTCTAAACTGCTCTCGAATCTGTATATTCATCTGCTGAAATGTATCGAGAATTCCCATAGTAACATCTGCGGCATCGGGTTTTCCTTCGTGCTGCTCATCAACTGGATGCCTCTCGTCTACCACTGGTCCTTTGCCGCGAGCCATCTAATCGTATGTGAAATAGAAGCTCTCGTAAGAACACAACAAAAAATAAGCTGGAGATCTAGATGATGTATTGAGGCAAGGGTCTGCCTCAATATTCTGGCCCGGAGACGAGGGAGTCTGGGTCTGACTCTCCTCGAGATCTGATGGGACCAGCTCGGGAAGAGGGTCATCTCGAGCCTGTGAAGAAGCACGCTCGACGGTGGACGGTCGAAAGCTCACGGAGTCTAAGAAAAAAAGCCGTTGAGACGCCATCTTCGATGTCAAGAGAATTGATCGGGAGAGCACGATTTACGATTCAAAGGAGATGGAAAAAATGTGAAAGCTGCGGAAACTCATGCCCCGCAAGCAAACACAAAGCAAACCCCTTGTTCACCAACTCAACACGATGAAGACCGTAAGAGTTCGGTCTTTTATCTTATCGGTTATAGGATTGTAATTAACAAACAAGTATTGCGGTTATCGCGGCTGAGCGAGCTGATAGTTGCCCGATGGTTTCTTCGAAACACTGACCCGGGTCCTTACAGAAGATCACTCGTACTCTGCCAGTATGGGAGTAAGTACGGACTGTTTCCGGCTACCCGTGTTACTTGAGGACAGAGCCTTGCGCAGTGTCCTCTAAACCTCCCACTCTGCTTAGTAAACCCAGACCGTTTCCGGCGACCGAGAGTACCCACTGAGGAACAATGATCAGGTGTATGAACTAAGTAGTATTTCGCGGGAAATACGGGGTTCGAGCTCTACCCTTATGGGTCGGCTCTCGCTCATGCACTCTGAGAAGTTGTGCGGGGGTTACTCTCCCAAAACAAATGAATCGTTACGGTTTTTAAGTCAGATATTTTAGCAGTCCCAATTTTATTTTGCGGTTTTGTAATTTTTTTTTGGTTTTTTTAGACAAATGTCTACCGATTTTTTTCTTTTTATAAAATTCCAAAAATCATGCACCTAGGTTACGAGTCCTAAAACTAGCTATATAGGCACAATCAGATAAAAAGGAAAAACCTAAGCATCTAAAAAGCCACAGAAAAAAAACAATAAAGCGAAAAAAACTGTGGTGGGTGCCCTGATCCCCCTGATACACGGTATCCGACGAATCAGACCCCGAAAAAGAATGGGGGGCTTGTTTATTATCTTTTACAGTTTCTCTCCCTTTCTCTCTCTTTTACAAAAATTACACTAACTAAAGCTACCCTCTGCAGTCGACTCGTGAAGAAGAAGCCAACCTCTACTCTTTCAACTGATTCGGCTTCCTAAGAACCGATTGATCCTCCAAGCCCTGTAAAACCTGGTTAGCTGTACAAAAAGCCGTACGAAATCAATCGAGAAAAGAGTCGAGAAAATGGTAAGAAAAGCCAAAAGAAATCTATGAAAACAAAACAAGAAGATGATAGAGAAAAAAAACCGTACAAAAAACAACGAAAAACCAAACAAAAAGAAGAAAGAAAATAAAATCACAAAAACTTGAAAAAGATCAAAATATTCTAACGCCTCCTCGGCAACAGTGCCATTTTGATAGTTCTAAAATCAGATCACGACTTTTTAGAGAATAAAGGTATCAGTGTAGAAAAAGCCGCGAAAAGATCTATGTCTATCAAACAAATTCGGTTTTCGGAAGAAAACCTACACTATTTTTTTATCCAAGTAAGTGTGCCTGGGTCGAACTCAAGGAGGCAGAATAGAAGACTTTGATTTTTTTAAGGAATATTTTTGCTATTTTATTTTATCTCTTCTAAAAGTGATCTAAGAAAGGAATCAGTTTTTATTTGATTTTTATTTTTTTGATTTTAATCTTTTCCAATTTTTATTTAATTTTCAAAAGGGATATTTTTCACAAAATTTATTTATTATATAATAGGTTAAATATAGGTAGATGATACTATATAATAGGTAGAACCGAGCAACGGGCTCGAACAAGCACAAAAACAAGACAAGACGGAGTCAGTTTTCAAAAAATTAAAACACAATGAAAACACGAGAAAAAGACACGGAAATTTAATAACAAGTTGCTGGGGGAGTTGTGTAACTACCCTAAAGAAATCAACAAGAAATGAAGTCAATCGATGTCCAAAAATACCCTACAGCTCAGGGGCATAAGCGCAAGAAAACTACTAAATTTGTTTTGCAAGTAGGTCCTCGCAGGGACTGAAATGAAAGAAAAATAAAGTGTTTTAACATTGAGGTCCCTGCAGAGGGACCTAAATGCAATTTCTGGAAACTTGCGGAGCGGGATTTAATTCTGGAAAACCTTCTGGATTTATGTTGCAAAACTCACACCCCTTCGGCTTGAATGGCTCAGATTAGAACGTGGATGGCACTATCTGATGGTTTTGTGCGCGCCACGTGTCGGCAAACTGTGCTTCGCCCAGTTCTTGAATCTATTCTTGAGCGGTTGAAGATCTGCTGACGCAAGCGTCTTCTCCGATTTATCCCGACAGGGAGATGAAGGCTTTGGCTCTCCGACGGGGCGAGAGGGGTGGCTCCTCCACCCCTCGAGCTCGCTCGCGGTAGATGGTGGTCGGAGGCGTCTCGAAGCGATGGTGGTGGCTCGAGGAAGATGGCGGTCTGCTGCAACCTGGTGGTTGATGTAGTCTGGTGCCACTTCTTTGAATTGGATTTCCGTGAAGATGAAAGCTCCTAGATGCGTAGAAGCTGCTCCTGATTGAAGTTAGATCTGCAAATGCAAGATATGTATGCTCGATTCTCAAGGAATCAACCAATTGATTAAAGTTTTGCAAGATCGTAAAGTGACGAAAACTTTAGTTTCCAGAATTATTGCAAGGTGTGTGAGAATGGTGATGGAATGGCGTCGCGATTTGAATATAATTCGAAACAATTGGGAAGGGAAATCAATTGGGCGTCTAAGTATGATGATTAAGTGTCCTAATGACGTCTTAATCACGCTAATAGGTACACAAATATCGAGGAGAAATTAAAGAGAAAATGAAGGAGTAGGTCTGGGGAGATGAAGGTGTATTACCTGGAATGAGTGCTCGACGGGCGACCTTGACCGAAGCGTGACGCGGCAATGTGCGGCGATGCAAGACTGAGAATAGCCTTGGAACCTCCTCCGATGACTCCTCTTCCACGCGAGCTCGCTGGACCAGAGCTGTCACCTCCACGTCAGGCGGAGCGAGGCTTCGAAAGATGGGGGTCGGGCAGCTGGAGCTAAAGCTTCAGGTTGTTGGAGAGTTAGTTCGCAAATGGCGAACTTTAGGGCTTTAAATAGAGCAATGGCGTGGGCTCCAAGATTGATCTAATGGCTGGTGAGGTTCTTGGTTGTTAGGAGAAGAAGATCCGTGGCTTAGATCGCTTGGAAGAATGAAGAGGTGCGTGGGAAAAATGGCTGAAGTCGCCAGTTGGAACAGACTGGCTAACAACCTTTCTTGGAGAAGATAAGCCAGGTGCTGACAAGTGTCAGCACCTGGTTGGCCAGAAGCTAAAAAAATTCTTCTAAAATCAATATTAAATAGTATTTAATGTTATTTTAAATAGTTATAAATACAAGAAATGTAAATAATTTAATAATCTTAATTATGGAATAAATATTTTTATAAATATTAAATATTTTTTGAAATATAAATATTATATTAATAAATATGTATATTAAATAGGTTTTGGATTTCTAATTTAATAAATAAATAGTTAAAAATTAATTTTCTATTTTCATAATTATTAGAATAATAAATAAGGCTTGTGTGAATTTTTGTGGATTTTAATAAATTACGTTACATATTTTAATAAATAAGGGTATAGGTTAGCCAGTTCATTTATACCTATAATTTAGGGTTTTTTATTTTATTAAAGTAATAAATAAGCTCCAAAAATTATGAAAAAAATTAGGGTTAAATCACAAGATCATGAAATAAATTAGGGTTAAATTATAAAATTAAGAAAATTATAAATAATGTGTGTTACATAAAATAAATAGCCCAGAAACACCGTTGTCTTTTGGTCCCAAAACCGACTTTTTTGTTAACGGACTCCGAATTTCATGAAACCACCTTTATTAATTAGAGAATATTAATTTATAAACTTTAAAGGTGAGTAGAGTGAAATTGGAGTTCGTATGAGGAAGTTATGATGTTTGGAAGTTGAGATTTTGACAATTCAAAGGTAGGGTTTCTTGGCATATATACAGGGTTATATTTTTAACTTATTTTTATATTTTTATATATTATTTTAGAAATAATTAGGAAAAGAGTTTGGTGAAAAATAAGTACATATGAATTAATTAAAAATCTTTGAAATTTTGTATTTATTTTATAAATAGTGAAATGTACATGGTGTGTGACTTAATTTATTTTTTTATGGTTTTCTTCCCTTATCTCCCCCTACTTTTTGGTTTGTCGACCAATCCATGCTGACTTGGTCTCAGAGGTTAGACTATAAATATACCTTACAGTTATATTTATATTTTAAGTCATATTGTACATATATACATATATCAAATCTACCTTTTTGTTCTTTTCTTGTTCCTTTATTTATTTACATGATTTTGATGGTTAAAATTGAATATTTATATGACTTGGTCTCAGTTTGGCCGGATGTTATGGAGGATAGAGAGAGTGAACGGATGTGAGCGCGAAGACAGTGGTGGTGTGATAAATCTAGGTAATGATCCATGGAGGGTGAAGGAGTATGAGAAGGCCTAATTAATCAAGAGAAAAGAAGGAGAAATATAAAGAAGTATCAAAGGGACTTAACTGGGAAATGGCAGAGTGGTTGCTTAGGCTCGAGCTTCTTTGAGAAGCTCTGGTCATCGCTGGACCACCACAGCAACTGTTTGCAGCTGGGCGGAGACAAAGCTATGCGGACTTGGCTTATCATGGCCAGGGGTCATCACCGGGGGCATGCCGTCATCTTCGCTCCTCGATCGATCCTCCCCCTTTCACGGGGAGGAGGAGAAGGGTTGGGCGGAGCTCTGCGTAAAGCTGGACACCATGGCATGGCGGCAGAGGTGCGATATTTGAAGGTGGGAGGTGACGGTTCTAGTGAGGACGAGCGTGGGTTGAGTGGGAAACATGGAATGAGAGGGAAGGGTACATGGTGGTCCATGATGAACGCGAGGATGAGGGATAATTGGGCTATGCCATGGGATAGTCGGATGATGGAGAGGATGGTGGAGAAAGTGGGGAAAATGGAAAGGGGGAGACGATTTGGAGAGGTGGGTGATGTGGGAGAGGCTTATCCGGATGTGGAAGAAGATGTCTCAGTCGTTGGATCTCGCGATCCAACGACTGAGGAAGGGGCGATCACGAGCGGCTAGGATTAAAGCGGGGATGGCGAGATCAAGCACTAGGATAGTGCCACGTGGTGTGAGGGTAAGAGAGTGGTAACGAATGGTCGAGATGGATTCTGGGCCTTGATCGAAGGGTGTAAGATCAACGGAAAGGACGACGTTTGAGATGAAGAAGATCGGGCGGTGCAAAAGGTAACACGTGGCAGGAGGATGAAGAGACGCGAGCGGATGTCCTTGATGTGATCTAGCAGAAGGATCAGAGGGCCTGGATTGGAGCAGAGATTAACGGTCGTGATGAGGGCGGTACGAGGGAATAGGATGGTGGGGAAGCATGATACGTGGTGATCTGAGGTGAAGGCACTAAAGGACGGTCGTGATTTGATCAGAAGCGGATCGGATGGTGGAAAAATGGGGCGGAAACGTGCAGCATGGATGCGAAGCTCTAGAAGACAATTCAACAGCCGGAGTGCGGAGGGCGAGGGTGTGTGGCTCACGGAGAACGGGCCACGTGGTGCAACCAGAAAGCGCCACGTGGCTCAGTCAGGTTATTCCTACAAAGAAAGTGAATTATGAGGGAGAAGAGGTCGAATTTGGAAAAACTCAAAAGAAGAAAGTTGTAGATCTCGATGAGATCTACAAGTTTCATGTTGACTTAAAACGAAAACGATGTCAAACAAAGGGAGAAATATTTTTGTGAGCAATTTTAAGGGTATAAAAACAAGAAGAACTTTTTGTTTTGTTTTTTTGTATTTTTAATTTATTCTAAGGGTCAGATATAAACAAGGATTTATCTAGTTTTTTATTGACACTTAGTCTAAGATAGGGGGTTAATAACATTGAGTTAAGACCATGAAACTGGGTTTCATCAACCCCCTATACTTAAACTATGCTCGTCCCGAAGCATCTCAAAAATGAATGAGCTGGATTAACCCCCTTGCGCATATATGTACAGGATCAGATCTGTTTAAAAGCTCCCAAATTTGGAGATCAAAACCTTAGAGCTCAACCAAGCCTTAATCAAGAGGCATCCAATTCCTCCAGTTTTCCAGACACTCTCTTGTATACATATAAACTAAGGATATGAACATAAGTGTTGATCGCTATCCCAAGAGTAGAGTCACAACGTCACCCAAGGTCCCGGTCCAAGAAACTTTCCTAAGGACCCAATCCTCAACACTAGGGAATAAATCAAATATTGTGTCCAATCCACCGTCTCTTTAGTTGTCAGACTTAGAAGTGTTGGCGACATGCCAGTTGATGGAGGGTTTCGGATTGTGTCATTTCTTCTCTCCCTCTCATCGGAACAAGGATCCTCTCAAGTGCCTTATTACTCAATGCATATTTTAGGTGTTGATCAGTGTGTCCGTCAAAAGAAGTTGGAGTCGTATGCACTTTTTTCCTAGGAATACATTGTGGTGTGCCTTTTTCGAGTACCTATCATACCTTCTACACCCAGTCTTGTAGCATTTACGATGCAGAGCCTTTTTTTGGTGCAAGCCCGACTCCTTGACCTAAAGCGGTGGTCCAAGTAGACGCTTTGAAATGGTTGGGAGTGCTCACCTTAATTGGAAGCTCTTTGATGATTGACTTTGTGGAATGCGAGCTTTTCTTTCAACAATGATATTTCTTTGCTTTGTATTATTTTGGCTAGCTCCACCACTTTTACCAAGAGTTGGCGCACACTGATCAACAATTTTCTATTATTTCACACCCTGGCACTTAGGTCAATGTCAAGAGATTAGCATAAGAACTAAGTTCTCATACTGTCTAAAAAATGCTGACACTCAGGTTTCATGAAGCCTTCAATGATTTTATCCCATCCTCGAGCATCATCAATTCCAGACTTGCATCCCTCATCTCAGTCCTTCAAGTGAAATTTCAACTCATCTCATTGAGACCCCAGTCATGCATGTGAGGTGTTGATCATATTCTTAAGGTGGGAGACTAAGCATGCAATATAGCAAGCAAATTGGGATAACTAGGAAAATGTGGATATTTAAGTCTAAGACCCTTGATGGTTAAGGCTGGTTAACCTAAAATCTCAAGACCTCTTCAACCCAGTGTTCTCGAACATTTCTGATCCTGTGTGGGAGTGAAAAATGTAGGAGATTTAATCCAACTCCTTCATCCGAATTTTGAATTTTTTTCCAAATTTTTATGAACACTTTAAAAGGCATATTGACTGCCTAAACTCAAATGAGTAGATGCATCTGCTTTCAGCCAGTATAGGTGTAAGTACAGGCCATAGAACGGAACCCGTTGCTTGAGGACGGGGCTATACGCGATGTCCTTTAAACCACCTACTCTGCTAAGGGACCCCTCACTGAAAAGAAGCTACTTATTTGCGTTTAGTAGTCAATTAGACTTTCAAATGATTTTTTTGTTTTTCCAATTTTTATGGATTTTAATTAAAGATAAACACAAGTTAGACTCATCTTCCTTTAAATTGAGAAAATAATTTTCAACACCATGTCACACAAATAAAGATTTTCCAAACATTTTTCAAAAGATTTTTTTTTCAAAATAAGTGAAAACCCGCTTTTTCAAAAATCATTTTCAAAAATATTTTTCTTGAAAATAGTGTAACATAGTATAGAAAAGTTTTGAAAACATTTTGTTCACTTAGTTCAAAAGATTGTGTTTTAGCACAAAAAGTTTTAATTTTTTTGAAAGTTTTCAAAATATAGCTAAAGTACGTATATTGTATATAAGGCATACACACTATACTTAAACGTTGCTATATCCTTATAGCACTAGATGATACAAATCCATAGGTCCATTAAAGTATAAAATAATATACAGGAACTGGGGCGGACACCCCCTATACTTAGGTTAGAAATAACCTAGGTATCAAGGAATGGAAAGATGAGTGAGAAAATCACGAGGACTCAGGTCGCAACTATACTTAGGCTGAGAGTAGACTAAGTATAAAGATTGATAATTGATGTCGAGGGAGACCTGAGGTGAACGAAGAAGTAGGATGGATGTACACATGAGCGGATGAGTCCTCAGAGATGAATAGAGTACCTAAGGTCTAGGGGTGGGTGTCAGAGCAATCATAGCTCAAACAAGCATGCAATACCCTTTGATTTCACTAACTCACACGTGAAACCAACAAGTGTTGGTTAATTATCTTGTTATTTTTATTGGTGAATAAAATATTCTAGTTTAAGTTAGGATCGCGAACCATGTCAAAGAAAACCATCCTACGTAACAAGGGTGTTGCTCTCCCAAAACAATATTTTACTCCATTTTAAGTCAACTTGCATTTAACAGTCTCAATTATTTGCTTAAGGTTATCACTGATTAAATGTGAACAAAAATCAAGAAATAATCGTCTACCGCTCTTTCCCAATTTCCATTAACCTAGATGATCAAGACAGGAAAGGACGTCGAGAAAAAGCCATGCAGTCGATAAAAATCATGATCTAGACTAAGAGAGAAAACATGCCGTGCCTTGAGCAAAATTCGTGAAAACTCAGGCTGAATTTAAAATTCAAATCCACATGTATGCAAGTCGATGAAAAGCCACACCTAAGAAGCTTCAATTAGCGGGGAGGAATGTCTTTTAATTTGGCTAAGTGAAGTGATATTTACGTACATCTTGATTACAGTGTGTCCTACCTACGATCAAACACGTAAAATAAAAATGTGCAAGAAGCTCGAAGAGCCGCGTTCCTGATCCTTGGTCAACACTCAAGTGGGGCGATCCCCACACAACCACCAAGAACTTCGTTCATTTACACGCACGAGTCTTTAATCGAAGACCGTTGTAAAGACGATTATTACAATAACTTCAATAAAAAGCAAGAAACATTTTTTTCTTCTTCTATTTTCACCAAAATTTGCTTCTGCAGCTCCTCGCAGCGGAGAGCACCTGCTCCTCGCCTCCTTGGTCACCAAGGGCCCTGCCACAAAAATAAGAGATAGATATCCATCAAAGAAATTTTAATAATGCATGAGACACGAACAAATTGACCTACAAATTAGAAATAATCACTTAATCAAATAAATAAAAATCCAAATAAAGTAAAAGATGAGTCGTTCCCCGACAACGATGCCATTTGACGAGCCGAAATTTCACCCTCTTAATAATGCAGAATTAACCACTTTATTGTAGCCGGATAAAATCGGGTGTCGTCAAAGACCGCTTTAAATAATGTATCAAATAAAGGAAAAAGCAGACATATTTATTTTTTACTTGGGCAAGCCAAAGGTCGAACTCAGGGACACGAGCTTCTTATGCATTAATTAGATTTTTATTACTTGAATTAAGCGATGAATTAATAAAACATATGTCAAGATGCAATGAGGACACAATGCATAAAGAAACATGTAACTATGCAATTTTTGTTTGATTTTTAACATGCAACAAGATGCAATGAAATGCAATGCGAATATGCCATAAAAATATTGAGCAATTTAAACATTAATTTCGGGCTCAAGTCATTAAGAAAGCTGATTAATTCAGACAAGGCATAAAAATACTACATAAGGGATGCGTGGCTATTAAAATAATACATCAACATTTAGAGTGTCAAAACAAAGATTAAACTATGCCATTAGAAAGAGATTTGAGCTAGCTTCAAAATGAGATCAAAATCAATTAAAATGGAGTTCGCAATCTCTAGTTATTAACAAAGGAAACTACGGGCATAAACGCAAGAAAAACATTAAGATAACTAGCAAACAGGTCCCTAGGAGGGACTAGAATGTAAATACAAATAAGCGCAAGGCCTTCCTTGTAAATTACCCACACACGTGGGGGTATATATGCAATTATTAAAACCCGGAGGGGGTCGAGTGCAAAATACCCCAGGCACGTGGATGACATGTGATGGCAAGACCTATCTGCAACTTGGAGAAGTTACGGGGGCGTCCCTGCAAAATACTAGGCCAGTTACGTGACAAGCACGTGATGGCAAGGTTTAGGTGGCTTGCAGGCTCGGAACTGGCTCGGAGTCGCTTTGATGCTTCAGTTGAGGCTTGAAGAAGGTTCCAGTGCTCTGAGCCTCTAAGTCAGGTGTAGCCTCCCCTCGCTGACACGTGACTGCTGATGGTTGTCCGATCAAGGAGATTTGACGGTGGTTGTAGCTTGCGGTGGGGGGGGGATGACATGGCCGAGTGTGGGTCGTTGGATGAACACTGGGAGTGTCATCCAACAACATCTGGAAGTCCTGGACCTTCGATCTCTACCGTGGAGAGGCGGTGCTAATGATCCTCCGACGAGATGGCTAAAACTCCACCACTCTCCTCGAGGTTCAACGAAGCTTGAGACCTACTCCTGGAAGGTCTGCAACCTTCGTAGTAGTGCGGCAAAGAAGCTAGTCGGACTGGAGGAGGCTGAAGATGTCTCTTCGCTGGAGGTGACTCCCGCGAAAGATGCTTCGACCACAACTCCATCCATTAAAACGAGTACCTGCAACGTTAGTCTACATAGCCGAATCAAATGCTAATTTCGTAGTGGATGAGATGAGGAGTCTGGATGAACAAGGAAGGTGGAGACTCAAGTGCTCCCCCACTATGAAGGCGAAGGAGATGGGTCGGTTTTGGCATGAGGTTATGGAGGATAGAGAGAGTGAACGGATGTGAGCGCGAAGATGGTGGAGGTGTGAAAAATCTAGGGTGATGGTCCATGGAGGGTGAAGGAGCATGAGAATGCCTAATTAATTAAGAGAAAAGAAGGAGAAAATATAGAAAAGGATCAAAGGGACTTACCTGGGCAATGGTGGAGTGGTTGCTTGGGCTCGAGCTGCTTTGAGAAGCTCTGGTCATCGCTGGACCACCACAACAACTGGTGGTAGCTAGGCAGAGCCGGAGCTCCGCGGTCTTAGCCGATCATGGCGACGGGTCATCACCGGAGGCATGTCATCGTCTTCGCTCCTCGATCGATCCTCACCCTGCCATGAGGAGGAGGAGAAGGGCTGGGCAGAGCCCTACGTAAAGGTGGACATTGTGGCATGGTGGTAGAGGAGCGGTATTTGAGGATGAGCGTGTGTTGAATGGGAAACATGGAACGAGAGGGAAGGGTATGTGGTGGCCCACGATGAACGCGAGGATGAGGGATGAACGGGCTACGCCGTGGGATAGTTTGATGATGGAGACGAGGGTGGAGAAAGCGGGGGAAGTGGAAAGGGGGATATGAGTTGGAGAGGTGGGCGACATGGGCGAGGCTTATCAGGAGGTGGAAGAAGATGTCTCAGCAGTTGGATCTCACGATCCAATGGCTGAGGAAGGGGCGATCACGAGCGTCTAGGATTACAGCGGGGATGGCGAGATCAAGCGCTAGGATAGTGCCACGTGGTATGAGGGTAAGAGGGTGGTAACGAATGGTCGAGATGGATTCGAGGCCTTTATCAAAGGGTGTAAGACCAACGGAAAGGATGACGGCTAGGATGAAGAAGATCGGGCAGTGCAAAAGGAGACATGTGGCAGGAGGATGAAGGGACGCAGGCAGACGACCTTGATGTGATCTAGCAGAAGGATCGGAGGGCCTAGAATGGAGCGGAGATGAACGGTCATGATGAGGGCGGTACGAGGGAATTAGATGGTGGGGAAGCATGATACGTGGAGAGCTGAGGTGAAGGCGCTAAAGGACGATCATGATTTGACCGGAAGAGGATCGGATGGTGGAAAAATGAGGCAGCAACGTGCAGCATGGATGCGAAGCTGCAGAAGGCAATCCAACGGCTGGAGGGTGAGGGCACGTGGCTCGCAGTGAACGTGCCACGTGGTGCAACCAGAAAGCGCCACGTGGCCCAATGAGGTTATTCCTACAAAGAACGTGAATTATGAGGGAGAAGGAAGCCGAATTTGGAAAAACTCAAAACATAAAAGTTTTATATCTCGATGAGGTCTACAAGTTTCATGTTGACCAAAAATGGAAACGAGGTCCAACAAAGGGCATAATATTTTTGTGGCATTTTTAAGGGTATAAAAACACTACGAACTTTTGTTTTCTTATTTTTTTGTATTTTTAATTTATTCTATGGGTTAGATATAAACAAGGATTTATCTTGTTTTTTGTTGACACTTAGTCTAAGCTAGGGGGTTAATAACCGTGAATTAAGACCATGAAGCTGAGTTTTCATCACGTATGCATCGCGACAGATCAGGACACATGAGAAGAACTACCCGACACATGACCTTCAATTAGCTGTCGTAGTTTTCGCTTTAAAGATTTGAGACACTACCTCTATGGTATTACTTTTGAAATCTTCACTTATGATAAAAGTTTTAAATATCTATTTGATCAGAAGGAGCTCAATATGAGACAGAGACGGTGGCTAGAGCTATTTAAGGACTATGATTGCACCATCTCCTACCACCCTGGTAAGGGGAACGTCGTAGCAGATGCCCTTAGCAGAAGAACTTATTCACCTGGATTGGTGAGTGCTATCCACTTCTGGGGTTTACTATCAACATTAAGTGAATGGAAACCATTTGATAGTAGTACCGATACTATAACTATTCCTCACCGATACAAACCAGAGATCTAGGATAGAATAAAGAAAGGAATGGAGGTCATCTTAATTTCAATTATAATAAATGGATAATAAGGGAGGCAACCGACACCTAAAAAGAGGGTGGTTGCCCCCCCTTCACTTGATTAAGGTGGACAACGACCTTGTTGGTGGTTTTGCCTTCATTAATAATAGTTATTATATAGGAAAAATGCAACAACTATTATTGCATTTATCTTCACAAAAATAATTCCAAATTTAATTTGTGAACACATCAATCATGCCATTGATAAATATGAATCATATTCATATATCCAACATAATATGTAAATTAGATTTACAATTAATTATTTATTGTAATTCCAATTCACAACAACAAATAATTTGTAATTCTATTTACCATTAAATCTCTCTGGAATATTATAAATCATATTTATAATATACATGACTATTGTGGATAGTGATATCCATATTAATCATATCTTTGATAAATAAATCATTTTAATTCATCTTGGATCTCTATTCTCATGTGCCCAGATAACATGAATCGCATTCACATTATCCACATCTTTGATAATTAAATCAGATTAATTTATCTTAGATAACTCTCCTTACAATATGAATCAAATTCATATTATTCATGAAAATTAAATCACAATTAATTATAAATTTCTCAATACTTAGATTCATAATATCAATAATGAAATTATCCATGAACTATTTCAAGGATAATGTGCTTTCTCCGCATATACCTTGAGATAAGACATGGTGATTATATTGTTCCACGTATACTGACTTGGATATTGAGACCACATCTGAAATCAAGGTCTCGAGGACCTCCCATAGATGTTTGATTAAATCAAAGTCGTATATCTAATCTTCTCATTGTATTTGATTGACATTCAATTCAATGTCCAACATTTGGACTAAGATCAGATCACTTCTCTATTAGAGAAGTCACTAAAATATAGACCTATTTCATCAATCCCTTGGAATGGAAGCGTCATGGTTATACATTCATTTATGATCACATCACCCTCAGGTATTCCAAATACTTGTACATCCTGTATATAGGAAGACTAAGAACAAACTTGAAGTTTTAGATCTATTTAGACTGTCTCCTTCAGGGTTTTATCATTAAGGTTCTCATTATATAATTGGGAGATGGTATCGATCATATACTTTCCAAAAGAATATATCATACCTAGTTATTGATTAAATACTTTCCAAAAGCATATAAAACCTACAAATTCAGTCAAGCTTCCAAAGTGAGGCGATCATGCACGGAATTTTATTCTTCTCAATATCTTATGACTGATCTCATGTCTTCCGGTTCAGTAAATGAACCTATATGATCCCTTTGAGAGATCATATTACTCATATGCCCTTGTATGGACAACAACACACTAGTGTATAGATCTTGATTACATCATCAACCTATTGGTCTACCAAATGTACATACTCATACATATAGTAATACATCTGTCTCCGATCAAAGGATAAGTGCCTATATCGTGACAACATACGACATAGGTCTTTGGTTATCTCGATCTCGTTAAGGGCAAGTCTTTGACCTAACTTATCTAATACTTCTGTATCTATATTCTTATGTAGAGTACCTGCATCAAGAGGTTGGTTTGATATCATCCTTTAGAGAAAGGATTGCTATCTCCTTCTCAGGTTGGATATCCTCTATTAATAATCATTTGACGGTGCTTAATGAGTCCTCAATCTAACTCTTTAGATATTCATCCAAGCACCAACCTCTATTATTCAACAATTGAATCAACAGATATATGATAATTGAGTTGGCCATGGTACATAACCCTAATTGCACTAAGATACTTTTATGCAAATTATTTATTCTTCATTTCAGACCAGGGAATGATATTCACAACAACATTTATTGCATAATGGCTCGCTGTGGGCTCGCATGTCCAACAATCTCCCACAAGCCCAAAGATCCATTAATGGGCTAATCTTTAAACCAACACTCATGTGACAATCATAGGATATTAGAAAAGTATCTAGGTAAGTTGATCAGTCACTCTCTTCCCAAGAGACTACGCCAAGTCCTTTTACGGTACTTGCATATCTACTAATAACAGTCCTCGCATCCAATATGAATGTTGCATCTTATGCAACCAATACTCAATCTTGTATAGTTGTAGTGTCCGTCAAACTACTGCTCAATAATTATTATAATAAGTATCTAATTTCTATTATCCTTATTAGAATGCCCTAATTCCCAGATATCTCTATCTCCTAAGGTATCTTCAGTTAAGACCCTTTAGATCACTATCTATAAAGTCTTAAGTTCTAGAAGATAAGATCTTGAGATCACTATCTCTTAGTCTTTTCATCTTAGAAGATATCGTTATTATTGCAATCGAGTGTTTTATATCCTTAGTAGGATTAGTAACAGTTTACTACTCCCAATGCATGGTAGACATCTGCCTTTTGTACATATCTAGCATACACTGAGCTTTCCAAAGTTGATGTATTAGGGCAAATAGCTTTGGTATTCACATCCTCAACTCTTTGAGGTGTTGTCCCTTTAGATAGGTCAGTGCCATATCTTAAGGAAAAGAAGCCTTTCTTGGAATTTTCCAGAAAATGAAAATGTCCAAGGAGTATCACTAATGTGATGGTACCAATACCCTATTTTCTTTGATTTTGAATAACTTCAGAACTATGATCTAAGAGGTATCCTTGAGATCATATCTCAAGGTAAGGAATAGCCAGTCTAGAAAACACTTATTATTATCCTTATATCATTCTAAATGATTAGGATATCATCTACATTTAGCATGATGAACACAATGGTACTCCCCCTAAGATTCACACAGTTCGTTAAGATTCTATCTGAAATCATAACATTTATAATTTCATCAAATCTAATGTTCCTGCTACAAGAAGCTTATTTGAGTCCATAGATGGAGTTCTTCACTTGCACACCTTGATTTTCCTCAACCATGAAGCCCTGGGGATACTTCATATGAATATCCTCAGAGAGCTATTCATAGAGGAATGCAATCATGACTTCCATCTTGAAGATGTCATATTCAAGTTGTGGAGCTATAGTTAGCAATAATCTGATGACTTTAAGCTTGGTCATTGAAGAGTAAGTCTCATCGCAAGCGATGTCTTTTCTTCGTGTGTATCTTGAGGATGCGAGGTGTGCTTTGAAGGTCTCTACCTTCTCATCAGGTTCCCTCATTGAAGATCCGTTTATACCTTAACGGTTCTTACCTATAGATGAAACCCAATTTCATTGTCTAAATTCGCAGATATTAACCCCCTAGCTTAGACTAAGTGTCTATAAAAGCCAGATAAATCCGTGTTTATATTAGAGTCATGGAATAAATCAAAAATACAAAAAATAGCAAAACTAAAAATTGTAGTGTTTTCAGGCCTTTAAAAACACTCGTAAAAATATTTCTCCTTTCATTTGACCTCATATCCGATTTTAGTCAACACAAAACTTTTAGATCTTATTGAGATCTACAACTTTCATGTTTTGAGTTTTTTCAAATTCGGCCTCCTTCTCCTTCATATTTCACATTCTTCTTTTGAATAATTTGATTGGGCCACATGGTGCCTTACAGTTGCTCCACGTGACCCGCCTCCTTGTCTGCCACGCGCCCTCCACTCAACGCCGTCCGATCATCCCATTCCCCTCCAGATTGCCTTCGTCCATTCTCGCTCTTTTCTCAACCCTTCGATCAGTCCTCTGATCACATCTCATCCATCCGCACCCGCCTTCATCTCATAGTACCACGTGTCTTCCCCTACGCCAGATGATCGTCTCCTGATATTTCCATCTCTATCGCTCATTCCCGCTTTGATTTCAATCCTTTGATCCACATCTTACTTCACATCTAGACCGTTCTCCAGCGCCCTTCTCTCAATGTGACACACGGCTCTATCCTAGCCTTAGATCTCGCCTCACGGATCTGATCTGGGCCTCTCAAACACGTGTGTCCTCAGCCATTGGATCGTGGTATACAACGATCGAGACATCTTATCCTACTCCGGAGCCGCCCCTCACTCACGCTCTCCACCTCGCACGCCATTCGTGCCCTTTCCATTTTCCCTGCCTCTTCCGTCATCTTCTCCACTTACCAACTACCTAACAACGAGGCCCCATCTTCCCTCATCCTCGCGAGCAGCCACTCCCTCCATGATTCCCTCTACTATGCTCCATATCATACCCTCAAAGCACGTTGGCCCTAACTGGAACCGCTACACCCATCCTTTAAATACGTCATCTCCGGCTGCCTACACCTTTGTCCACCTTTACGAGGGGCTAGGCCCAGCCCTCCTCCACATCCCTATGACGGGGGGGGGATGTCATTGATTGAGTGAAGATGACCTATGCCTCCGGTGAAGACCTGTAACTTTCGCAATTGTGTCGCGGTAGCTCAGCCCCGCTCAAGCTCCGAGGCCGAACGACCTCGACATGCGAAGTCCCCGAGCTTCTTCATGAAGCTCAAGCCCAGGCCATTCGCTCCGCCATTGCCCAGGTAATCTTTTCGATGCTCCTTTGCATTTTTCTTTAATTTCTCTGATTTTATTAGCCTCCTCTAAACCACATTTCCCTCCATTAACCATCGATTAAGCTTCATCACACCACCATCTTCCACGCATGCCCTTCAGATCACCTTTTCCTTCTTTCACAAACCCAGACCACTCCACCGCCTATCTACTCCGAGCTCGTGGGAGAAGAGATCTCAGGCCACCGCATTCTTCGCCCACAAGGCCTGCCAATCCACCCATTTTTCATGTACTTGTGCTTCGGCTATTGGTACACTAACATTGCATGACCACTCTTCAATTTACCGGAGCTTGATCGGAGCAGCCTTTACGAGTTGCGTCTCCGGTGTCCACGCATCACCCGAGTCTTCTAGGTGCCTCATCTTCTCCGCCGAGCATCCATGTTTCTATCTGGATATTCCGGAGTGACCGGGGACCTTCACTGAGCACGCTAGAATGTGGCGAAGCTAGGAGGATGTCGTCAGAGCACAACCATCGTCATCGCAAGAGGCGGCGGAGACAATGAACCCACGAAGTAGTTACCACCCAATCTCTAAGATCGAATGGCCATCAGAGAGCCACGTCTCTTCCCCGACGTCATACAGCCACCGTTAGATGTCGAAGATCAGAGAGCCGAAGTTAGGCCACGTCGACTCATCCGCAAGCTTCAGCCACCATTCGATAGCCGTGATCTGATGGACCTCAGACATCCACATGTCGGGTCTCGAGCCTCAACACCAGGTCTACAAGCTCGGTACCCCCGAGCCACAATTGAGCCTCCCGAATCACGATCTGAAGCTAAGCCGACATCTGAGACTCGTCCGAGCCTATGCGCCAGCCGAGCCTAGCCCTGCATGTGCCTTGTGACGTGCACGTGGGGAAATTTACAGGGAGGTCCTCCGAGCTTCTACATATTCTAAATGGGTCCTGCTAGCAAGTGCAATCCACATGCACTAGGGGTATTTTGCATCCAAACCCTCGCGGGTTTTAATAATTGCAAATATACCCCCACGCGTGTGGGTAATTTACAGGGAAGGCCTTACACAAAATTTATTTACATTTTAGTTCGTTTCAGGGACCTGTTTGCTAGTTACTTTTATATTTTTCTTGCATTTATGCCCCTGGTTTGTTTATTGCATATCTTGAGCATCCGAGCTCAATTAGAGTTGATTTTGCTCTTGTTTTGAAGCTATTTTAATTCTCTTTATAATGGCATAACTGTTGTTCTATTTTGGCACTTTTTAATTTGTAGACTAAACCTAATCATCTAGTGTCATTTGTTCAATGATTTTCATGCTATTGGGTAGCTTGTAAATGAAAATGGCTTCACAACCCCTTTCTAAAATTGACTACTATTTATTGCTCCTTACTTATGTATAATTCGGGCATATTTTCGTTATTCTCATTTTGCATTTCCTTCCATATAAAAAAGCCAATAAAATTGCATATCTTCACGTGTCTTTCTACATTGTTCGTGTCTTATGCATTCATTGACCTATGAACTTTAAATTCAACAATCAGTTTAGGTAATAAGAGTCTAAATAATACTTAAGAGGCTCGTGTCCCTGAGTTCGACCTTGGGCTTGCCCAAGTAAAATAAAAATTTCTGCTCAATATTAATTGATATATTAATTAAAGTGGTTTTTGATAGATCCGATTTTACCCGACTATAACGAAACTTTTAACTCTACATAATTAAAAGGGTAAAATCACGGTAAATCAAATCGCGTCATTGCTGGGGACACTACTCATCTTTTGTTTTGTTTGGATTTTTATTTATTTGATTAAGTGTTAATTTTTAATTCATAGGTCTGTTGGTCATGCATTTTAATTGTTAATTTTTTAGATTGTTATCTAACGTTTGTTTTTGTGGCAGGGCCCTTGGTGTTCAAGGAAGTGAGGATCAGGATCTCCTCACTACGAGGAGCCGTAGAAGCAGACTTGTGAGATAAATCGAAGAAAAAAACATTTCTTGCATTTTTATTCAATTTCATGTAATAATCATCTTTAAAGCACTCTTCGTTCGAAGACTCACGCATGTAAATGAACGATGTTCTCTGTAATTGTGTGGGGATCGCCCCACTTAAGTGTCGACCCACGATTAGGCATGTGGGTCTTTGAGCCAATTTTACATTTTATTTTTTGTGTTTGATCATAGGTAGGACACACTTTAATTTTAAAAGCACATAGACATCGCTTCACTTAGCCAAATTAAAAGATGATCTTCCCCGCTAATAGAAGCATGTTAAGTGCGATTTTTCATCGACTTGCATACATATTTGCTTTTTAATTCAGTCCAAAATTTCACGAATTCTGCTCACGACACTGCATGTTTTCTCTCATAGCATAGGTCATGAATTTATCAACTGCATGTCTTTTCTCAACCTCCCTTCCTGCCTTAATCACCTAGGTTAATGGAAAATGGGAATGAGCGGTAGACGGTGATTGCTTGATTTATGTTCACATTTAATAAGTGATAACCTTAAGAAAATAATTGGGGCTGTTAAATGAAAGTTGACTTAAAATGGAGCAAAATATTGTTTTGGAAGAGCAACACCCTTGTTATGTAGGACGGTTTTCTTTGACATGATTCTAAATCCCTACGTAAACTAGAATGTTTTAATCAGTAATAAAAATGACAAGATAATTAACCAACACTCGTTGGTTTCACGTGTGAGTTGGTGAAATCAAAGGGTATTGCATGTTTGTTTGAGCCTTGATTGCTCCGACACCCTCCATTCATCTCTGAAGATTCATCTGTTCATGTGTACATCCATCCTACTTCTCCATTCACCTCAGGTCTTCCACAACATCAATTATCAATCTTTATACTTAGGCTACTCTCAGCCTACGTATAGTGGGACCTGAGTCCCCGTGATTTTCTTACTCATCTTTCCTTGCCTTGATACTTAGGTTATTTCTAACCTAAGTATAGAGGGAGTCCTACTCAGTTCCCATATATTTTTTCTGTACTTAAATGGAACTATGGCTTTATATCATCTAGTGCTATGAGGACATAACAGAGTTTCAGTATAGGGCGGTATACCATATATACAGTATATGTACTTTAGCAATATTTTGAAAAAATTTGAAAAATTCAAAATTTTTTGGGCTAAAGTATAATCTTTTCAACTATGTGGACAAAATATTTTCAAAGTTTTTCTATACTAATTTACACTATTTTCAAGAAAAATACTTTTAGAAAATGAATTGGAAATTGGGTTTCACTTGTTTTGAAAAATTGTTTGAAAAATGATTGGAAAAATTTATTGGTGTGACATGGTGTTGAAATTGTTTTCTTGATTTTTCAAGGAAGATGAGTCTAACTGGTATTCTAACTTTAATAAAAAATTCATAAAAATGAGAAAAACCAAAAGTCATTTGAAAGTCTAATGGACTACTAAACGCAAATAAATAGCCGCTTTTCAGTGAGGGTTTGCCCTTAGCATAGTAGGTGGTTTAGTGGACACATGTATGGTTCGATCCTCAAGCAATATGTTCCGTTTTACGGCCTGTACTTACACCAATACTTGCTGAAAGCAGATGCAACTACTCATTTGAGTTCATGCAGTCATTAGATCTTTTAAAGGTCTATAAAAAATTCAAAACTTGGATGAAGGAGTTGGATTAAAACCCCTACATTCTCACTTCCACACATGATCAGTGATGTTCGAGAACACTCGATTTGAAAGATCTTGAGATTTTAGGTTAACCAACCTTAGCCATCAGGGTATTAGACTTAATTATACACATTTCCCTAGTTTTCTAGATTCGCTTGCTATATTGCTTGCTTAGTCTCCAGCCTTAAAAATATGATCCATACTTCACATACACGACTGCGATCATGATGAGATGAGTTGAAATTTCACTTGAGGGACTGGGATGAGGGATTCAAGTTTGGATTTGATCTAATGATGCTCGTGGATGGGATAGAATCATTAAAGGCTTCATGAAATCTGAGTGTCAGCATTTAAGCCAGTATGAGAACATGGTTCTTGTACTATCTCTTGACATTTACCTAGTGCTAGGGTGTGAATAAAATAAAAAAATGTGTTGATCAGTGTGTGCCAACTCTTGGTAAAAGCAGCGCAACTAGCCAAAAATAATACAAAGCAAAGAACTATCATTGTTGAAATTAAAGCTCTCATTCCACAAAGTCAATCATCAAAGATCTTCCACAAAAGGAGAGCGCTCCCAACCATTTCAAAGTGTCGACATGGACCACTGCTATTAGGACATGGAGTTGGGCTTGCACTAAAAAAGGGCTCTGCATCGTAAATGCTACAAGTCTGGGTGCAGAAGGTATGATAGGTACTCAAAAAAGGCACACCCCGGTCTATTCCCCGGAAAACAAGTGCAGACGACTCCAACTTCTTTTGACGGGCGCATTGATCAACACCAAAAATATGCGTTGAGTAATAAGGTACTTTAGAGGATCCTTATTCCAATGAGAGGGAGAAAAGAAATAACACAATCCTAAACCCTCCATCAACAGGCCTGCCATCAACACTTCTAAGTCTGACAACTAAAGAGACGGTGGATTGGATGCAATATTTGATTTATTCCCTAGATTTGAGGATTGGGTCCTTAGGTGAATTTCTTGGACCGGGACATTGGGTGACGTTTCGATTCTATTCTCATGATCATGATCAACACTTAATATCATATCCTTAGCTTATATGTATACAAGAGAGAGTATAGAAAATTAGAGGAATCGGATGCCTCTTGATTAAGGTTGGGTTGAGCTCTGAGATTTTGGATCTCTAAAATTGTGAGTTCTTGAACGGATATGATCTTGAACGCACATGCATAAGGTGGTTAATCCAGCTCATTTATTTTTGAGATGCTCGGGGACACGCATAGTTTAAGTATAGGGGGTTGATGAAACCCGTTTCATTGTCTTAATTTGCAGATATTAACCCCCTAGCTTAGTCTAAGTGTCAATAATAACCAGATAAATCTGTGTTTATATCAGAGTCATGGAATAAATTAAAAATACAAAAAATAGTAAAACTAAAAATTGTAGTGTTTTTAAGCCTTTAAAAACGCTCGTAAAAATATTTCTCCCTTCATTTGACCTCATCTCCGTTTTTGGTCAACATGAAACTTGTAGATCTCAACGAGATCTACATCTTCATGTTTTGAATTTGTACAAATTCGGCCTCCTTCTCCTTCATATTTTACATTCTTGTTTTGAATAATTTGATTGGGCCACGTGATGCCTTCTGGTTGCGCCACATGACCCCCCTCCTTGCATGCCACGTGCCCTCCACTCAACGCTGTCCGATCATCCCATTCCTCTCCAGATCACCACCGTCCATTCCCTCTCTTTTCTCAACCCTTTGATCAGTCCCCTGATCACATCTCCTCCATCCACACCTGCCTTCATCTCATAGCGCCACGTGTCTTCCCCTATGACACACAATTGTCTCCTGATGTTTCCATCTCTATCGCTCATTCTCGCTTTGATTTTAGTCCTTCGATCCTCACCTTACTTCACATCTAGACCGTTCACCAACGCCCTTCTCTCAATGTGACATGTGGCTCTATCGCAGCCTTAGATCTTGCCTCATGGATCTGATCTGGGCCTCTCAAACACGCCTTGTCCTTAGCCATTGGATCGTGATATACAATGGCCGAGACATCTTCTCCTACCTTGGGATCTACCCCTCACCCACATTCTCCACTTCGCACACCATCCACACCCTTTCCAATTTCCTTGCCTCTTCTGCCATCTTCTCCACTCGTCAACTACTCCACGACGAGGCCCCATCTTTGCTTATCCTCACGAGCAGCCACTCCCTCCATGATTCCCTCTATTACGCTCCATATCATCCCCTCAAAGCAAGTCGGCCCTCGCTGGAACTGCTACACCCATCCTTTAAATACGTTGTCTCCAACCGCCTACACCTTTGTCCACCTTTACAAGGGGCTAGGCCCAACCCTCCTCCACCTCCCCGTGAAAGGGGGAGGTGCTATTTATTGAGAGAAGATGACCTATGCCTCTGGTGAAGACCCGTAGCTTTCACGGCTGCATCGCGGTGGCTCAGCCCTGTTCGAGCTCTGAGGCTGACCGACCTCGACGTGCGAAGACCCCTAGCTTGTCCAAGAAGCTCAAGCCCAGGCCATTCACTCCGCCATTTCCCTGGTAAGCTTTTCGATCCTCCTTTGTATTTTCCCTTTAATTTCTCTAATTTTATTAGCGTCCTCCGCACCAGATCACCCTCCATTAACCATCGATTAAGCTTCACCACGCCACCATCTTTCACGCACGCCCTTTAGATCACCTTTTCCTTCTTCCGCAAACCCGGACCACTCCGCCGCTCATCTCCTCCGAGCTCGTCCGAGAAGAGATCTCATGCCACTGCATTCTTCCCCCACAAGGCCTACCATTCCAGCAATTTTTCATGTACTTGTGCTTCGGCCATTGGTACACTAACATTGCAGGACCACTCTTCAATTTGCCAGAGCTTGATTGGAGCAGCCTTTGTGAGCTGCGTCTCCAGTGTCTAAGCGTCACCTGAGTCTTCCATGTACCGCATCTGCTTTGCCAAGCATCCACGTTTCTATATGAATATTCCAGAGTGACCATAGGCCTTCACTGAGCACGCTAGAATGTGGCGGAGCTAGGAGTATGTCGCCAGAGCACAACCAACACTTCCCTAGTAGGAGATGGAGACGATGAAACCCACGAAGCAGTTACCATCTGATCTATAAGATCGGACAACCATCCGAGAGCCACGTCTCTTCCCTGATGTCATACAGCCACCGTCAGATGTTGAAGATCGTAGGGCCGAAGTTAGGCCACGTCGACTCATCTGCAAGTTTCAGCCACCATTCGATCGTCGTGATCTGATGGACCTCAGGCATCCATGTGTCGGGTCTCGAGCCTCAACACCAGGTCTACAGGCTCGGTACCCTCGAGCCACAACCGAGCCTCCCGAAGCACGATCCGAAGCTAAGCCGACATCCGATACTCCTTCGGGCCTATACGCCAGCCGAGCCTAGCCTTGCACGTGCCCTGTCACGTACGGGCATTGAAATTTATAGGGAGGTCCTTCGAGCTTCTATATATTGCAAATGGGTCATGTTAGCATGTGCACTCCACATGCACGTGGGGTATTCTGCATCCCAACCCTCACGGTTCTAAAAATGGCTAATATACCCCTACGCATGTGGGTAATTTATAGGGAAGGTCTTGCGTAAATTTTATTTACATTTTAGTCCCTCCCAGGGACCTGTTTGCTAGTTACTTTTATATTTTTCTTCCATTTATGCCCCTGGTTTGTTTATTGCATATGTTGAGCATCCAAGCTCCGTTTGAGTTGATTTTGGTCTTGTTTTGAAGCTATTTTAATTCTATATCTAATGGTATAACTATTGTTCTATTTTGGCACTTTTGATTTTTTTGACTAAATCTAATCATCTAGCGTAATTTATTCAATGATTTTCGTGCCATTGGGTAGCTTGTAAATGAAAATGGCTTCATGACCCTTTCTGAAATTGACTACTATTTATTGCTCCTTTCTTCTGTATAATCTAAGCATATTTTCATTATTCTCATTTTGTATTTCCTTGCATAAAAAAAGCCAATAAAAATTGCATATCTTCACGTGTCTTTCTGCATTATTCGTGTCTTATGCATTCACTGACCTATGAACTTTTAATTCAACACTTAGTTTAGGTAATAAGAGTCTAAATAATACTTAAGAGGCTCGTGTCCCTAAGTTCGACCTGTTGCTTGCCCAAGTAAAATAAAAATTACCACTCAATATTAATTGATATATTAATTAATGTGATTTTTGATAGATCTGATTTAACCTGACTACAACGAAGCTTTTAAATCTACATAATTAAAAGGGTAAAATCACGGTAAATCACCTGTATAGGTGGATCCTCGAGGGTCCATATACAACAATTGTATATGAATTCTACTTTAGACATTTATTGCGAACATCCATCATTCTGTGACATGATCTTCAGAAGCTTCATCATATGATGTTCGATCGTTGTTAGATTTCTATGACACATGGAACCCATCATCAAACTCATTCGAAGAGATATTAGCGTCTCATCTTTAATTGTCCTTTTAGTTTCTAACTTTAGGAGCCTCATTATATTCTCAAGATTAAATCAGTTCCTTCACTTCACTTTTCATCTTGATTCTCAAGAGAGTCATCCTCTAAAAATCATATCCTTAGAGATGAGATCTTTTAAGAATATCAAGGTCATAATGTAGGTATCCAATACCATCCTTTATTTTCCTAATGAAATAGCACTCTTTGGTGCTAGATTCCGGCTTACTTGCATCCATGACAAAGTTATGGACCAAGCAACCCTAAATCCTTAAGTGCCCAACACTAGTCTAGGTTACACACCATTGTTTATGAGGGTTCATGGGTTTAGATGCGTGGAATCTTATTAAGGATATATATAGTAGTTTATACTACATATACACCAAGAAACTAAGAGATATTTATGCTAAGATTCATCATTGATCAAATCATGTCACACATGATCCAATTGCATCTACCTAGAACTCTATTGACTTTAGGTGTATTAGGAGGAGCGAGATATGAATGATATTCCTTTATCCACAAGTTATTCCTTGTATTAATCTAATAGGTACTTTCTACCTTGATTAGATGAAATTCTTTCATATTCCTTCAAACTTTGGTTCTAAAAAAAATTGTGAAATCTTTGAACATTTCAAAGGTTTCTAAGGTGAAGGGAAGAAATATCATATCACAAATAATCATCGAATGATATCACATATCATCAATGTTTATTATGATATAGATGATATGCATACATCAATATGTATGAGATCTTGAATACCTTGACATCTTATACCATTCTTGGAGAAGGTTGCATTGGACAATTTCTAATTTAAATACAATATTCACAGGTATGTAAGATTTGAAATTTTAGACATTCGAAAGCTTTATCTCTTACTCGTCCATTGATCTCATCAAAAGACATAGGTCCAAGGCTTGATGCCAGATCATTTTCAAATGATCTTCATCCTCCCATTGATCTTTTAGGGTTTAATTTTAGGTATTACAAATGTTAATGAAACAATCACTAATTTTCTAAATTAGTAGAGTCCTCCAGATGTCAGATTACTATCTGATACATATCCATCATCACTCTTTATGATAGGTCTATTCCAGAATTCTTGTTCATTTCGAACATTTCGAAATAAACGATGAGTGTATTCTAATATCTAGGTCATAGAGACATTCTTTAAGACTAAGGGCTCTCCCACTGAAAATATGAAGTCTATCAATCCAATAGAGATTTTTGAAACAATTGCATCTATATCCATACGGATCACTAGTAAATCTTAAGTCAAATTTTCCAGTCTTCTAAAACATATGAAACCAATTGCAAGTTTTATTAGAAGAATGAGATACAATTATCAGACTTTGATCATATCAAATAAGAAAGTCAATTTCGATGATTATATGTAGATTATTGTGATGCACTATGGGAGTCCCCATGGATCCTAGATACTCATATAGTCATATTATCAATACATCAGCTTATTACAGTATTGGCATTCATCCAACTCTTTTGATGTCATATGTATGGAAACTATAGAAGTACAATCAACTGTTTGACTTTCCTTCTATGTTTGTCTGACCCATGCTTCCACTGTGCTCCCTTCATCTATAAACAACCATTGCTTAAGACAAAGGATCTCTTATGTTGAATTCAATAGTATTTCGACATTTATACATGCTTCATTCAATTCATACAATATGAATATTATGAAGTTTCATGAATGACTTGAGTATAGACAGTAGAATGATGACACTCATTGTGTCTACATCTATCTAAACTCTAAAAGACTTTAGTTCAGGTAGGTACTCAAAAATTTTGAGTACATCATCTCTTATCGAGCCACCATTCTGCATAATGGAGTGAACCATGTCATTCATGATTAAAAGTCGAGAGCACATATGCTTGCAAGAATATCTTCTTCGGTTTATAAACGGATTATTTGACAACTACAATCATCATCGACATGTCACTTTTGAAGTACATACGATGAGAGATCAAGACTATAGAGACATACAAACCCTAGGTTGTTGTCCTATAATCTATTTAATTGTCATTGCTCATTATTATTAGGGAAACTTGCACATTGCAACCACATACATTATGTGTCTAATTGCAAGTAAAATATCTTTATCGTGGATCCAATCCATATATTGTACTAGTTATTATTTAGTATAGTTTTGAGTCGGTTTAATGAGGATTATCTGAAATAAGATAATTTGAATAAATATATACAATGATATATTTTAGTTTGATTTAAGAATTTTTATATCAAAGTTATTATGCCTTGTCAAAACTGGAAGTTCATTCCCTTAATCACTTTCAATGTAAGAGAAATACTTACCATTATATCTCAAACAAGATCTGGGATCTCCTTTCTTATCTTAGTCACGTTCCAATAATATGAGAACATGTAACTCAGATAAAAAGAAGTGGGAACACATTCCGCCTTGCAAGTTCAACTTGCATTCCCAATTCGTTCTTTAACACCCGAGCCCACCACCCCTAAGGTGATGTTGACATGTTTTGAATTGAACCAACCGTCAACAGAATTAGAACTCGCTATGCACAATCTAATATCACCCCAATAAATATGAAGACATGATATTGGGGTGACTACGCATACGACCTTAATCTTTTGAGAAGAAAAGAACCCGATCCAGATGCGCTTGTATGCTAGAGCTGTCACTTCGGACAGGCATCTCCGACATACAATCCCTGGCGACAGAACCCTTCACCTTGACGGGAGACCATGGATGTCGCTTATGTGATCTTCCATATCATGTTCAAATTCTAAATAATTATAATGAATCATATTCAAATAAATAATTCTTTCAAGGGAAATAACAAATCTATTCATAATAGAATAATTTAATTTTAATTGGATTATAATTAATATAATTATATTAAATTAATGATCCAATTAATATCAAATAAATAATGTTTATTGTTACTTTAAATATGGTATTATCTAAAATACGTATTATTCGAATTTTAATAATTAGAAAAATACATCATGATCCCTTCAAGCATTATCCCTTCCTTACCCGTAGTCATGGCCAATACCGACATGAGTGGGACAGATAGCTCACGGAGCAACCTGCTACCCCAACACTCCTCGACTAGACACCATATCCGCCTCAGGTCAGGATAATGCCAATTGATCACATTATACTTGAGATGATATTTAGTCTTTCAACGGAAGTTATATCATATAATAATAATAATAATGAAAACTATTTTGATTAATATTATACGGAGATTTGCTAAACAAATCTCCAATCCTATACAAGCAACTTTGCTTGGTTTAATTGTTGTAACCAATTGTAATCAAGATCAATTATCTTATCATTTTGGTTATTGCAAAAGTCATTTAAGGAAATAATTATTATCAAATATTTCTTAAATATTTATCCATAATCATTTCAGGAAATCAAACCATTTGATTTCATCAAATTCTTAATGGCAATCATAAGATTCTTGATTATGAAAGTAATTTTCAATAGTGACCCTCACTTACTAAAATGAACATATTTCGATAAATTTAAATCTAAATCAAGAAAAATATTTTTCTATTATTTGTTAATTTGATTTGTAACAGAACCCAATGATATGCATGAATTTATAGGTGTTTCAAAAACATAATTAACTCTTTAATTACGTTAGTATTCGCTATCCTCGAAACAATGGATACATGTTCATTGAAATGATTATAACTTGATCAATCGGATTCCAAATCGTGCAAACTCAAACCCCACTATTTTTTTATTTAACGAGGAACATTATCCATTGATAATTTTGTGTTTAAAAACTTTTAAATAGAGAATAAAAGTCACACAAATACGGCTGCGTGAACAAAATACGATAAAATTTCAAACAAGAAAAAATTGCCCAAGTTATCTTAGGTTTATGGATCGTATCCAAAACCTCCAACCTTGCTCTGATACCACTTTAAGGATATGGGAATATCCTTAAGCACATCATGGAAGTGTGAGGATCAAATGGTATGCGATCAAGAGCAACTAGTCACACTAGTTGCTCGAGACAGCTGAATTTAAAAAAAAATCACACCAATGAATCCACATGATATAAGAACATTTCACCGATCATATCATCTAAACCATAAAAAAGTATTATATTTACCTCTTGAAGCATGGTTGTGATCGAGTCTCTAAACGAAGAGACCTCCTATCTCAAGTTCGATGAAACAGAGGAGACGCTTGCGAGCGTGTTGACGAGACGTGTGCTCCTCACAATCCATGTTGATGAACCAAGCGGCGAATCTCCTGATTCTAACACACGAGAAAGACATCTTCTTCATGAGAGAGCCTGCACCGTAGGAGATGAAGATACACGAGCAGACAATCCGATAGAATAACAACGATGTTGCGACGATGGCGACTCTCTAGGGCTCCATGGTGGACGACCACAATGAGAGAGAGAGAGAGAGAGATTTGGCGTGTAGAGAGAGATATGGAGAGAGTTTAATTCATCTTGGAATTATTAGTGTACTATAAAAGGAGAGGGCTACCCTTCCTGTTATACTTGTTGGATGTATATGGATCTCAATCCATGTGCCGTATGAATCCAACGGTTTAGATTAAGAGGTTATTAATTAGTGCCATTTTTTTGCTACAAATTTGCAACAACAAATTTAATTAAAATAAATTAATTAATCCCTTTATCAATATACAAATTAATTCATTTTAATTTCAATTGTAATAAATAGATAATATGGAAGGCAACCACCACCCTCCCCCCTTTGATTTGGTCATGTTGGACGACCACCTTGTTGGTGATTTTACCTTCCTTAATATATATTTATTATATAGGATAAAATGCAACAACTATTATTGCATTTATCTTCACAAAAATAATTCCAAAATAAATTTGTGAAAGCATCAATCATGTCATTGATAAATATGAATCATATTCATATATCCAGCATAATATGTAAAATAGATAAATCTCTATGAATCCAATTCACAACAACATATAATTTATAATTCTATTTACAATTAAATCTCTCCATCATATTATAATTCATATTTATAATATCCATGACTATTGTGGATAGTGATATCCACATTAATCGTATCTTTGTAATTAAATCATATTTAATCATCTCAGATCTCTATTATCATGTACCTAAATGACTTGAATCACATTCACATTGTTCACATGTTTGATAATTAAATCACATTAGTTATCTCAAATAACTCTCCTTATAATATGAATCAAATTCATATTATTCATGATAATTAATCACATTAAATTATCAATATGTCAATGCTTAGATACACAATATCAACAATGAAAATATCCATGAACGCTTTCAAAGATAATGCGCTTTCTCCACGGATATTTGGAGATAAGGACATGGTAATTGTATTGTTCCACGCATAGTGACTTGGATATTGAGATCACATTTCAAATCTAGATCTTGGCGACCTCCCATAGATGTTTGATTAAATCAAAGATGTAGATCTAATCTTCTCATTGTATCAGAATCACATTCAGATCAATATGATCATATCACTTCTCTATGAGACGACTCACTAAAATCCAGACCTATTTCATCACTCTCTCGGAATGGAAGCGTCATGGAAATACAATCGTTTATGATCACATCACCCTCAGGTATTCTTAATACATGTACATCCTGCATACTGGAAGACCAAGAATAAACCCGAAGTTTTAGATCTATTTATAATGTCTCCTTCAGGGTTTTATCATTAAGAATCTCATTCGATCATTGGGAGTTGGTATCAATCATATACTTTCCAAAAGCATATATTATACCCAGGTATTGATAATTTACTTTCTAAAAGAATATTTCAAACCTACAAATTCAATCAAGCTTTCAAAGTGAGACGACCGTGTAGGGAATTTGATTCTTTCCAATATCTCATGAGTGAGCTCATGTCTTGTGATTCTATAAATGAACCTGTATAATCCCTTTGAGAGATCGTATTACTCATAGGCTCTTGTATACACAACAGCATGCTAGTGTATAGACTTTGATTAGGTCTTCAACCAATTGGTCTACTAATGTACATACTTAGACATATAATAACACATCTGTCTCTACTCATAGGATGTGTACCTATATCTTGACAGCATACAATATAGGTCTTTGGTTCTCTTTGACCTAACTTGTCTAACACCTCTGAATCTCTATTCCTCTGAATCTCTATTCCTATGTAGAGGACCTGCATCAAGAGGTCAGTTAGATATTAGCCTTTAGAGAAAGGATTGCCATCTCCTTCTCAGGCTGGAGATCCTCTCTTAATAGTCATTTGACGGTGCTTGCATGAGTCCTCAATCTAACTATTTAGATATTCATCCAAGCACCAGCCTCAAAGATTCAACAATTATATCAACATCTATATGATCATTGAGTTGGCCATTGTACATAACACTAATTGTGCTAATATACCTATTATGCAAATTATTTATTCTAAGTTTCACACCAGAGAATGATATTCACAACAACATTTTTTGCACAATGGCTCATCGTGGCTCACATGCCCAATATCTTGCATACCCATGTGAAGCGAAGTCAGCTTTTCAACATTTGCTGATAAGAGAGAGCAACATGAGAGGACCGAGACAGATTTATAGAAGAATGCCCTTTTGTACTTTTATTTTTATTTTAATTTGTAATTTATGTATGATAGAGACATCTACAATTTGTAATAACTTGATCTCTTAGGACATTTCGACATTCTGAGGTCCATTGCCCATGTGATTGTTCACTTGGTGGCCTCATCAGTTTTCCGTAGTTTCCTGTATTCTTTTTATTTATTTCCCGTGTTTTGAGTTTTTTGCCTTTCTTTTTATTTGTTATGTGTTTGAGCCCTAGTTTAGGATTGCTGGCTCTATTGTCTAAAGTCCATAGCCTTAATTATTGCATGTACCTATAGATTCTATGCTTTGACTTTTATAAGTTAATTGTTGATTACATAGATTTGGAACAGAGCGCCGAGAGAGGCTCGATACAGCGGTAGCAGACCCGTTGTGGTAGGCATCGAAGAGTTACCAAAACCAAACATTTGGGTTCCACTTCTGAGTAGTAAGCATAAGTTCTTCACAATAATAGCAATTCCTATATTGAGGTGATTTAATTGGCTTTGCATTTGCATATAAAGTAGGTTTCAATTCTGTTTAGCATCCTATATGAAGAGAGCTGGAAGTAAGGTGAGCATCTCTATCGGAGCATACATCAAGTATTTCCACTTGCATTGCTTTTCCAATCTCTTCCTCTTATTTTTGTCACCATAGGATACTAAAGGAATTCAAACCTCGTTAGGTATTGTGCATTTAAAAATATCCAACAAAAGTGATAATCAATCAAATTGGGACTACAAAATTTACACCACCCCAAAATCAAATGTAAAGGAGGACACAACTTTTATTCATGTTAGGCATGTACAAATTAAGGATTAGATCTCCCATCCCATGCCTATTCCTGTATGCTCGTACAACTTTTTGATATTCACCTAACTCCTTAATAGAAAAGATAAATCGATTGATCCTTCACGGTCTTAAATGTATTGTGTTGGTGAATTGATGGTTTTTTTATTGTTTTTATTTATGTTTGTTTTTGTGCGTATACTCAATCTACTCTGTGCATTTGTGTCATTTTCTTACATATCTTGATTTGATTATCGTGATATCTTGATCCCCATCTTTTGTTTTGGAGATGGCGAACTGGAGCTATTTTTATCTGGACTTTACGGATCCTACTTCTTATTCTCTAGGTGATCCACCTCCATTTTATCCGGCGGACTTTGTGACTTTTCTTTTTGTACATATCGACTTCATCCTTAGTTTTAGGCATCAGATTTTGATTATTACCAACCACCACCATCACATTGCCTACCGTCTCACCCACTGTAGTAAGTTGTTGGATTAACCTCTTATGAGAACCACTTTTGAGCACATAACCCGGGTAGTGAAGCAATTACAACATAGGATATATGACCTCACTAGTATAAATAAGAACCACACTATCGCTTCACCTTCTGATGTCATGAATTCACAAGAGATTGTTCATGAGAGCTTGAAATGGCCCAAAATACAAAAAAAGTGAGAAATTTTTAAAAAATGAAAACATAATAATTTGAGACACCTAGCTTGGTCATTTTGTGAGGAGAGGGCACCCATGCTACATTCCTTGCCCAAACATACATTCACCACAGTTCCTACCTCCGTCACACCCAAGGATGACATTGAACGGACTGCTCCTATTCATCCCTGTGTAGATGATGATTCTGATCTCTTCCCTCAGATGAAAGATACAAAAAATCTAAAAAAGAAGTTAACCAACCCTAAAGGGGTGGCAGTTATTCAGGATATTATTGATGCATCACTTCGCAAGGCCATAAGCCAAATGACTATGCCCACACCCAAAAAGAGAAAGCGATGATATAGATTCGAGAGATACATTCTTACCATGGCCACTCCCCATGTCATCACCCATTGTCTACCCAATAGGAATGGGGACACTAGTATTCTTCTCGTTAGATGTGCCATTTCTGACCACCATTGTGATCAGATTACCCTTGATTATATTGCATCTAATATCATTCTCATTGGTACAATCACTCAATCTAGGGCCTCTCATGAAAACCAGGATGATTTATCAATTCATTGATGGATCAATAAAAAGGTCGAAGGGTATTCTTAAAAAAATCGTCATTTAGATCTAGGACATAAACTTTACTGTAGACTTTGTTCTATTTCCCATTGAGTCCTCCACCCCTATAGAGCACACTTCAATCATCCTAGGGTAGACTTTCCTTGCTAAGGAGGGGGCCGTTTTTTATTATGGATCTAGAGAGATATACTTTCGTTCTGATGATGAGAGCATTTTGATTGAAAGATCACTGCACCCATTGCCAGCCAGTGAACCACATCTGATGAGAGTATACCCGTGTTAGTCGACACTGACTAGCCACTAATATCAAATAGGTTTGTTTTATCATGGATGACAATGAGACCCAAGAATTCTTTTTTAGGGAGGAAGACTCAGAATGCATAGATCTTGGAGTTCGCTCTTCCTATTTGTGGTGATGTGATTATGAGATCCGTGGTATTTACACCATCAACACCTTAGTGCGGAGGGTAGATTTAGTAGAGACTTCCCAGGCCCGACCTGACCATACTAGTCCCACTGATGAGTTCGTGCCTTTTTGTTTTGAGATCATTGAGGATCTTTACCATGTTGATCCTTATGGGATTATGTCAACTGATGACACTGATATCGACATGCACATTGTTATATCAATTTTATGTCCACCACTCTGTATATTCTCTTTTGATTCTTTCATTCCATCTACTATTTCCCTCCTCCACTCTGATTCATGTGTTTGTCTAGCTTAGGATGCACTCTATCCTAAGTATAGGGGACGTGGAAAAGTCGAGTGTTCTTTCATCATTCTGTTTCATTACTCCTATTGTTGCTTATACTTAGGGATCTCTTACCCTAAGTATAGGGGGAGTGTTGTGTACATTCTCGCAACGTATTTTTTTCTTTTTATAGGTTTAGTGGTCCCCCCACTTTTTTTTCTATTTATAAGATTTATATACTTAGCCATAACTCATACGTTCGTATTTTCAATAATATGGATAATTTACGATTAACCAATTATAAAGAATAAACTAGTAGAAGTAAGTATAAGATTCTTTGTATATATTGATTAATAAATCATGCTAAAAATGTTTTCCAAAATGTTTGAAAAATGGTTGGAAATTTCATTGAAAAATCTTTTAAAACTATTTGGAAAATATTTTGTAAAATGTTTTCAAACATTTGTAAAAAGGTTTTATATGTAAAATGTTTTTATTTGTTTGATTAAAATGTTTTGAAAGTCTATTTGCAAATAGTTTGGAAAATGATTACAAAAAAATACTTTGAAAAATCTATTTATACTATTTGAAAAATTTTTGCAAAATGATTTTAAATTTTGTAAATATTTAAAAATTATTTGTTAAATTATTTTCAAATAGTTATAAAAATATTTTCAAATTATTTTGAGAAATTTGCACATAATTGAAGCTAACATGTATTCTTTACAAACCATGTAGATAAAAACATGCAAATAATTACTAACTTAATTTCTTCACTAGCGTAAATCCTTCACCTAATTATTGTAAATAACAAATGCAGATGCACTCCCATGTAAATATTTGCACAAATTCCTTCATTAGCTTTTATTAAAAAATCCTTAAAAATTTTCAAAATTTTCAAAATCCATAATAAATTGCAAAATATGTTTCTAGAACTTGCACTAAAATTTGTAAAACTTCTTCAAATATCCCAATAAAGCTAAAAAATCCGGAAATTACTTCACAAAAATATTTTTTTGCACATAACATTTGCGATTTTAGTCTAATAATTATATCTGAAATAGTATAAATAAAATCTGAAGATTGGAGCTTAGTTAGACGTTAACCCACATAATCATAGGGACCATATAGGAACTGGAATTGAGGGACTTCAGGTCTACTGGACTTAATTCTTTGAGACCAAAAGGCTAGGTTCAGTGTTGTTTTGACTACCTAAGTAGAATATCTCAGAACACACGTATGGCAATTGTCTATAGTGACCTAATTTGCATACTTATACCTTACACTTTCCGCAACACAGTTCAAGTAGTAGAGGGCTGGATTTGCTGGCATGAGACACAAGCATCTGGAAACATACAAAGTCACAATTCTGTGATCATCGTGCCCCTACTCGATCCAATAGCGAAGGGGTCTAAAGACAGAAGGATGTGGGCTGCAATAATGCTTCAAAAGAGGGATAGTCCAATGTCTCAAGAAGAAACAATCCATATGTAAATGTTGATGTAAGAAAAATGCAAAATCAAAAACTCCAAAAAATTAGACGGCAAAAATCAAGAAAAAAATAATTGCCATTGGAGTATGTATATATGCATTCAATAATCAAGCATGAGAATCAAAGTCAAAGTATCCATGTGAATGTGCAACCAGAAGACTTGGATACATTGGACAAGCATCCTAGGATAGATGGCTATCCTGGCTATAAATCCTGGCTATCATTTATTCTCTTCTCCACCTCCTCTTCTTGAGTCAGTTGCACATGAACTTAGAAGAGAATACTCCGCTTCTCGAGAAAAGAGTTGTTGGATTGGGGAATTATGGTCACCTGGTTGGAGAAGACTGACTTTTACAGCTTCTAGCGAGGTGAGCTACATATCACTGACATTGTAGAAGATAGACTCATTGTCATTAGGGAGTACATATGACATCAACTTGTTCTGGCCTGACTTTTGAGGAGACTTTGGCAGAGTTTTGTTGTTCTTAGAGGTTATTGTGTTTCAAGTCCGCTTCACAATAAAGTTCCGACCAAACCTAAATTCTAAAGGCCCGATTAATCTCCAAACTTTGATTTTATGAAGATAAGTTAAAAAATTAAAATCAATCCAAGTTCTTTCTTTTTCTTTTCATTTTTTCTTCACTTACATGCATAAGTGTTTGCTAGGGACTAGAAAAGACAAGAATAGGGGTGATCAATCCTAATTTCATCACCTTTATTTTTTCATTTTGGCCTTAAATACATAGTTAAATGCATGTATATCTAATTAATTTGCAAAATTAAACACTCTATAAATAATAAACAATATTGTATATAAATACAAAATAAAAGAATAAAGGCAAAAAGAATGGAAAAAGAAATGAAGTATTAAAAATATTGAATGACCATAGACACAGAGACCACGTGAATCTTGACTTGGTTGACTATGAATAAAGTAGGGAGAGATAGCGCCAATAATTTCTCAAAGATAAACAAAAATGTACTCAAATTTCATACATTTGTAAGTATATTTGTACAACTCAGATTCGAATGATTTCTTCTGCATTAATTCGATAAAAAATTAGTGAAAATATAAAAATATTATAAAATATCACAATGAATAATTGACAAATGGAACAACTTCACTTTTTCCCACATGCATGCAATCCAGATATTATATTTGGACCATATGAACTCCAATTTACCTTAACTCACCTTTAATGTTCATTTTAAAACATTTGAACTCAAAAAATACTTTGAAAGTGGTCGAGGCTCTTTTGTAAAAAATTGATTCTAAGGTCCATTTGGATAATAGTTTATAGCTTTTTCTTTCTTTTGTATAGATTTCATTTTCATTTTCTTTTGATTTCAAATATATTTTGTTAGTTGTATATTATACTTTCTATTAAAAATATAAAATCAACTAGAAATTACAAAATCCAAAAGACACAAAAATATGTCTTATCTATGCAAGTTAAATTGACTTGTATTTTATCTTCTGTATTTTTATATCTTTTATTTTGTAAAATTAAAAAGCAAAAAAATATTTTTTTAAGTTTCTTATATTATATATTATTATTACATTCTATAATATAGTCATATTATTAGTATGAAAACAAAATTTAAAATTATAAAACTTAAAAATGGGTACTTTGTGCTTGAAAAATATGTTTTAATTTTGTATCTTTTGTTTGAATAATATTTTGGAAAACTTTTTGTTGCAATATTTTAGATAAATTTTTTTTGGGAACGTTTTGTGTTTTGGCTTTTTTATTTTTTTTCATTTTTTTGAAGTCTCCTATTTTCTATTTCAAGCATATTTTCATAGGGAGAACATCTTTTTTTTGTGATAGGTCCACATGGACATGAGGGCACCCACTACAGCATAAAATTTTTGAATTAGCTCACTCCCATTGGTAGAGACCTCCTCCAATAGCCATTCTATCTTCAATCTTCTCCACCACGACAAAATGATCTTCAAGCCCAGTTTTAAAATTCATCCACCATTAGTTTCCTCGTTCTAACTCCTCTTCCTCCATTGTGAACGAGTGAAGGTTGGAGACAAAGCCACAATGAAGAGAGGACTCCTTGGTGTGATCCATTGGCTTCTCGACACCATTATATCACAAGCTCTAAGCTTGTCAAGCCTCTTCTCCACCAGAATCGAGGCCATGATCGGTCATTCTCATCGGAGAATCGACCACCATAGGTGACTCCCTTCACATGTTAAATTGTCCTTTCTCTAGTAGGTAACTTTAGAATAGTTTTTTTCTTGTTGTAGTGTAACAACCGATCATCTTCAACTTTCATCCATCCCCTCATCGCAGTTTGATCTTCCGTCACCACCCTCCTCTATGATTTTTCGTACTTTCATCGCAAACCCATCAACTTTGGTCACACATGACGAATCCATGATTCACTAACTTTTTTGTCGCATTTTGTCTTAAAATCATTAAAAAATACATGTAAATATACATTAATTCCCATCTTTTATAAAAACTTCATTGATGAGTAAATATCCACTTTTAAACATCAAAAACATGTAAATAAATAAATCACAAAGAAAAGAAAATAAGACAAACTGCAAATATGTATATATGTACAATATGACTTATAAATATAAATATAGATGCAAGGTATATTTATAACCTAACCCCCGAGATGAAGTCAGCATGGATTGGTCGACAAAACCAATAAGTAGGGGGAGATAAGGAAAGAAAACAATAAAAATAAATTAAGACAAACTTCACACATCGTTCACTATTTATCAAATAAATACAAAACATCATTGATTTTTAATTAATTCATATGTATATATTTTTGACCAAATCTTTTCCTATTATTTCAAAAAAAAGTATATAAAAATATAAAAATAAGTTAAAAATATTACCCTGAATATATGCCAAGAAATCCAGCTTTTAATTTGTTGAATTCTCAACTTCCGAACATCATAACTTCTTCATACGAACTCCAATTTCACTCTACTCACCTTTAAAGTTCATAAAATAATATTCTCTAATTAATAGAGGTGGTTTCATTAAATTCGGAGTCCGTTTGCAAAAAGTCGGTTTTGGGACCGAATGACAACGGGGTTTCTGGGCTATTTATTTTATGTAGACCACATTATTTAAACTGTTATTAATTTTATAATTTCTAATTATTTTCATAATCTTGTAATTTAACCTTGATTTATTTCATATTTTTTGGAGCTTCTTTATTAATTTAATTAAATGAAAAACACTAAAATATAGATGAAATTGAACTATATAATGTTTACCTGTATTTATTAATTTATGAAAATTAACTTATTAAAATCCATAAAAATTCACAAAGACTTTATTTATCTCTTTAATATTTAAGAAAATACAAAATTAATATTTAATGATTTATTTATTGAATTAAAAAATCCACAATCTATTTATTAAGTAATATTTATACATATTTATTAATATAATATTTGTATATCGTATTATAATTATTGTTTTTAAAAAGTAATCATTCTATAATTTAGATAATTAAATTATTTACATTTCCTATTTTTACATTTAATTAAAATAACGTTATTTAATATTTATTATTGAATTTCTAAGCAATTTACACATCTGGCCAAACAGGTGCTGACACGTGTCAGCACATGTGCATCTTCTTTAAAAACTCTGTTCGACTTTCTGGTCTAACCAGACTTGTTCAACCAATTTCCGCACGCATTCTATAACCTCCTCCGACGATCCAAACCCTTGGATCTCATCTCCTAACAACCCATATACACGTCACCCTTGTCTTAACCTTGAAGCCCAAGTAAATTACCCTATAAATACCCTTAAACTTGGTGGATTATAACTAACTTTCACCTGAGACTCCCAGTTCTTGTAGCTGAACACCAATCTTCACCTCTCGATTCCGGCCATCCTAGGAGGTGACAGCTCCACGTCGCCCGCTCGCGTGGAGGAAGGGTGATCGGAGGAGGTTCCAAGGTGCTAGTCAGTCCTTGCATCACTGCCTTGCGCGCGTTCAGCTCCGGCAAAGATCGGCCGTCGAAGCAGACACTAGAGGTAATACACCTCTGCTTTCATAGATCTATACCTACATCTTCACGATTTTATTTCTCGATCAGCGTGCCTCCATTAGCTTGATTAAGCTCATCATTAGGACGCTTAATTTTCCAACTTAGACGCCAGATCAAATCAAGTCTCCCATTCGTTTCAAAATCAAATCAAATTTCATTCTCAATTCATTTCTATCATTCACGTATATTTCATATATACTGGAAACACATCTTTGATCTTGCAAAAACCTGATTCCTTGGCTGATTTCATCGCAAATCGAGCACGAATCTTGTATCTTTGCAGATCCAGCTACCCTCTGGAGCAATTTCACGTCAAATGGAGCCTTTAATCAACACGCAAATCATCATCAATGATCAAGCAACAACCTCACTCTAGGAACAGAGCAGCGGGAACACCACCTTCATCAAGCTTACGCCGCCGCTCTAAGCCTTCACCGACCGACGTCCACCACGGGTGAGCTCGAGGGGTGGAGGAGCTACCCCTTTGGTCCCGCCGGAGGCCCCAGGTCAACGCCAATCACCGGTTATAAGTCGGAGAAGAAGACCCTTTGTTAACAGTGTCAAGAGCTGAAGAATGACCCAAGAACAGCCGAGTTACAGGCTCTCGACACGTGGCATGCGTGAACAGCCCAGATCGCGCCTTACTTTCTAATCCTGACCGTTCAGCACGAATCAGTGGAAAATTTGCAGACTAAACCCAGAAGGCTTCCAGAATTTCAATTCCTCCAAAGTTTCTAGAAATTGCTATTAGGTCCCTCCATAGGGACTTAATTGCAATAAATTCATATTTTCTTTACAAATCATCCCCTGACAGAGGGCCAAACTGCAGACTTTTATACTTTTTCTTGCATTTCTACCCCTGATCTGTAAGGGAATTTTGGACATATTTTTGACATTATTTTTTGAAGTGTTTCTTGGGGTAGTTACACAACTACCTCCGCAAGGTTTTTCAGTAATTTTGTGTATTTTCGACGAGTTTACATCATGTTTTGATTTGTCGTACGTTGACTCCGTTTTGATTTGTTTCCCATTCTTATTCGAGCCCGTTGCTCGTCTACTTTACCTACTATATAATATCATCTATATTTCACCTAATATTCACATATTATATTGTAGGTAAATTTGTTTTAGAAATATCACTTTGAAAAATAAATAAAAATTGGAAAAATATAAAATAAATTAAAAAAATCTAAAATAAAAAAATTCTTAAAAAAATATCATGTTTCCTCGATCTCTTTAAGAAGAGATAAAATAGTCACAAAAATATATTTTCACTTTAAAAAAATCAAAGTATACTATTCTGCCTCCTTGTGTTCGACCCAGGCACACTTACCTGGCTAAATAAATAGTGTAAGGTTTTTAAAAAAACCGATCTTTGTTTGATCGACTAGGATCTCTTTGTGGTTTTCTACACCAACAACACTTTCATTTAAAACCACAATCGTATCTTTCGCCGCATCAAAATGGCGCCGTTGCCGGGGAGGCGTTAGTGTGTTTTGATTTTTTTTACATATTTTATGATTTTATTTTCTCTCTTCTTTTTTTGTAGCCTTTTCTCAATTTTTCTTATGGTTTTTTCTCGAGTCTTTTATCGATCGTCTTTAGCCGCTAACCAATTGTTGCAGGGCCTGCAAGATCAGCTGGTTTCTTAGGAAGCCAAGTTAGTTCAAAGAGTAGAGGTCGATTCCTTCCTTACGAGTCGACTGCAGAGGGAAATATTGATTAGTGTAATTTTGTAAAAGAGAGAGAAAGAGAGAGAAAGTTGTATTAAACTTTAGCAGAAGGGGTCCACTAAGGACATACCGACTTGTACTCCCCCCCCCATTTTGTTTCGAGGTCTGATTTGCCTAGTACCATGTATTCAGAGAAAAACCGATGCACCACTAGTAGGAAAAAGAGATCCCATATAGAGAAACATGTTTTGACTAAGGCTACATCTTGTGCTATTCTGAATAAGTTACCGAAGAAGAAAAAGGAATGAGAGCACATTATGTCAGATGCGAGATTGCAAATGCCGAATTCGATCGCACTCTCCTAGATAACGGTTCCTCGATCAATTTGATACCATCTTCCTTACTCGACAAGCTCAAGTTAGGTCCTTGATTAACACGAAATTGAGAGCGGTCGTATTGATTCACAAGGCGAATCAACAGTCGATGTCTTGACCACTACAAAATCCCGTAATTAATCAACAATGAACCCACAATCAAATATCGAACAGTGACAAGCAAATGTGGAGTCAAATTTATTTTTAACTCTGCACAAATGGTGTAAAGGGCAAGTATGCAGAGAGTTCGAACTCAGGGAGCAAGCAGGGTAATTCAAACAATTATGCTAAAGTGTGTGTGTGAAGTGTCTACACTAAGCAAGCAAACGACTAAGTTTTTGTGGGTTTTTAATTTTTATTTTTTTTTTAATTTTTAATTTTGTTTTTTTGATTTTTAATTTTCTGATTTTTATAATTTTAGATTTTATATTTTTTTTAATTTTCAATATTGGAAACTAAAGACAATGTAATGAAAGCCAAGATAAAATATTTATAAAAATATGCAAAAATAACCAAAAATTCAGAAATGAAATGTTTTTGATATTTTTAGGATCTTCTACTGTTTTTGTGATTTTTGGGGATTTTTCAAGGTGTTTTTGGTATTTTTAATTACTGAAATAAAGCAAAACAGTGAAATAAGTGTTGGCTGTGAATAAAATGGGATTTAAAAATAGCAATCAATACTCAAATTTTTTCACAATAATTTTCAAATAAAGTTACTGAAATATGCAACAAACAGGAGATGAGTTTGTATTTTTTGGAGTTTTCCTTGATTTTATATTTTTTTTTGAATTTTTAGAGTGTTTTTGAATTTTTAGTGTTTTTCTTTTGAGATTTTTAGTGATTTTTGGATTGACACTAAAAGAGGATATAATAGACACTAGGGAATGTTTTTGGAATTTTTGGAAGTGTTTTAATATTTTTTTGGCATTTTCTAAGCTAGACAGTACTCAAAAAGCATGTTTTTGATTTTTAATAAATATAAAAATAAAATAAAATCAAAAACTAAAATCATAGCGTCAAAGTACACGTATCAAGGAGCTTAAGTTTAAAATTTGAGAAATTTTGGGATTCAAATGATGCCTTAAATAAATACTACAAGCTCACAAAATATCAAGGTTGGCAGGGGCATATATGCAAATACCAAACATTCCAGGGGCATTAATGCAATTTGCACACAAAGTTTGTACTGTATAAAATATCGTTTGGACCAAAATCCAATACCCAAAGCCGCATGGGCTTTCTTGCAAAACTTCCCAGGCTCACGCGCGTCGCACGCGCGCCTTGAAAGGGCACAGATGCAAAAACCCAAAAGTTGGGGGTTGAAATGTAAAATGGCCTGAAAGTTTTACACTGCGACTGAACGTTTTAGAATTAAACAGAAACAAACAAAAAGCCCGGGGGGTTTTTCCGCAAAAACGCCAAAACGCGCGTGATGCGCACGCGCCTGGTGAGGATACGGATGCAAATCTCAAAAGAAAAGGGGCTGAACTGCAGATGTCCCCAAAACTATTGAACGCAGATGAAAGATTAGTGTTTAAATATAAAATTCAAAATTGGCGGGGCTTATCTTGCAAAATGCCCCGCTAAAGGCGCAGATCAGACGATGGGCGTGACCCCACTTAGACACGTGGCGAGCTCCTGTGCGCCGATACCGCTTCGCGCTGTGCGGCCCAGATTAGAAGATCTTCGAGTGATGGACGGCTCTGGACACGCAAGATCAGACGGTGACTGTGCGCTTCAAAGAACAGGCAGGGATCCAACGGCTCGCCCTTGATCTGCAAGAACATACTTAGAATAGGGGTCCGTTGAGATGGAATCGACGCGAGCTCTGTCTTCTGATGTGATCTGCAAATGATATGGAGTCCACAAGCACGCTGGAGGTCCCTGCTACCGTCGGGGGTGATCAGAAGGTTCGAAATATGGCCGGAGTGCACCCGTGGAGATAGAGGAGCAAAGAAGCTCCAGGTGGATCGGCCGGATGCGCAAAATCACTCCAGGCGTCCTTGAGAAGCTTGAACCTGCAAAGAAGAGTTAAGGGAGACCACGGGCAAGCTGCCACGCATCACCCTGCAGTAGCGGAAGGTGGAAGGTGGTGAGGGAGAAGCTCGCCGGAGCTTGCTCCGGCGAGGTGGAGTACGGAAGTGATCGGAGGTTGGATGGACGACTGGTGAATGGAGATGCGATCCTACTGCTACCAGAAACTAAAGTAAACAAAAGAAAGAGAGAAAAACGTACCTCAGAGCAAGGTGCTCGAGGTTTGAACCTTATGACCAGGAGATGGCCGGAGATGGTGGAACTCGGCGTTAGGTGCTTCGCCGCACCTCGCCTGAGATGGGGGAGGACTCCCCTGTCACTGGAGATCAACCCTCGACCCTCACCTGGAGGTTTTTGGCGCCCAAGCCGGTTCAAAGTCAAATGGGGTTGAGGGGTTGGTTTTTGAAGCATGATGGTCGTGGCTCCTTCAACGAGGAAAAACGGGCTGCATGATGGTCCATTCCCCGAGCAAATCAGTGGGCGGATATCATTGATGCAAGGGGAGAAAAAATGCAGAAGAAGTCGACCTCATTCGATGAAAGACGTGGCCTCCAAAATTCGTCAAAAACGAGGAAAAAGTTACTCTGACAGGCAGCAGGCGCTGGGTCAGAGAGTTGACCCAGGTCAACTCTCCGGCCCTCCTGGTTGGTCCACGTGGACCAACCAGGAAAAAGCCTGGAAATAATTATTGTAAAATCATTTAAAAATAGTAAACGATTTTATTAATTTTTGATTATAAAATAAAAAATGTTTATTATTTTATATAGTATTTTATTCCGATTTTTAATTATTTTTATGAGTTATAATTTTACAAGTTGCTTTTATACCCCTATATAGGTATATCATTCTATACATTGTATTTTTATTTTGTATTTTTAATTTCTTTAATTTTGTTTATTAATTTATATAATTACAAAGTATTTTACTACGCTTAAATATATTTTTATTTTATTTTTCTTAGATGTTTTGTATGTGTAATAAAATATAAATATGAAAAGTATAGGTATACATATAGGTAGGTTACCTAGATATTGTGTATATAAGTATTTTTATTTTGAGTTTTATTTAGGTTTTTATTCTAATTTTAATGTACATAATTATTATAAGTAATATTTAAAACATTATAAAAATATAAAAATATAAAAATAATGAATAAATAATAAATTGAATATTTTAATATGTACAAGTATACAATAGGGATCCAAAACGCAACTTTCAAACCGTAGCTCTGCCAAATGCGAAACCACCACCATTAAATGGCTTATTTTGTTCTATATACAATTAAAGGTGAGTATGCTGCATTTGGAGTTTTTATTTGTGAGATACAGGTCTGGGAAGTTGGGATTCTGGATTTTTATTCAGGCCATAACTTTTTATTTGTACGTTATTTTTCTGTGAAATCAATTTTGTATTTTTCTTTATTAAATTATCTACAACTTTCATGTACAAAGTTTCTTCATTTGATGTATAAAAAGTGGAACCAAAAATAGGTCCCAAAATGAATAAAGAATTAATAGAATGTATAGGTATTTGTACTGTGTTTCTGACCTTATCTCCCCTTACTTTATTCCTTGTCGACCTATTCATCAAGATGCCTAGGTCTCGGGGTTTTGGGTCATAAAATATTTACAATATTTTATTCTTTTTCTTTTCTTTATTTATTCTATAATTTTGGTCTTAATTACGGTATTTTATACACTATCTGAATGCACATGCATGAATGCTAAGATGCTCTATTTAATGCTATTTACAGGCATTTGCTAGGGTTTTTGGTGCCAAAATGATAGAATAAAGATGATGAAATGTGGATTCATCATCCCCCTATATTTTACCTTTGCTAGTCCCTAGCAAACACTTATGCAATAAGTGCAAAAAGAAAAGAAAGAAAAGAAAAAGAAGAACTTTGGATTTTATCTGATTATCCAAACTTGTCTTCACAAAATCAAAGTTTGGAGCTTAAGTCAGACCTTTGGAATTTTAGTGTGTGCGGAACCTTAGTGAGAATCGAATTTGAAGTCCAACAGTCCTTGAGAATCCCAAAACTCTGTCCAAGTCTCCTCAATAGCCAGGTCAGAAATACTTCAACTCATACGCAAACTCTTACGACTATGAATCTGACTTGTACAGTGTAAGTGATGGTGGCTCTCCCCAACTAGAATGACAAAGAAACTGACTTCTCCTGTACGACAACCCAATGATTCCCCAATCCAGCAACTCCATCCTCGAGGAGCGGGGTATTCCCTTCTAAGTTCAAGTGGCAACCAGCTCAAGAGGAGGGGGTGAAGAGAAGAATGGACGGTAGCCAGTGTAGCTACCTATCCTGGGATGCAAGACCAGTGTAGTCAAGTCATCCTGCTACAGGCTCACATATTTGACTTTGGAACTCAAGCTTGCTTATTGACTTTGTACATACTTGCAGGCTTTTTATTTTTGTACATGCCTGAACTTTTTTTTTTTGGAATACTATTCACAGCAGCATTTACATAAGGAGTTTTTCCTCTTGAGCCAGTAGACTATCCCTCTTTTGAAGTTTTATCGCAACCCACAGCCTCCTGTCTTTAGACTTCCTAATCACTGGACGGGTTGGGGTGCACTTCCCTCCCTAGAGGAGGACAAATGTTTCCACTTGTGTGCGTCTCGTACCGGCAAATCCAATCCCTCACCACTCCAACTGAGTTGAGCCATGTGAAAGGTGCAGGTGTCCAAGTTAGGTCATTATCAACAAGTCGTGCGTGTGCTCCGAAATACTCTACTTAGGCAGTCAAGAATCCATTGAACCAAGTCCCGTGATCCTCAAAGAATTAAGTCAACTAGACCTGAAGTACCTCAAACCCAATTCCTATAAGGTTCCTGTTATTAGGTAGATTTTAAGGTCCAATCAAGCTCCAATCTCTGGATTTTACTTAGACTAGTTCAACTATCAAACTCAATCCGAAAAATGCGAATGCCATGCAAATGCCATGCAGAAAATATTTTTGTGATGCAATTTTCAAAGATTTTGAACTTTTTATGGATTTTTGAAAATATGATGAATGATGATGCATATGCAGATGCTTTTTTTTTCAAAAAGCTTTTGCAAATGTTTTTGGATTTTAATTTTGCAAATGTTTTTGTGATTTTTGAAAACAAAAAGATTTTGGCTGAAAAATAGGTTAAAATATGTACACGGGAGTGCTTCTTATATATACAAGAAGTGGATTTTAAGGATTTACAAGGGTAAGTGATCGATTTTATACATATATATATATAGTGGATTCTGGTGTGATGTATGTATTCCTCAAACTTATTTGAAAACAATTTACACACAATTTTTGAAAACTATAGTCCAAAATAGTTTTTACAAACATTTTACAAACATGTACACACATTTGAAAATCATTTTGCAAAGGTTTTTCAAACAGTATATATAGATTTTTCAAAATATTCTTGCAACCATTTTTCAAACCATTTTCAAATCATTTTTCAAACATTTTATTTCACACAAAGAAAATAAATTTTACAAATCACACATTTTTACAAAGGTTGAAAACATGTAACAAAACATTTTCAAAATAGTTTTTAATAAATGTTCACGAAGATTTTCAAACTATTTTTCAATCATTTTGCAAATAACATTTTCACCTGATTTATTAATCAGTAATTACAAAAAGAATTTGAGGAATAACCACATCTTTTTATTAAGGATTTTTAATGAATTTTAAAGAATGATTAGCAATATTATTAAGAAAATACGAAAGTACGAGTTATGGCTAAAGTATATACGCAATATATACGACCCCCCTATACTTAGCTTGAGTTATGTCCTCATAGATCGGAGAGAAAAGAGAAGACATAACTCGTACTAAGTATAGACAAGTCTAAATAATAAAGGAACAAATGAATCAAACGAATGAGAAGTTGACCGTCCCCCCTATACTTAGGATCAAATAATCCTAAGTATAGCAGACTGTACACAACGCAAGGAGGGTCTAGGGTGGGAATGGATAGATCGTACTCAGATTGTCTCCCCCTATACTTAGGGTAAGATATCCCTAAGTATAGACAAGAAGAGGAGACAATGGAGAGGATCGAAAATAATAGAACAACTTGATGTGCACGCCCCCCTATACTTAGGACAAAGTGCATCCTAAGTATAGAAGACTGTCTACAAGGGGCGGCACCTTTTCGGTAGATGAAGAAGATAGAAGAGGAAAAGAAGAAAAGAAGAAAAGAAGAAAATGAAAGAAGAAGATGGATGAAAAGATCGTGAGGATGTACACGACACTCCCCCTATACTTAGGGTAAAAGAAGCCCTAAGTATAGGCAAGAACAGGAGTGATGACACAGAACGAAGAATGAACACTCAACTCGTCTACCCCTCCTATACGTAGGACAAAGTACGTCCTAGGCAAGGCAAACACGAGAAATGGGTAGACGAGCAAAAACGAGAGATGGAAAGATGAACAAAGGAGAATGTACAACAGAGGTGGATGTACATATGATCAAGAAGGTGGAAAGCATACCTTTTTGCGAGACCGCTGAGGGATAGATCTGGTGTGGTGGATGTCGACATCGGGGTCCACAGTGGACAGATGAAGATCATGGTCGACACGGTGAAGGCCCTCAGTGGAATCAAAACGAAAAGGGACGAACTGATCAATGGAAGCAGTATGGCTGGGTTCTCCCTTGGTGGTCCTATGGTGTGAAGGCACAGACTGGTGAGTGGAAGAAGTATGACTAAGTCCGGCCTTGGAAGTCTCGTCGATATCAAAGTGAAATGGGACAAACTCATAATCCTCGAAAGAAGTGTAATCGGAGTCGTCCTGCGAGTCCTCGTCCAGGTCAAAATCAAAAGGAACGAAATCATCAGTGGAAGTATACGAACTCAGATCGTCCTCAAGACTCTCACCTGAACCCTTGTCTTCAACAAGAGGTCTGAATTTATCAAAATAAATGGCAGCATCATAATCGACCTCAATCATCTTCACTTGTGAAGGGCCAGGAACGGATTTATCAGTGGAAGTAGTCAAACCAGGTCCGTCCTGCCTAGTCTTACCTAGGTCATTTGTTGCCTTTTGAGGTCTCTGAATGTAATGGGCAACATCATAAACATCCTCAATTATCTTGTCATCTGCCCCCTGCTCCAATGGTTCAATCACATAAATTCTCTGGATCTCATCAACACATCGCCACACACCAGGAGGAGGATTAGTGAGGTCCATGCTTTCCGACTTCCTCCCCTTTCGGGGGATCCGTCGGGGCTCATCATGGATCGCTAAGGAAGTATCACTAGTAGCATCAGGTAGGTCACAGGCCTCAGAGTTAGCTATAATCGGTGAAGGTGCATCAGGTGCAGGTCTCTGGTCAACTGCGGGTGTGGTGATCAACACTTCGCTCTCGTCAACAGGACGGAAGCGAATCTCTCCTGATCCGTAATCAATAACGACCCTTGCAGAGGCGAGGAATGGTCGTCCCAGGATGATTGGAGATGGCTCCCGTGTGGAGTTCTCCATGGGCAACACGACAAAATCCACATGGTGGCTCGTGCCCTGAATAGAAATGACGGCGTTTTCAAGGATACCCTTCGGCCTCTTGATGGATCCATCAGCAAACTGAACGATCATCCTGGTCTTCTTGAGAGGCCCTAAGTGAAGAGACTGTACCAACGAGAAGGGTAATATGCTAATCGAAGCACCGCCGTCCAGGAGAGTGCGATCACAAGTATAGTCAGAGATGCTGTGTTCTTCTTCTTGGGAATGGGACGGTTTGTGATGGCGAGGGCAGTGGCCATGGTCAGAATGTGACGCTCAGATCTGCTCCTCCGCTTTCTCTTCTTGGGAAGAGGAGCAGTCATGTGGGTCATGGCCTGCTGAAGTGGGGCACGGATAATCTCATGAATAGCAGCCACCACTTCGGGTTCAGATAACATTTTTTTGAATTTTTGGACTTCCTCCATACAAGGGAGGAAGTCGGAATCAACGTATACACGAGGCATGCCAAGAGCAGTCTGTACAGCGGCATCCTCGGAGTCAAAGGTGGGACTGGGTGTGAATGCATGTGTGGTCTAGGGCTCTGGCAAGTGGACTCTCTCCTCAAAATCTTGATCAACCAAATGCCTCCCGAAATCTTTTTGGATTTTTAAATTTTTCTCATTTTTTTGTATTTTTGGCGATTGCAAGCTCCCATGATCACCTACAAGTAAATCCGAATCCCTGACGGAAGGAGCATTAATCTGATTATTCCTCAAGATAGCAAGATTATCATTCAACAAATCAATGCGCTTGGTCATCCGATTCAAGATATCACTCATAGAGATCGAGGGAGGTGACTCCATCAGGTCAGACTCGGGTGGATGTGAAGGTGGAGATGGATAATACACATGTGGGGGTGGGTGTGAATAGAAGTCCGAGGTCTGATACTGTGGCTGAGGTGGGTATGTACAAAAATCAGAAAAAATAGGAGGAGGATCCTCCTGATAAAAGGGAGGTGGATCGGCTGGAGCGAGTGAGGGGTCCGCAAAGTCCAGATAAAATGCACTCCAGGGATCCATCTCGAAAACAAAAGGAAGTGACTCGGGGGAGCACAAAGGTCATGTCAAGAGAGTGAAGAAAAAGGCGCAAATGCGCAGAGGAGATCTAGGACACACAAAAACAATCACAGACAGAAATGAAAATAAGACAAACCCTCAATTCACCTACTCAACTCAGTAGAGACCGTAAAATGCGGTCTTTTAATCTTGTTTGTTTTAGAGTTAGGTGAGAAGTCAAAGAATTTCACACACACTTAGGGGGCTTGATGGGATTTGGGCACTAATCCTTAAGGTGTGCGCGAGCAAATAAAAGCGAAGACAATGAGGGGATTACTCGCCCCATTACAAGATTTTCCTTTTGATCGGTTTTAGGGTCAAGTAAAATTAGCAGTCCCAATTTTATTGATTATCACTTTTTTTGGATTTTTAATGAGAAATGCACGCGCCTAACGAGGAGTCAATTCCTTTAAGCACCTAGGATAGTAAAATCAGAGGGAGAGTCGGAAAAGCAATGCAAGCGGCAAATAATGATGGATGCTAAAGCGTAAATGCTTACCTTGCCTCCAGCACTCTACATGCAAGGATGCTCAGCAGAATTGAAACCTATCTACATGCAAATGCAAAAGCCGATGAAATCGCCCTACGTTTCAGAAATTGCTATTATCGTGAAGAACCACAAGCTGATCACCAACCCTCAATCCTAATGTCCGGTCTAGGCTCACCCCTCCTCTGCTCAACACATTTGAGTTATGAGAAAGCGCTTGTGTGGGAATGAGCTCGTGGCACGTGGATCAAAAGCTAAATGATCAACTGTTTAAGATTTGACTAAGTCCAAACGAGACTATAGGTGCATGCAAAGTATTAGGTGTTTGGCCTTAGTCTATCGCAAGCAATCCTAGAACTAGGGGCTCAATCACACAAAATAACTAAAATCGAAAAACAAAACAAAATAAAAAGAATGCGAGAAAACACGAAAAAGCCGCGGCGAGCCCCCAAGTGAACAATCACTTGGAAATTAGGCTCGAAAGTCCAAGTCCGGGGGTACCTGTATTATTACAATCAAGGAGTCTCTCTCTCACAAATTACACAACTAAATTCAAGAAAAGAAAATGCAGATAAAATAGAACTTGGTTTTCAAAAATTCTCTTCTCGTCTCCTTGGTGCTAGGATGGCTAAGCCGGCTTCGCGTGGGTGCTTCGACGCCTCGAGTGAAGCGCCTCCCTCGGTCCGCGGTACCTCGCACAGAGTCAACAAAGAAGAGGGATTAGACAGCTCCAAAGAGATATCAAAAATAAGGAAAATAAAACAAGCAGAAATAAAAGCCGCAAAGGTAAACAAATAGTCACAACACAACAAAAATGAGAACTACGCGCTGTTGCTCCCCGGCAATGGCGCCATTTGATTAACACAAAATTGAGAGTGGTCGTATTGATTCACAAGGCGAATCAATAGTCGATGTCTTGACCACTACAAAATCCCGTAATTAATCAACAATGAACCCACAATCAAATATCAAACAATGACAAGCAAATGTGGAGTCAAATTTATTTTTAACTCAGCACAAATGGTGTAAAGGGCAAGTATGCAGAGAGTTCGAACTCAGGGAGCAAGCAGGGTAATTCAAACAATTATGCTAAAGTGTGTGTGTGAAGTGTCTACACTAAGCAAGCAAACGGCTAAGTTTTTGTGGGTTTTTAATTTTCAATTTTTTTTTTAATTTTTAATTTTGTTTTTTTGATTTTTAATTTTTTGATTTTTATAATTTTATATTTTATACCTTTTTTTTTAATTTTCAATATTGGAAATTAAAGACAATGTAATGAAAGGCAAGATAAAATATTTATAAAAATATGCAAAAATAACCAAAAATTCAGAAATGAAATGTTTTTGATATTTTTAGGATTTTCTACTGTTTTTGTGATTTTTGGGGATTTTTCAAGGTGTTTTTGGTATTTTTAATTACTGAAATAAAGCATAACAGTGAAATAAGTGTTGGCTGTGAATAAAATGGGATTTAAAAATAGCAACCAGTACTCAAAATTTTTCACAATAATTTTCAAATAAAGTTACTGAAATATGCAACAAACAGGAGCTGAGTTTGTATTTTTTGTAGTTTTATTTGATTTTATATTTTTTTTTGAAGTTTTAGAGTGTTTTTATATTTTTAGTGTTTTTCTTTTGAGATTTTTAGTGATTTTTGGACTGACACTAAAAGAGGATATAATAGACACTAGGGAATTATTTTGTAATTTTTGGTAGTGTTTTAATATTTTTTTGGCATTTTCTAAACTAGACAGTACTCAAAAAGCATGTTTTTGATTTTTAATAAATATAAAAATAAAATAAAATCAAAAACTAAAATGATAGCGTCAAAGTACACGTATCCAGGAGCTTAATTTTAAAATTTGAGAAATTTTAGGATTCAAATGATGCCTTAAATAAATACTACAAGCTCACAAAAATATCAAGGCTATCAAGGGCATATATGCAAATACCAAACATTCCAGGGGCATTAATGCAATTTGCACACAAAGTTTGTACTGTATAAAATATCTTTTGGACCAAAATCCAATACCCAAAGCCGCAGGGGCTTTCTTGCAAAACTTCCCAGGCTCACGTGCGTCGCACGCGCGCCATGAAAGAGCACACATGCAAAAACCCAAAAGTTGGGGGTTGAAATGTAAATTGGCCAGAAAGTTTTACACTGCGACTGAACGTTTTAGAATTAAACAAAAACAAACAAAAAAGCTCGGGGGGTTTTTCCGCAAAAACGCCAAAACGCGCGTGATGTGCGCGCGCCTGGTGGGGATACGGATGCAAATCTCAAAAGAAAAGGGGCTGAACTGCAAATGTCCCCAAAACTATTGAACGCAGATGAAAGATTAGTGTTTAAATATAAAATTCAAAATTGGCGGGGCTTATCTTGCAAAATGTCCCGCTAAAGGCGCAGATCAGACGGTGGGCGTGACCCCACTTAGACACGTGGCGAGCTCTTGTGCGCCGATACCGCTTCACACTGTGCGGCCCAGATTAGAAGATCTTCGAGTGATGGACGGCTCTGGACACGCAAGATCAGACGGTGACTGTGCGCTTCAAGGAACAGGCAGGGATCCAACGGCTCGCCCTTGATCTGCAAGAACATACGAAGAACAAGGGTCCGTCGAGATGGAATCGACGCGAGCTCCGTCTTCTGACGTGATCTGCAACTGATATGGAGTCCACAAGCACGCTGGAGGTCCCTGCTACCGTCGGGGGTGATCAGAAGGTTCGAAATATGGCCGGAGTGCACCCGTGGAGATAGAGGAGCAAAGAAGCTCCAGGTGGATCGGCCGGATGCGCAAAATCACTCCAGGCGTCCTTGAGAAGCTTGAACCTGCAAAGAAGAGTTAAGGGAGACCGCGGGCAGGCTGCCGCGCATCACCCTGCAGTAGAGGAAGGTGGAAGGCGGTGAGGGAGAAGCTCGCCGGAGCTTGCTCCGGCGAGGTGGAGTACGGAAGTGATCGGAGGTTGGATAGACGACTGGTGAATGGAGATGCGATCCTACTGCTACCAGAAACTAAAGTAAACAAAAGAAAGAGAGAAAAACGTACCTCAGAGCAAGGTGCTCGAGGTTTGAACCTCACGGCCAGGAGATGGCCGGAGATGGTGGAACTCGGCGTTAGGTGCTTCGTCGCACCTCGCCTGAGATGGGGGAGGACTCCCCTGTCACTGGAGATCAACCCTCGACCCTCACCTGGAGGTTTTTGGCGCCCAAGCCGGTTCAAAGTCAAATGGGGTTGAGGGGTTGGTTTTTGAAGCATGATGGTCGTGGCTCCTTCAACGAGAAAAACGGGCTGCATGATGGTCCATTCCCCGAGCAAATCAGTGGGCGGATATCATTGATGCAAGGGGAGAAAAAATGCTGAAGAAGTCGACCTCCTTCGATGAAAGACGTGGCCTCCAAAATTCATCAAAAACGAGGAAAAAGTTACTCTGACAGGCAGCAGGCGCTGGGTCAGAGAGTTGACCCAGGTCAACTCTCCGGCCCTCGTGGTTGGTCCACGTGGACCAACCAGGAAAAAGCCTGGAAATAATTATTGTAAAATCATTTAAAAATAGTAAACGATTTTATTAATTTTTGATTATAAAATAAAAAATGTTTATTATTTTATATAGTATTTTATTCCGATTTTTAGTTATTTTTATGAGTTAGAATTTTACAAGTTGCTTTTATACCCCTATATAGGTATATCATTCTATACATTGTATTTTTTTTGTATTTTTAATTTCTTTAATTTTGTTTATTAATTTATATAATTACAAAGTATTTTACTACACTTAAATATATTTTTATTTTATTTTTCTGAGATGTTTTGTATGTGTAATAAAATATAAATATGAAAAGTATAGGTATACATATAGGTAGGGTACCTATATATTGTGTATATAAGTATTTTTATTTTGAGTTTTATTTAGGTTTTTATTCTAATTTTAATGTACATAATTATTATAAGTAATATTTACAACATTATAAAAATATAAAAATATAAAAATAATGAATAAATAATAAATTGAATATTTTAATATGTACAAGTATACAATAGGGATCCAAAACGCAACTTTCAAACCGTAGCTCCGCCAAATGCGAAACCACCGCCATTAAATGGCTTATTTTCTTCTATATACAATTAAAGGTGAGTATGTTGCATTTGGAGTTTTCATTTGTGAGATACTGGTCTGGGAAGTTGGGATTCTGGATTTTTATTCAGTCCATAACTTTTTATTTGTACGTTATTTTTCTGTGAAATCAATTTTGTATTTTTCTTTATTAAATTATCTACAACTTTCATGTACAAAGTTTCTTCATTTGATGTATAAAAAGTGGAACCAAAAATAGGTCCCAAAATGAATAAAGAATGAATAGAATGTATAGGTATTTGTACTGTGTTTCTGACCTTATCTCCCCCTACTTTATTCCTTGTCGACCTATTCATCAAGATGCCTAGGTCTCGGGGTTTTGGGTCATAAAATATTTACAATATTTTATTCTTTTTCTTTTCTTTATTTATTCTATAATTTTGGCCTTAATTACGGTATTTTATACACTATCTGAATGCACATGCATGAATGCTAGGATGCTCTATTTAATGCTATTTACAGGCATTTGCTAGGGTTTTTGGTGCCAAAATGATAGAATAAAGATGATGAAATGTGGATTCATCAGTCCTCTTTACAAATCCCACGCGATCCATCAGTTTGCTGATAGATCCGTAAAGAGACCTAGGTGCATATTAAGGAACATTATCGTAACTGTGCAGGGTCTGCAATTCCCAGTGGACTTTACGGTCCTGGACATGGATTGCCCTACATAGTTACACCTTACCCCAATCATTCTTGGGAGACCTTTCTTAAAGACCGCAAAGGCTCTCTTCGATTATGATACAGGGAAGGTATCTTTTCGCGTTGAGGGTGAGAAGGTACATATAGAGATGGAGAGAGATTCCAACACATATAGTGATGCATCTTCTGATTTCTTGAGTTATTTAGCCACCTACGATTACATAGATGAGGTCCGTCTTGACGACCTCGAAAGATATCAAGTAGAGACCCAAGAGTGTTTAACAGAGGATGGGTCCGAGACTGTAGTGGGCGATTCTTCAGAAGGTACTTTATATTTTAGTCTGGATGATGAGAAGCAAAGGGATCAGACTTTTGAGGAGTTTAGTGCATACGTTTTAGACTCAGAGACTTTACACAATTCCTCCACTTCAGATGATCTAGAGATAGAATTTCATTTAGCTGATTTCTTTTCCTCTGATCACTCTGAGAATGAGCATAGTAGCGAGTCGGATGATGTTTTGAACATCTTCTGTAGTCCGACTCTAGACACATTGAGATGGCAGCTAACTAAATCGCAGACAAATCCACAATCGATACAGATCCCATTACACATATGGATGAGGTTTCAGCAGAGCCAGAATCTACCTTACCAGAACTAAAGACCTTGCCACCAAATATGAAGTATGCCTTCCTTGCGGGTCCACATCAACAGTTTCCGATCATTATCAGTTCATCTTTGACCGATGAACAAGAATCTCGTTTGATGGAGGTTCTAGAAAGAAACCGCAAGGCCATTGGGTGGACTGTATCCGATCTCCGTGGGATTAATCCTGCTTAGTGTTCTCATCATATATATCTCGATCATGATAGCAAACCTTCCAGAGAATTTCAGCGTAGGCGGAATCCGGTTTTACGAGAGGTTGTCAAGAAAGAGATTACAAAATGATGTGATGCGGGGTTTATTTATCCCATCTCCAACTCTGAATGGGTTAGCCTATTACATGTTGTCCTGAATAAATCAAGAATTCAGATGGTTAAGAATGAGAGTGGAGAGGAGATTCCAAAGAGAGTAACCACGTCGTGGCGGGTGTGCGCTGATTACAGAAAATTGAACGTCGCAACGAAGAAGGACCACTTCCCTTTGCCTTTTATAGACCAGGTCATAGAACTGTTGGCAGGGAAGGAGTACTTCTGTTTCCTTGACGGTTACTCCGGATACAACCAGGTAACAATTGCTCCTAAAGACCAAGAGAAAACCACCTTCACATGTCCGTTCGGCATGTATGCCTTTTGATGGATGCCCTTTGGATTGTGCAATGCTCCTTCTACTTTCCATAGGTGTATGCTTGCTATTTTTGCGGACATGGTCGGTGATTTTCTAGAGGTTTTTATGGATGGTTTTTCGGTCATGGTGAGTCCTTTGACGATTGTTTAACGCACCTAGACCAGGTTATTTGGAAATGTTGTGAGGTAGATCTCATTCTGTCTTGGTAAAAGAGCCATTTTATGGTTACACACGAGATCGTGTTGGGGTACGTCATCTCCCAGCGAGGCATGGAGGTTGACCCTGCCAAGGTGGATGTCATCAAGTGACTCGAACCACCATCCAACATCAAGCAGTTACGGTCATTTCTCGGACATGTCGGTTTTTACCGATGGTTTATCCAAGACTTCTCCAAGATTGCCCGACTGTTAACTGAATTATTAGGCAAAGACATTGAGTTCTGATTAGAGGATAAATGTATTAATGCCTTCCTCACATTGAAATAAAAGATTATTAGTGCTCCTGTCCTATAGCCGCCTGATTGGTCTCTACACTTCGTGATCATGACAGATGCTTCAGATTTTGCGGTAGGGGCTGTATTAGGACAGAGGAGGAATGGACTTCCTGTTGCTATCCATTATGCCAGCAGAACTTTAGATGATGCCCAACGTAATTACATAGTGACAGAAAAAGAGATGTTGGCAGTGGTATTAGCTTTAGATAAATTCCGATCCTATCTTCTTGGCTCTAAAATCGTAATTTACACAGATCATCCAGCTATCCGGTTTTTAATGGAAAAGAAGGTTGCCAAGGCACGCCTTCTTAGATGGATTCTATTACTTCAGGAATTCGATTTGGACATTAGAGACAAACCTGGGGTAAAGAATGTGGTAGCTGATCACCTCTCCCGATTACAGACAGAACAACCTTCGGATGAGTACACGCTAGAGATTGCAGAGAGGTTTCCCGACGAGAGCGTCTTTGCAGTTACCGAGCTTCCATGGTATGTAGATATAGTGAATTTTCTGGTAACGCAGAAAAGTCCTCAGGGTTGGTCAAAGAATCGTGTTGATAGACTAGTTTCCGAGGCACGACATTACCATTGGGAGGATCTGATTCTTTTTCATGATGGACCGGATTGTGTTTACAAGCGTTGTATTCCTCAGGAGGAATATATTAGTGTTCTCACTTTGTGTCATTCTTTAGAGGTAGGGGGACATCACTCAGGGAAAAGGACATCGCAGAAGGTACTTCAGAGCGGATTATGGTGGCCAACTCTTACTAGAGATGCTTGTACATTCGTGAAGAGTTGGCCAGATTGTCAGAGAGCAGTAGGGACAGTCAGTGCTAGAGATGCAATGCTGATGCGACCCGTCATTATTTACGATATCTTTGACGCATGGGGCATATACATCATGAGACCGTTCCCTTTTAGTAGCAGCTTTGACCATATTCTTCTTGTCGTAGATTATGTTAGTAAATGGGTGGAGGCTATACCCGCACGAACCGCAGACAGTAAGATAGTTTGTAAGTTCCTAAGGGAACACAATATTTCACAGTTCGGGATTCCGCGTATTCTTATTTCAGATGGGGTAGCCATTTCATTAATAAGGAGGTAAAAAATCTAGTGAAGCAATACGGCATTGATCACAGAGTAGCTTCTCATTATCACCCACAGACGAACGGCATGGCTGAAGTTTCAAATAGGGAGGTGAAATCAATTCTACAGATTTGGTACGATCGGACAGGAAGAACTGGTCGCAGCTTCTAGATCAGGTCTTTGGGCATATCGTACCGCATACAAAACTCCCTTAGGTACTTCACCATTTAGATTGGTTTATGGAAAGTCGTGCCATTTGCCCGTAGAGATCGTGCACAAATCTGAATGGGCTATTCGAGAAATTTTACTTGATGCACAGAAAGAAGGAGCCAAGAGAAAGATAGATCTGAATGAGCTGGTAGAAATTCGAAATCAGGCATACGAGAACACTCTCATTTATAAGGACAAAGTGAAGAAATGACACAATAGACATATTCAACACAAGAACTTTGTTCCTGGGCAGAAAGTCTGGTTGTTCAATGCATGATTGAGAATTTTTCCTGGCAAATTGAAAAGCAAGTGGGAAGGACCTTACATAGTCAGAAGGGTGCACGCCAATGGAAGTATAGCAATATCAGATATGTCACCTGGTGTAGAGCCGTTCGTGGTTAACGGGAAGATGCTGAAACACTTTGTCGAGACTACTGATCATCTGGCCCGTATTGAAGTGATCTATTTTGTACAGGACTTGTGATCATTCTTTCACGTCATCTCATCCTGTACGAAGACTTTTTAGCCATTCGATTTTTGGAGATCCACAACACTTGTATATTCTTCGTAGACCATAATCGTCCCCATTTTTGCTCGTCTTCTATGCTTAGGATACCAGATTCTATGTATAGGGGGACTGATTGCCCGTTGATTAACGTTTTATATTTTGTTCTGATTCTTTTGTATATCCTTTCTTTTTCACAAATCTATGGTCTCCGATTTTTGGCTACACTCTTTTCTATACTTATGATGCCTTATCCTAAGTATAGGGGGGACCGAGTGATTTCGATGATTTTGTTTTCTTTATTTCTTTTGTTCCTTACTCAGTCACTTCATTTTTGCTCTTTCATTATACTTACGATGACCTAATCGTAAGTATAGGGGGGGGGTTGACTGACTTGTACTCTCTATTCTTTTTCACCCACTTTTACTTAGCACGAGTTATGTCCTCCTTTTTCTCATTTGACGCTATGAGGACATAGCACAAGCTAAGTATAGGGGGGTGTGTATATATTGTATATATACTTTTGTCCATAACTCGTACTTTTATTTATTTTCTATATCTATAAAATCCATAAATAGTGGATGAGGGTTAATTTAAAATCTATTTATACATTTATTTATTACTTATAAAATCCTAGTAAATAAGTAAAATATGTCTAAAATTTGTATTTAAAATCTGTAACTAAAATATGTATTTAAAATTTGTATTTAAAATTTGTATAATGCTTATTTAAAATCCTATTTATTAAAACATGTGTAAAAATCATCAAATCCTTGTAAAATTCTCTGTAGATAAAATTTGTAAAATACATTAGATACTTAACTCCAATAAAATATCTTATAAAATTCGTGTACATAAAAAATTGTTAATAAAAATAAAAAAATCCATAAAAAATACAAAGTCCTAAAAGTCATAAAAATTACAAAAGCCTTAAAATCCATAAAAACGAGTAAAATTCAGAAAATAGACTTCACAAAAGCATGGTTGCATTTGCATTCGCATTTTTCAGAATAAGTTTGATTTCTGGAACTAATGATTGAGTCTAGTCTAAAGGATGGAGCTTGATCACGACTTTTAATCTTCATTGTAAGGAGCCTAGTTAGGATCTGGAATTTAGACTCTTCAGGTCTGTGACTTAAAATCTTTGGGTTCCATAAGACCATATTCGGGAAATCAAGTCATATGTGCTTAAGTAGACCATTTGGTGTCATCCATACAACTCTACACCAGTGAACCAATCTTGAACACATGCACTCTACACTTAGCTCGACTTGCATTGAGTTGCGAAGGGCAGTACATCTTTGTTGTGCGTTTCTATCCTTATCTTTGCGGTTGACGTCTAAAGATGGGAGAGATTGGGGTTGCGATAGTCGCTTCGAATGAGGGAAGGATCTGCTGACACAATTTTTCCAATACCTCAAGAAAGGGACGGAACAAAAAGATGCTATATCCGTCGAGACACAAAAAGATGAATGCAGTGCAAGCAAATTACAAAGCCAAATCAAGAAGAAGACACCAAATACAAATACGAACACAATGGTCCAAGCTTCCACCAAAAATGCCTGCACATCTTAGTGGAGACTTAGCTACACCAGTTGATCTTCACAAGGAGATTCGTCTACACTGATCACACTCCACATATTTTCTCATTCTTCTACTTTCTCTCTATACTCGATTGTGGACATAGCATGAACTGACCTCAAAAGGGAATACCTCCCTCCCCGAGGAAAGAGTACCTGGATGAGGAAGCCATAGAAGTGTATAGCCAGGATGGACGGTTTCTTCGTTTCATTAAAGCGGGAAGAGCTAAATCAATTCACACACTGTACAAATTGACTTCAAGGATGATAGAGTTTGCGATATGAATAAGTGAGTCTGAACTAGCTGATGAAGTGATCTTGAATAAGGATTTGTGGAAGTTGGGGACTGTTGAGGATAAAATCCTAATCCTAGTTAAGGCTCCGACAAAATTCTTGTTTCAGGCCCGATCGAGCTCTGTCCTTTGTATGTTCTCATGAATTGGTTTAGGAAAACAAATTCATTCTAACATTCTTTCTTTTTCACTTACTTTTTCTAATAAGTGTTTGCTAAGGGACTAGCAAAGTTTAATTATAGGGGTTGATGAATCCATGATTCATTAACTTTTCTATCGCATTTTGTCTTAAAACCCATAACAAATACATGTAAATATACATTAATTCCCATCTTTTATAAAAACTTCATTCATGAATAAATATCCACTTTTAAACATCAAAAACATGTAAATAAATAAAGCACAAAGAAAAGAAAATAAGGCAGATTGGAAATATGTATATATGTACAATATGCCTTATAAATATAAATATAGCTGCAAGGTATATTTATAACCTAATCTCCGAGACCAAGTCAGCGTGGATTGGTCGACAAAACCATTAAGTAGGGGGAGATAAGGAAAGAAAACAATAAAAATAAATTAAGACACACTTCACACATCGTTCACTATTTATCAAATAAATACAAAACTTCATTGATTTTTAATTAATTCATATGTACATATTTTTACCAAACTCTTTTCCTAATTATTTCTAAAAATGTATATAAAAATATAAAAATAAGTTAAACATATTACCCTGAATATATGCCAAGAAATCCAGCTTTTAATTTGTCGAATTCTCAACTTCCGAACATCATAACTTCGTATACGGTCTCCAATTTCACTCTACTCACCTTTCAAGTTCATAAAACAATATTCTCTAATTAAGAGGTGGTTTCATTAAATTCGGAGTCCATTTGCAAAAAGTCAGTTTTGGGACCAAACGACAACGAGGTTTCTGGGCTATTTATTTTATGTAGATCACATTATTTATACTTTTATTAATTTTATAATTTTCAATTATTTTCATGATCTTGTAATTTAACCTTGATTTATTTCATATTTTTTGGAGCTTATTTATTATTTTAATTAAATCAAAAAACACTAAAATATAGATGAAATTGAACTATATAATGTATACCTGTATTTATTAATTTATGTAAATTAACTTATTAAAATACCTAAAAATTCACATAGACTTTATTTATCTCTTTAATAATTAAGAAAATAAAAAATTAATATTTAATGATTTATTTATTGAATCAAAAAAATCCACAATCTATTTATTAAGTAATATTTATACCTATTTACTAATATAATATTTATATTTCGTATTATAATTATTATTTATTAAAAGTATTCATTCTATAATTTAGATAATTAAATTATTTACATTTCCTGTTTTTACATTTAATTAAAATAACGTTATTTAATATTTATTATTGAATTTCTAAGCAATTTACACATCTGGCCAACCAGGTGCTGACACGTGTCAGCACCTGGTGAATCTTCTTCAAGAAGTCTGTTCGACTTTCTCTTCTAACCAGCCTTGTTCAACCAATTTCCCCGTGCATTCTATAACCTCCTCCGATGATCCAAATCCTTGGATCTCATCTCCTAACAATCCATATACACACCACCCTTGGATTAACCTTGAAGCCCAAGTAAATTACCCTATAAATACCCTTAAACTTGGCGGATTATAACTAACTTTCCTAACCACCTGAGACTCCCTGTTCCAGTGGCCGAACACCAACCTTCACCTCTCGATTCCGGCCACCCAAGGAGGTGACAACTCCTCGTCGTCAGCTAGCGTGGAGGAAGGGTGATCGGAGGAGGTTCCAAGGTGCTTGTCAGCCCTTGCATCGCCGCCTTGCGCGCGTTCAGCTCCAGCAAAGATCGGCCGTCGAAGCAGACACTAGAGGTAATACACCCTTGCTTTCATAGATCTATACCTTCATCTTCACGATTTTATTTCTCGATCAGCGTGCCTCCATTAGCTTTATTAAGCTCGTCATTAGGACGCTTAATTTTCCATCTTAGACTACAGATCAAATCAAGTCTCCCATTCGTTTCAAAATCAAATCAAATTTCATTCTCATTCATTTATATCATTCACTCATATTTCATATATACTAGAAACACATCTTTGATCTTGCAAAAACTTAATTTGTTGGCTGATTTCATCGCAAATCGAGCACAAATCTTGTATCTTTGCAGATCCAGCTACCCCCTAGAGCAATTTCACGTCAAATGGAGCCTTTAATCAACATGCAAATCATCATCAAAGATCAAGAAACAACCTCACTCCAGGAACAGAGTAGCGGGAACGCCACCTTCATCAAGCTTACACTGTCACTCTAAGCCTTCACCGACCGATGTCCACTGCGGGCGAGCTCGAGGGGTGGAGGAGTTACCCCTCTGGCCCCGCTAGAGAACCCAAGTCAACGCCAGTCGCCGTCGATAAGTCGGAGAAGAAGACCCTTTGTAAACAACGTCAAGAGCTGAAGAACGAACCAAGAATAGCCGAGTTACATGCTCTCGACACGAGGCATGCATGAACGGCCCAGATCGTGCCTTACATTCTAATCCTGACCGTCAATCACGAATCGGTGGAAAATTAGCAGACTAAACCCAGAAGGCTTCCAGAATTTCAATGCGCCTCCAAAGTTTCTAGAAATTGCTATTAGGTCCTTCCACAGGGACCTAATTGCAATAACTTCATATTTTCTTTACAAATCAGCCCCTGATAGAGGACCAAACTGCAGACTTTTATACTTTTTCTTGCATTTCTACCCTTGATCTATAAGGGAATTTTGGACATATTTTTGACAATATTTTTCGTAGTGTTTCTTGGGGTAGTTACACAACTACCTCCGCAAGGTTTTTCAATAATTTTTGTGTATTTTTGACGAGTTTTTCATCGTGTTTTGATTTGTCGTATGTTGACTCCATTTTGATTTGTTTTCCATTCTTGTTCGAGCCCGTTGCTCGTCCGCTTTACCTACTATATAATATCATCTATATTTCACCTAATATTCACATATTATAATGTAGGTTAATTTGTTTCAAAAAAATCACTTTGAAAAATAAATAAAAACTGGAAAAGCATAAAATAAATTAAAAAATCTAAAATTAAAAAATCCAAAAAAATATCACTTCTTCCTCGATCTCTTTAAGAAGAGATAAAATAAACACAAAAATATATTTTCACTTAAGAAAATCAAAGTATACTATTCTGCCTCCTTGTGTTCGACCCAGGCACACTTACCTGGCTAAATAAATAGTGTAAGGTTTTTTAAAAACCGATCTTTGTTTGATCAACTAGGATCTCTTTGCGGTTTTCTACACCAACAACACTTTCATTTAGAACCGCAATCGGATCTTTAGCCGCATCAACGCACGATTTCCAAAGAGTCCATCCTTCCCTCACAAATCTGGAGGCACCATCCCATTTCCATTTTTTGTTGATCTCTAATGACTACCTGGGTCTATAATTGTGCTCTTTAACCTCTCGTGAGTCACTGACTGTTGCTCCTCCTTCGCTTCGATCCACTGGATCCACCACTCGTCATCGTCCCTCACCGCCATGTCGAGGATCCTTGCGGAAATACCTCCATGTATTTCAATTTATCGTAGCTCCGAGGAAGAAGAAGGAAGGCTAGATAACAACCACTATTGGATTTGCCCCTCTCCTTCTAATCGTAGCCATCCAGACAAGGTGTAGGAATACATGTCGATTTTATCCTATAAGGTGGCAATTTTGATTCAATACTCTCTCTTTTGCGCACACACCCTTTCTTTTTTGGTATCTTCCATGCGTGCACCAACCATCCAAGAAGAGCTAAACACCACCTAGATTAGTGGTCAATTTTGCAACAAAAACCTGCATTTTTAGTATATTTTAGGGGATTTCGAGCTCTATTTTGAACTGTAGTTTTGCACTTACTATTGCATCTGTATCCATGTCTTGTAATGTCTATAACTCCTTCGTTGGATTTTGATGAAATGTGTTTCATCTTAGAGCTAACGTAAGGATATACATTGTTACCTAGTTTCATCTAATTTTGATATATGATAGATTAATTATTATTTTCTAAAATTTATGTAACTAATTTCCCTATTTCATACTTAACTCATTGTAGAGATAACATTTCGTGCTCAGTTTTTGTTATGTTGATGAACTACATTGATCAAACATATATCCATGTTTAATCTAAAATTTTTTGACTTGTGGCTTGTATAATTTCTACAACATTTTAAGTGATTGATTTATTTAAGGAGCATCTTTCATCTATTTGAAAATATGGTCTTGTGCCCCTAATTTTATAATCAAAGATTTTTGTTGTATTTTTATCTCATTGCTTAAACAGTCTAAAAAATAAAAAATATCATTTCTTCCCTCTTGTTATCTTTTATTATTAATGTCTTTATTACATCTTAGAAAAATACCAAAACAATATTGTAGCTTTCCCTCATATATATTTATATCATATCCAAAGGGCATCTGGTGTTATTGTCGTTTGAGTCAAATCCAAAAATAGTTCAAACAAACATTGTAAAAATCATAAAAAATTGAAATAGCGACAAAAACCCAAAAATAATGTCTCATTTTCTTCTATATATTTTAATCAATCTATAAAAAATATAGTATACTTTTATAACTTCATTTTGTTCTATTTATTGTTATATTCTGAATGTTTTATTCACCTTATTTTTTAAAGTATCGGGTTACATGTTTTATTATATTACTCACATTTTCTAATTTCTAAAAATTCTAAAAACATATGCAAAAAAAATTAAAACACCAAAAATATTTTACTCTCATTTTGCAACTTTATTTGACCTATTTAAAAAATAAAAAAAATCTCTATTTCTTTTATTTATCTCTCTCTTATTTTCTACTTATCTATATATATATGTCATTATTATTTATATTAATATTAATATAATTTTATTTATAAATTTCAAATAAAAAACATTTACATAATAAAAAATGAATATAATATTAAAATCTCAAAATACACAAAAATCACAGAATTAAAAAGACAAGAGAAGGAAAATTTTGGATTCACTTCCCATTCAATCATGTTTGCTCCCTAAGTTCGACACTCTACATACTTTCACTATAAACTCATTTTGCAGAGTTATACTATATTTTAGATCCACATTTATATTTCATTGCTTTATCATTGAACATTGGTTAATAGTTTAAATTATATAGGTTTTGACTAGTCGCGTCAACAAATGAGTATCTAGCTTATCAGATTCCTTAATAACCCTAATTCTCGTGCTTTTTACCTCCTACCTCTACGGTATGGTAGTGAGTAAGGACACTATGGTATTCCTACTAAGGAATACAACTTATCCATACACAATCTGATCCCTCAAAAGGTTCAGATCCTCCAAAAGCTAGTGTCTTGAATCCTCCTTGAGTTGGTATATGTTGATCTTAGGCTAATCTTCGGGAACTTTCTTGGAAATAAGATAGTTCACTATATTGGCACACCATGTGAGTGAGTCTATAAAAAAATCAACTCGTTAGGGAAGGAGTCTCTGATAGGTGTATCATTAGAAGCACCAATTATTTCGAGACGAGAGAGGTGGCCAGCTACTACATTCTTCTCTCCAGATTTATCTTTAGTGTGAAATTGAAACTCCTAGAGAAGTAAAATCCACCAAAGAAGACACGCCATCACATTATTTTTTTCCATGATATACCGCAACACTAAATGTTTTGTGAATACAACAACCTTGGATCAAATGGGATGTAATCTGAACTTATCCAAGGCGAACACTACTACAAGCATCTCTTTTTCTGTAACTGTGCCGTTACACTGAATAGGGTCAAGAACATTACCTGAGTAGTGTATGGAGAACGGTAAACCATCCCTTCTTTGTCTAAACACATCCCCAACAACAAAATATGAGACGTCCATCATGATTTCAAAAGGAAGAGACTAGTCAGGGGCTTGTAGGATTAGCACGTCTATGATATTCCCTTCAACTGCTTAAAGGCGTCAAGACACTTGTGATCATTAATAAACTATGTGTCCTTGAAAAAAAAAGCTTAGTTAGCAGTCAAGATATCATTGAAAATTCCTTTATGAATCTCTATCCAACATGTATTAGGAAAGACCACAACTATCTCACATTGGTTGGTGGTTGGAGTCGTCTAGTCACATCCACCTTATTAGATGATGAATAGCCATTCAACTACATTTATTCTTTCATATTTTATTTAAATCCTTATCATAACACTTGTCAATAATGTTACTTGTGAAGTATATGGTGAGATCCTTAAGCGCATCACGGAAGCATGAGGATCGCATCGTATGCGATCGAGAGCGACTAGTCGCATTAGTTGCTCGAGGCAGTGGGATTTAAAAATTTTCATGTGATGAAACCACATTATCCAAGGACACTTCTCAGATCGTTTCATCTAAATCACAAACAAGTATTAGGGTTATTTCTTGAAGCATGGTTGTGATCAAGTCTCTAAACGAAGAGACCTCTGGTCTCATGTCCGATCCGACGGAGTAGACGCTTACGAGCGCGTGGATGAGACGCATACTCCTCGCAATACATGTTGATGATCCAAGTGATGAATCTTCTTATCTTGTCACACGAGATACAATGTCTTCTTCACGAGCAAGGCATGCCGAAGGAGATAGAGATCCACGAGCAAACGATCGGGCAACATAACGATGATGTTGCGGCGATGGAGATTCTCTCTAGGGCTTCCATAGTGGATGGCCATATGAGAGAGAGAGAGAGATAGCATGTAGAGAGAAAGAGAGAGAGGGAGAGAGCCTTATGTTTCATTAGCACGTGAAGAGCAAGGGGTGCCCTTCTATTTTGGGATCCATGGGAAACACAAATCCAATGGCTCACATTGATTTGTGTTTTTTTTAATGGCCAAGATTTTTTTGGTAAAAATCAACAACAATAAATTTAATTTAGATGAAATCTATATTGATAAATTAATATGATTTAATCCCAAATTAAATAAATCAAGCATAGAGGTTATGGAATGAAGATTGCCTCCTTCCATAATGGGAGTTGGTGGCATTCTCATGAGATCACATGAGATTATATTATTCCATGGAATTCTCCAAGATTTACAACAACACTTGTTGTAAATTATTCTACAAAAATAATTCATAATTATTTTGTGAACATTGCAATCTTTCCATTGAAATTTGTGAATCAAATTGACAACTCAAAATAAATTGTGATTTACATTTTCAAAATAATGTTCAATGTGAATCTAATTCACATTAACATTTAATTAATAAAATGCAAATTACAAATAGCTCGCTCTTATATATCATAAATCACATTTATAATATATATGATTAATATGGATAGTGTTATCCACATTATTCATATCCATGACAATTAAATCAAATTTAATCATCTTGGATCTCTATTCTCATGTTCCCAAATAATATAAATCACATTCTCATAATTCACATCTTTGATAATCAAATCACAATTAATTATCTAAGATAAATCTATCTATAATATGAATTAAATTGATATTATTCATGATAATTAAATCACATTTAATTATACAAGATAACTCTCCTTATAATATGAATCAAATTCATATTATTAATGACAATTAAATCACATTTGCTTATCCATATTCTCAATGCTAGGATACATATGAGAGAGAGAGGGCATGTAGAGAGAAAGAGAGAGGGAGAGAGCCTTATGTTTCAATAGCACATGAAGAGCAAGGGTGCCCTCCTATTTATAATATTTTGGGATCCATGGATCTCTATCCATGGGCAACACGAATCCATTGGCTCACATTGATTTGTGTTTCTTTTAATGGCCAAGATTTTGTTGGTAAAAACCAACAAGAATTAATTTAATTTAGATTAAATCTATATTGATAAATCAATATGATTTAATCCCAAATTAAATCAATCAAGCATGGAGATTATGGAATGAAGATTGCCTCCTTCCATAATATGGGAGTTGGTGGCAATCTCATGAGATCTCATGAGATTACATTACTCCATGGAAATCTCCATGATTTACAACAACACTTGCTGTAAATTATTCTACAAAAAAAATTCAATATTATTTTGTGAACATTGCAATCTTGCCATTTGAAATTTGTGAATCAAATTTACAACCCAAAATAAAATGTGATTACAAATAGCTCTATCTTATGTATATCATAAATCACATTTATATATATGATTAATATGGATAGCGCTATCCAAATTATTCATATACATGATAATTAAATCAAATGTAATCATCTTGGATCTCTGTTCTTATGTGCCCAAATAATATGAATCACCTTCACATTATTCACGTCTTTGATAATCCAATTACAACTTATTATCTAAGATAACTCTCTCTATATTATGAATTAAATTCATATTATTCATGATAATTAAATCACATTTAATTATCTAAGATAACTCACCTTAAAATACGAATCGCATTCGTATTATTCATGACAATTAAATCACATTTACTTATCCATTTTCACAATGCTCGGATACATATATCAACAATGAAATTATCCTTAACTCTTTCAAGGATAATGTGCTTTCTCTGTGGATACTTGGAGATAAGGACATGACGATTGTATGGTTCCATGTATAGTGACTTGGATATTGAGATCACATCTCAAATCTTGATCCTACGTACCTCTCATAGATGCTTGATTAAATCAAGACCGCAAATATAATCTTCTCATTGCATCTGAATCACATTCAGATCAATGTCCAACATTTGGACCATGATCAGATTACTTCTCTATTGAGAGGAGTCCCTAAAATCCATACCTGTTTCATCACTCCCTAGGAATGGAAGCGTCATGGTTATACAATCGTTTATATTTATATCACCCTCATGTATTCCTAATACTTGTACATCCTACGTACTAGAAGACCTAGAATAAACCTGAAGTATAAGATCTATTTTACACTGTCTACTTCACGATTTTATCATAAAGTTTCTCATTCGACTATTGGGAGTTGGTATCGATCATATACTTTCCAAAAGTATATATCATACCCCTGTGTTGATTATATACTTTCCAAAAGCATATATCAAATGTAAAAGTTCAGTCAAGCTTCCAAAGCGAGACGACCGTGCACGGAATTTGATTCTTTCCAATATCTCATGGGTGAGCTCATGTCTTCATGTTCATTAACTGAACCTGTATGATCCCAATGAGAGATAGCATTACTCATATGCCCTTATATGCACACTAGCATGCCGGTGTATAGACCTTGATTAGGTCATCAACCTATTGGTCTACCAAATGTACATACTCAGACATATAGTAGCACATCTGTCTCCGTTCAGAGGATGCGTGCCTATATCGTGACATTATACGACATACGACTTTGATTATCTGGATCTCGTTAAGTCAACTCTTTGACTCAACTTATCTAACACCTCCAAATCTCTATTCAAATGCAGATGACCTACATCAAGAGGCCAGTTAGATATCAGCCTTCAGAGAAAGGATTGCCATCTCCTTCTCAGGCTGGAGATCATCTCTTAATAATCATTTGACGGTGCTTGATGAGTCCTCAATTTAACTCTTTATATATTCATCAAAACACCAATCTCTATGATTCAATAATTGAATCAACAATTGTATGATCATTAAGATGGTCATGGTATATAACCCTAATTGTACTATGGGACCTATTATGCAAATTTTTTATTCTTCATTTCAGATCAGGGATTGATATTCACAATAACATTTATTACATAATGGCTCTCCGTGGGTTCGCATGTCCAACAATCTCCCACTAGCCCAAAGAGCCATTAAAGGGCTAATCTTTAAACCCTCACTCATGTGACAATCATATGCTATTTAGAAAAATAGATAGGTAGGCTAATTAGTCACTCTGTTTAGAAGAGACTACGCCAAGTCCTTTTACGACACTTGGATATCCCATAGTAACAGTGCTCGCATCCAATGCGAATGTTGCATCTTTTGCAACCAATACTCAACCGTGTTTAGTTATAGTATGCTTGACACTAATACTCAATTATTATTATAACTAGTATGTCCATAATCCTTATTAGAATACCTTTATTCTTGGAGATCTCTATCTAATAAGGTATCACAGTTAAGACCTTTTAGATCACTATCTATAAAGTATTAAGCTCTTGAAGATAAGACCTAGAGATCATTATCTCTAAAGTCTTATCATTTTTTAAGATATTGTTATTACTGCAATCAAATGTTTTATTTACACAGTAGGGTTAGTAACAATTTAGTACTCCCACTGCATGGTAGACATCTGGCTTTTGATACATCTAGCATGTACTCGGCTTCTCGTAACTGATGCACAATGGCAAGCAGTTCTAGCATTCACTTCCTCAACTCCTTGAGGTGCTATCCCTTCATATAGGTCAATACCATATCCTAAAGGAATGAAGCCTTTCTTGGGATTTCCTAGAAAATGGGACATGTCCAAAGTGTACTTACTAATGTGACGGTCCCAACTCCCTCTTCTCTTTGCTTCTGAACAACTTCAGAACTGAGATAAAAGAGGAGTTCTTGAGATCATATCTCAATGTATGGAATAGCCAGATTATAAAACACTTATTATCATCCTTATATCATTCTAAATGATTAGGATATTACCTACATTTAGCATGATGAACATAATGGCACTCCCACTAAGCTTCACACGATTCATCAAGATTCTATCTGAAACCATAACATTTATAATTTCATCAAATTCAATGTTCCAAATACAAGAAGCTTATTTGAGTCTGTAGATAGAGTTTCTTTAGATTGCACACCTTGCTTTCCTCAATCATGAAGCCATGGGGCTACATTATATGAATATCCTTGGAGAGGAATTCATAGAGAAATGCAATCTTGACCTCCATCTTGAAGATGTCAAAGTCAAGTTGTGTAGCTATAGTTAGCAATATCACGATGGTTTTAAGCATGGTCAATGAAGAGCAAGTTTCATCGCAAGCGATGTCTTCTCTTCTATGTGTAGCTCATGGCTACGAACCTTGCTTTGAAGGTTTATACCTTCTCATCATGTTCCCTCTTTCTCTTGAAGATCCATTTACACCCTAATGGGTTTTACCCACATAGGTCGATCCTCGAGGGTCCATATACAACATTTGTATATGAAGTCTACTTTGAACTATATTGCTAACATCCATCTTTCCTTGCTATGATCTTCAGAAGCTTCAACACATGAAGTCAGATCATTATCAGACTCAACTGACACATGGAATCCATCCTAAAACTTATTTGAAGGGGTATTAGTGTTTCATGTTTTATTGTCCTTTTAGTTTCCAATTTTAGGAGCCTCATTATCTTCTCAAGACTAGATGAGTTCCTTTACTTCATTTTCATCTTGATTCTCAAGAGTCTCATAATCTAAGAATCACATTCTCATATATGAAATCTTTTAAGAATCTCAAGGTCATAAAGTATGTATCCAATACCATCCTTTATTTTCCTAATGAAGTAGCACTCTCAGGTGCTAAATTCCAGCTTACTTGACTGGAACCTTATTAAGGATATATAATGTAGTCTCTACTACACACACACACAAATACACCTAGAAACTAAGAGATAATTATGCTAAGCTTAATCATTGATCAAAACATGTCATACATGATCCAGTTGTATCTCCCTACAACTCTCTTGAGTTTAGATGTATTAGGAGGATTGAGATAGGAATAATATTCATATTTCCAAAAGGTATTCCTTTGAATTCATCTAATAGGTACAAGCTACCTCAGTTAGATCAAATTCATTTCATCTTCCATCAAATTTTGGTTTTTAAACAAAAATTGAGAAATCTTTGAACATATCAAAGCTTTCTAAGTTGAAGAGAAGAAATCATATATCACAAGTAATCATCGAATGATATCACATATCATCGATGCTTATCATGATAAAGATGATCCGCATACATTAATATGTATGAGATATTGAATACCTTGACATCATAATCCATTCTTAGAGAAAGGTGCTTTGGGCATTATTAATTTGAATACAATATTCAAAAGTAAGTAAGATTTGAAATTTTAGACATTCTAAAGTTTCATCTCTTACTAGTCTATTGACCTCATCAACAGACTTATGTCCAAGGTTTGATGCCAGATCATTATCAAATGATCTTCATCCTCCTGTTGATTTTTAAAGGTTTAATTTTCAGTATTAGAAATGTCAATGAACCATTCATTAATGTTCTAATTTAATAGAGTCCTCTAGATGTTAGAATACTTTTTGAAATATATCCATCATAATTCCTTATGATAGGCCTATTCCAGAATTCATATTTATTTCCAACATTTAAAAATAAACAATGATTGTATTCTAATATCTAGGTCATAGAGACATTCTCTAATACTAAGGGTTCTCCCACTGAAATTATGAAGTCTATCTATCCAATAGAGATTGTTGTAACAATTGCATCAATATCTAGTGGATACCTTAAGATCCAATTTTCTAATCTTCTAAAATATATGCAACCAATTTCAAGTGTTACTAGAAAAATGAGATACAATTATTAGACTTTTAATCTTATCCAACAAGAAAGTCAATTTCAATGATTAAATGTAGATTATTCCGATGCACTATCCAAGTCCTTCTCTAAGGATCCAACATAGTCTAGATAGTCACACTATCAATACATCGACTTATTGCATTATTGGCATTCATCCAACCCTTCAGATGTCATATGGAAGTCATAGAAGTATGGTAAACTCTTTGACTTTCCTTCTTACTTGGGTCCAACCCATGCTTCCACTGTGCTCCCTTCATATATAAATGCTTAAGACAAAGGATTTCTTATGTTGAATTCAAAAGAATTAAATGTAAGAGTATTTCAACATTTATACATGCTTGATTCAATTCATATAATATGAATATTATGGAGAATCATGAAAGACGAGAGTATAGACAACAGAATGATGCCACTCGTCGTATCTACATACATCTTAACTCTTAAAGACTTTTGGTTCAGGCGGGTACTCAAACAATATGAATACATCATCTCTTATAGAGCCAACATTCTGCATGATGCAGAGAACCATGTCATTCATGATTAAATGTCAAGAGCACATATGTATGCTAGAACATCTTCTTAGAATTTTATAGGGATTATTTGACAATTACGATCATCATCGACATGTCACTTCCAAAGTACATTTGATGAGAGATCAGGACTATAGAGACATAAAAATCCTAGGGTTGAAGTCCTATTGTCTAATAATTGTCATTTCTCATTATTATAAGGAAGACTTGCACATTGCAACCACATACATTATGTGTCCAACTGTAGTACAATATCTTAATCATGGATCCAATCCATGATATTTTACTGGTTATTATTGAGTATAGTATTGAGTGGGTTTAATGAAGGATTATCTGAAATAAGAAATTTGCATAAATGTATATATATATATATATATAGACTTTACTTTGATTTAAGAATTTTTATATCAAAGTTGTCCTACCTTGTCAACATTGAAAGTTCATTCCCTTAATCACTTTCAATGTAAGAGATATACTTACCACTACATCTCAAGTAAGATCTGTGATCTCCTTCCTTATCTTTGTTACATCCCAATAATATGAGAACTTGCAACTCGGATAAAAAGAAGCAGGAACACATTCTGCCATGCAAGTCCAACTTTCATTCCCAATTCGGTGTTTAACACCCAGGCCCACCACCCCTAACGTGATGTTGACCCGTCATTAATTGAACCAACCGTGAACAAGAATAATACTCGCTATGCGCATTCCAATATTGCCCCCTTAATATGAGGACTCGATATTGGGGTCACTACGCATACAGCCTTACTCTTTTGAGAAGCAAAAACTCCGATCCAGATGCGCTTGAATACCGAAGTTGTCACTTCGGATAGGTGTCTCCGACATACAATCCCTAGCGACGGAACCCTTCACCTTAACGAGAGATCATAGATGTAACTTATGTAATTCTCCATATCATATTCACATTGTAATTAATTATCATGAATCGTATTCACATAATTAATTCTTCCAAGGGAAATAACAAATCTATTCATTATAAAGTGTCTTACTTTTAATTGGATTTCAATTAATCTAATCATATTAAATTAATGATCCAATTAATATCCAACAAACATTCTTTATTGTTACTTGAATTATGGTATTATCTCAAATACGTATTATTTAGAATTTTAATGATTAAAAAATACACCGTGATCTCTCTAGCATTATCGAGTCCCTACCTGCTATCATGGCCAGTACCGACGGGAGTGAGACAGACCGCACACGGTGCAACTTGCTACCTCAATAATCCCCTACTAGACACCATATCCACATCGGGAAAGGATAATGCCAAATTGATCATTGTGTACTTGAGATGATAATTGATTCTTCAATCGAAGTTATACCATATATAATAATAATCAAAATATTTTTGATTAATATTATAAAGAGATTTGCTAAATAAATCCACAATCCTTATCAAGCAACTTTGTTTGTTGGAAAGTACATTGAGTAACCAATTGTGATCTATATTATATCTAATCAATTATTGGTTAAGGCAATGTCATTTAAGGAAATAATTATCATCAAATATTTTACAAATATTTATCCACAATTATTCAAGGAAATGAAACCATTTAATTTCACCGATTGATTAAATGTTAATCAAAGGTTCTTGATTAAGAAAGTAATTTCAAGCAGTGACCCTCACTTACTAAAGTTAGTATATCTCAATCGATTTAAATCCAAATTAAGCAAAATAAATTTCCAAAGTTTTTTAATTTGCTTTACAACAGAACCTACATTATTTGTACGCATTTCTAGGCATTTGAAAACCGTAATTAACTTCTTAATTACGTCAAGATTCGCAGTCCCCGAAAGAGTGGATACATGTTCACTAATTTGATCATAACTTGAGCAAACAGATTCGAAATCATGCAAAATCAGTTCCTACAGTTTTCTTATTAAATGGGAAACATAATCCAAGTGTTATTTTCGTGTTTAAACAATTTAAACAGGGACGAATATATTCACTAAACAGAGATGCGAAAATGGAATGCGATAAAACTTTCGCAAACCCTAACAAACCCAAGTTGTGCTAGCTTTATGGATCGTATCTGAAACCTCTGAGTAAGGCTCTGATACCACTTGAAGGATATGGTGAGATCCTTATGCACATCGTGGAAGCGTGAGGATCGCATCATATGCGATCGAGAGCGACTAGTCGCACTATTTGCTCGAGGCAGCGGGATTTAAAATTTTTCATGCGATGAAACCACGTGATCTTAGAACACTTCTCAGATCGCTTCATCTAAACCACAAACAAGTATTAGGATTATCTCTTGAAGCGTGGTTGCGATCAAGTGTCTAAACGAAGAGACCTCCTATCTCAAGTACGGTCCGATGAAGGAGACGCTTGCGAGTGCGTGGATGAGACACGTACTCCTCGCAATCCATGCTGATGATCCAAGCGATGAATCTCCTGATCTCATTAAGAGATACAACATCTTCTTCACGAGAAAGTTACACCGAAGGAGACAGAGATCCACATGCAAAAGATTGGACAACATAATACGACGCTGCGGTGATGGAGACTCTCTCTAGGGATTCCATGGTGGATGGCCATATGAGAGAGAGAGAGAGGGCGTGTAGAGAGAAAGAGAGAGGGAGAGAGCCTTATGTTTCATTAGCACATGAAGAGCAATGGATGCCCTTCTATTTACAATATTTTGGGATCCATGGATCCTGATCCATGGGCAACACAGATCCAATGGCTCACACTTATTTGTGTTTCTTTTAGTGGCCACGATTTTATTGGTAAAAACCAACAACAATTAATTTAATTTCGATTAAATCTATATTGATAAATCAATATGATTTAATCTCAAATTAAATCAATCGAGCATGGAGATAATGGAATGAAGATTGCCTACTTCCATAATATGGGAGTTGGTGGCAATCTCATGTAATCTCATGAGATCTCATGAGATTACATTATTTCATGGAAATTTCCAAAATTTACAACAACACTTGTTGTAAATTATACTACAAAATTATTCACAATTATTTTGTGAACATTGCAATCTTGCCATTGGAAATTTGTGAATCAAATTCACAACTCAAAATAAAATTTGATTTACATTTTCAATTTAATGTTAAATGTGAATCCAATTGACATTAATATTTAATTAACAAATGTAAATTACAAATAGGTCTCTCTTATATATAATAAATCACATTTATAATATATATGATTAATATGGATAGTGCTATCCACATTATTCATATCCATGATAATTAAATCACATTTAATCATCTTGGATCTCTATTCTCATGTGCCCAAATAATATGAACCACATTCACATTATTCACATCTTTGATAATTATATCACATTTAACTATTTAAGATAACTCTCTTTATAATATCAATTAAATTCATATTATTCATGATAATTAAATCGAATTTAATTATCCAAGATAACTCTCCTTATAACATGAATCAAATTCATATTATTCATGACAATTAAATCATATTTAATTATCCATTTTCTCAATGCTCGGATACATATATCAACAATGAAATTATCATGAACTCTTTCAAGGATAATACGCTTTCTCCGTAGATACTTGGAGATAAGGACATGGCGATTGCATTGTTTCACGTATAGTGACTTGGATGTTGAGATCACATCTCAAATCCAGATCCTACGTACCTCTCATAGATGCTTGATTAAATAAAGACCGCAAATCTAATCGTCTTATTGCATCTGAATCACATTCAGATCAATGTCCAAGTTGGACCAAGATCATATTACTTCTCAACTAAGAGGAGTCACTAAAATCCAGACCCGTTTCATCACTTCCTAGGAATGGGAGCGTCATGATTATACAATCATTATGATCAAATCACCCTCATGTATTCCTAATACCTGTACATCCTGCATACTGGAAGACCCAGAATAAACCCGAAATATAAGATCAATCTTACATTGTCTACTTCATGGTTTTATCATAAAGTTTCTCATTCGACTATAGGGAGTTGGTATCGATCATATACTTTTCAAAAGCATATATCATACCCAGGTGTTAATCATATACTTTCCAAAAGCATATATCAAACCTACAAATTCAGTCAAGCTTCCAAAGCGAGACGACCGTGCATGAAATTTGATTCTTCCCAATATCTCATGAGTGAGCTCATGTCTTCCGGTTCACTAATTGAACTTGTATGATCCCTTTGAGAGATCACATTATTCATATGCCCTTATATGCACACTAGCGGGCCGGTGTATAGACCTTGATTAGGTCATCAACCTATTGGTCTGCCAAATGTACATACTCAGACATATAATAATACATCTGTCTCTGGACAGAGGATGTGTGCCTATATCATGACAACATACATCATAGGACTTCGGTTATCTCGATCTCGTTAAGTCAACTCTTTGACCCAACTTATCTCTCACCTCTGAATCTCTATTCCAATGTAGAGAACCTGCATCAAGAGGTTAATTAGATATCAACCTTCATAGAAAGGATTGCCATCTCCTTCTCAAGCTGGAGATCATCTCTCAATAATCATTTGACAGTGCTTGATGAGTTCTCAGTCTAACTCTTTAGATAGTCATTCAAACACCAGCCTCTATGATTCAATAATTGAATCAACAACTATATGATCATTAAGATGGCCTTGGTACATAACCCAAATTATAATAAGGGACCTATTATGCAAATTATTTATTCTTGATTTCAGATCAGAGAATGATATTCACAATAACATTTATTGCATAATGTCTCGCCGTGGGCTCGCATGTCAAACAACTTGTGCAAATTAATACTCATTATTTACCTATAAATAATAAATTAGTACTTGTATTTAAATCCAAAATAAAAAATTAAAGAAAGATAAGAAAAATAAATGAAGTATAAAAGATACCGAATGACCCAAAACCCCAAAACTAAGACAACATTGATTGGGTCAACATTAATAAAATAGGGAGAGATAAGGGACAGTACTGTATATTGAAAACACTAGTTTTTGCCCTTAAAATACCTATTTTCACATGATTTTATTCTTCATTTTACACACCACAAACAATAAAATGATCAACACGAAACTAGTACATAAAAATACATATAAAATTATAAAAACAATTTTAAATAAAAATAATGCACTGTACAACTAGGACACATAGATTAAAATGTCAGAAACCGAAGTTCACATATCATTATATTCTCCATATGAACTAAAATTCACCAATGTCACCGACGTTGTATGTAAAATTAAATTATCTATGTAATGAATGTAGTTTCATTAAAATGGAGTTAAGATATGAAAGCCAACTTTTTGAGGCCCCATTGTACCACATAGCTATATATTTTATTTATTTAATTAATTCTTTATATTTTCCATTCTTATATTTTTAAAATTTAGTAATTATTATTTACAATATATCAAAAATATAAACATAAGAAAAAACATTAAAAATACATTCAAATAAATAATACAACAAAATATAAAGGTATCCTATACCTATAATGTATATATACAATAATTTATGTATGCCAATAAAATCTTAAAAATAGAATAAAAATATGAAATTATGTATTTAATTGTAATATAAATATATAAAATATGAACATATGGTAATAAAATTTAAAAATACAAATAAAATACATGCAAATATATCTATGTATATACTTGTAAAAATTAACATCTAATAGATGAGGTCGTAAAAATAAATAAAAATACCTATAAAATCATTTGAAAAATAAGAAACATTTTCCATGTTTTATGTTTTTATTAATAAAATATCTATCTATTCTATTTTCATTTTATATTTCATTTTCATTTTCAATTTTGTCTTTATTCAGATGACGTGGCCCAATTAAGGCATGTTTTTTCTTGACATGAGTTCAACTATTCGGTCCTTATTCTAACAACTATCAGAATCACCTACCCTCCTATCTTCTCATTTTTTCTACTCCACCGCCACTACTCCATTTTCCTCAAGCCGACCACAAACGTGCAGCCATCTCAACCCTCCTCCATCTTCACGCAATCACCTTCCCCCTTTTGCCCTTCGTCATGTTTATAAATAGGAAGCTTGAGCTTCTTTTTGCTTTTTAATCCACTCAAGGCCTTCTGTAACACCAAAGACCAATCTATGATAATCCTCTACGTGATAGAAAGAAAGGCCTTACGTTCCGTGGCCTGGAGAAAGGAGATTTGTGGAGAGATCCCCATTACCAGAACATCTTACGAAAATGACTCTCGCTCCTTAGTATCAACCAAGTTGAGCTGCTACGTTAGTTATTTTCATTGCATTTTCTTCTCTTTGTTTAATCATAGTATCAATTTATCTTCATTTCTTGTCAAATATCATAATTTAATCTCTTCGTAGTTCGTCAGAGCTAAAGCTCTGGACATTTGTTCAATTGTGATTCTGACATGTTGCACCCCATCTGATTGCCCCAAATTATTGCCCTTCGCTTCTTCATCTTTTCCCCTTTCTTGAGTAACCCGATTTACTCCTAGTCGACGAATCGAGTCTCGCTCTGCCACATTCACTAGAGACTCGTCATCCCCCTCATTTCCGTGTATAATCAGTTTCATTTTTGGTCAAGCGTACTCCCCCTCGAGCCGTCAGCATTTTTCATATGAGATAGCACATGAGATCTCATCTAGAGCTTGAATCAGATGAAGAACAAGATCCTAGGTGGATGAGAATGAATTGGCTTCCAGACCTCTTTTCAGAAGGGTCTAGACTTAGATGAGGTATCGTTCTACTATAGAGAGAGACCCTAGGAAAAAGAAAGAATGACAGCGGAGGCGTCATGCGGCCAGAGCAGTGAGAAATCAACGATCAAAGGTCTAACAGGGAAGTGTTCTTGTTCTTTTTCTTCCCTCCACAGTCGTTGGATCCAAGATTCAGCCCAGATATAATCTAAGTCGTTGAACATTAAAACGAAGTTGTACGCGCTCCTACTTGTCCATCTTAAGTGGTGTCGATGTGGCATGTTATCTATCGCCCGATCTAGACAACAGACGAAAGACACGAGCAATTAGGGTATATTGCACTTTAGACCTCCCATATTTTTGTATTTTCGAATAGTCCTTTAAAAAACTTTGGTAGTGCAATATTTTCTGTAGAAATTGCAACTGGACCCCTTAGCTTTCCTGTATTTACAAAATGTCCCTCCGTCTCACGTTTTACGACACATGAGGTGTTATAAATATTACACCTATATTCTTATAGTTTTGGGACCAGTTATCAAATGAAGTCTAATTTTCATAAAATTGCATTTAGGTCACTATAAATTGCAATGTTTTATTTTGTGAATATTTATTTTACACATATTTTTATTATAAAAAAATCACGTTAAATTGCTGACATGTTGCTTCTACATGCCTAATTTTATTTTGGCATTTTTACACATTTCCTATTTATTAAAATTATAAAAGCAATCATTTTAACATTATTTAAATATTAAAATCCTTTAAAATTAGATCTATATTATATTATATATTACCATATATCATAGAATTCTTAAAAATTACAAAAGATAAAACCTAAAATTAACAAAACCCCAAAATTGTTATAAAAAGAAGCAAAATTTAAGGAAGCATACAAAAATGTATATCTATGTTTGTGAATTGTATATATTATGTGTTATATTTTAAAAATAGTTATATGTTAATTTGTATTTATTTATATTTATTAAATATAAAACTATCTCGTATATTTAAACCGTACAATGTTCCGATATACTTAATACTTTAACAATACAAAAAATTAGTAGAAAACTATAAAAAATACTAAAAATAGAGAATATTTAAAAACACAAAAATATTTTATTTCATTTACTTTGATTATATTTATGTATAATTAAAAATACAAGTCCCCATATATAATATATATTATATATTACATATACTCTATATAAAATCATATTATTATATTTTATTATATATTGTATTTAAAAAATTAAAAGAAATTAAATATGTAATATTAAAAAGAATATATAAAAATAAAAAAATAAAAACACAAAATATTAAAATTCATAAAAAATAAATAAAATTAAAGACCCACAAAAATTATAATAGGAGAAAATACAAACAGAAAATAAACAAGGATTTGATATTAGTTATAAGTAATTAATATTAATCCCAATACATAAAGTTCGTTTCCTAGTTCGACCTTTACACTACTGTCACTATACACATTTTGTATAGTTATAATAAATTTTAGCTCACACATTTGCATTACTTATTTACCGTTGTGGGTTAATTATTGTCGATTTGCTTGGAATTGGGTATCGCACACCTTGAGAGTGGCCTATACATCAATTGCCGGATCAAATTTGTCAGACATTGCATGACCTCAAAGACCGGACCCTTGGTGCCTTAGTGTCTTGTGTATTAACAAATGACATTATTGTCGAGGAGCAACAAAGTATAAGATTGTGTGTTTATTCTGCAATGTACGTTATATCTTTTTCATCCTCATGTATTTTTATCTATAATTTGTGAACTATTCTGACCCATCTCTTGTTTGACTTTTGTACGAGGTCTTGCCAACAGAGGAGGACTTCTTAGGAGGACATGTGCAGCCTCATGAAGCGAAGATCGACTTTTCTTACCAATCTGATAGGAGAGAGCATGAAGAAGACCTGGAGAGAGCGGAGAAGATTACCATAGTACAGTTCTTATTTTTGTTTTTGTGAGAGAGATATTTTAATAAATTTGTAATAATACATGTTGAGACTCTTTGGATACTTAGACTTTACAATACTATTTTACCAAGTTATTGTTCACATGATGACTTGTTGGTTTTTCCTATTTTCATTGCCTTATGCATTTTATTTCTCCCTATTTTCCATTATTTTTATTTATTTTTCAGGGTATGTGCTTTCCGATTTTCTATATTTTACGTTACGTGTGAATGAGCCATTAGAGACTAGGATTTGTTTTATCGATTAATATTTGTCCAAATACCTAATTATCTCAAGTGTCTATAGTCTCTGATATGTTTGGACTTATATCAAATCAACTTGATTCTTCCCGATAATACTAATTCCTATCTAAGGGTGATTTCATCATGCATTCATATAGTGTAGATTTCTAATTCCTATCTAGCATCCTTCATGGAGAGAGCTAGGAAGGAAGGTGAGCACTTTTGACTCAGCATTCATCATTGTTTCCTGCCTTACATTGCTTTTCTGATATCTCCTATGATTTTTCAGCACTTAGGATAAAAAGGAAATTAGACTTCTTGTTAGGTGATTATTAATGAAAAATATTAGAAAAAAGAGAAAACCCAGAAATTTAAACAAGAGGATTGCTATTAAACTTTAACCCTAATTAAAATATATAATGGACTTTAATTATATTGAGTTCATGAAGCCCACATTATTTTCTAGTACTTTCCAGACATAGTGAGGTATGACCACAAGAAATAGAGCCAAAATGCCAGTCTGGATCCTGCCTTGTTTATTGACTGGATTCACGAAGTAATGGTGCTTCTATCGGTGCATGGGAGAGTAGGGTTGAGTTCGCTCGTAGGCTTGGTCCGAAGTATTGAGCATAGGGGAGCTGCAACAATGGGTCCCTTTTGCATCGTACCATGATCGAGTACCTCGCAAGGAGGAGGTATCGATTTCTCCTATCAGCTATCTCTTCTAATCTTTAGCTGAGTACTTGATCCAGACCCAATAAAAAGGATTCTTAAAAAGGTGCATGTGACATGTTACGAATGAAGTGGGAATTACATGATGATTGTATGGTAGTACTCATTCTCATATATGGTTAGATAATAAGTACTTTATATAAGATTACCTAAAAACAAACAATAAAAACTACAAAGATAATAATCGAACTTTGACTGCTTCACTTGTGTAAGGCTGGTAAACCATATATCTTTGGTGTTTGTTTGGATCTAGATTAAGGTCAAATATCACATTCCCTTGTACTTGTGCCTTTTCTTTTTACTTGTTGCATCATTCTTATTTGCTCTGCTCACTTTCAGCCTTTTTTTCAATTCCTCCACTTTATTTATTGTATATCTCAACGCATATTCTTCTTTATCTCTACTTCTTTTTATCTCAAATGTCATATCTTTGATGGCTTAGTACAGACTTAGCAGATGAAACATCGATTCCATGACCCCGACATCTCCATTTGTCGCGATTCTAGAGAGATCGGTTAGACTTTGCAAACCACTCTCAAGACTCCCAATCTTCTTCATCTCAAATAAAGCATGATTACTCTTGTATTGACTTTCCCCCTTTGTGGATGGAGATCGACCTATCTCCATACACATTACTTTATTTAATAATCTTCAGAATTGACCCTAATTCTGAACATCTCTTTACAACTGATGCACCATTCGAGACTAATCGTGATTCATTTCAACATGTAGATCGGTAACCCAATCAGGATTCCACATACTCCAAGTCTGATTCAGAGATGGCTCCTCGAAAGGAGAAGGCACATCAAGTCGAGCAGAATGATGTCAATGCTCAGATGCTTGCCTTTATACACGTGAGTCAGACATAACTGACTACACAGGATGAAGCCTAGGCTGCCTTCCAAGAGATATTAATGGACTTGAGGAGAGATACAGAGAACAAAGGAGGAGTAGAAAATGAAGCAAATGTAGACGAACCATGTGAAGGGGAAGTTGAGGAAAGAATAAAATCTCATAATACTACATTAAAAGAAACTTAAAATACCGGCACTAATTAGATTACAGGATTATTCCAAATTTCACCCATCTACGGACAATTTGAGCTGAAGCCGCGAATCTTGCCTCTTTTTCCAACATTCATGGGAACACAACCATATATCCATCTATAGAAGTTTGGTCGCATCTGTGGCACCACTTACTACCCTAACATCCCAATAGGAGTAGTCAAAATGGTTGCATTTCCCTTTAGCCTTCATGAAAAGTCTTTATATTGGATCAATCATTTAGGGAAGGTAGTTACGACATGTGAGGAACTCAAGTCAGCATTCCTCCACAAGTATTACCCTCATATTCATTTGAACCAGTGTTTCAAATTTGCGAAAATTTTGCAAAAAAAATTATTTGGACTCTCCATCGAAACCGAAATCGAAATCTTTATATGGACCATTCCTTCACAATTCTATGCTGATTTCGACCGAAATTGGTGAAATTATATTGAAATTTTGACAAAATTTCAAAATTGTTTTATTTTTTCTCCTTCTCGATACAAAAATGAAATCAAGATTTAAAATCTTGGTTAAAACCAGATGCGTGCTCACAAACTTCTCCCAAGTATCGCACAAGTCACATCCCTGAATCTTGGGATAGGTTCAATGATTTACAAGAGAAGTGCACCCAACACTACATTCTGGGGAACATCTTGGTCCAACACTTCTTTGGGGGTCTGAACGAAGAAGGCCGTAGTTTGAAATATGTCGCATGTGGCGGATCTCATTTCAACAAAGATGAAGATGTTTTTTGCTAGATTTTTGAAGAAATGGTCGAAGGATAGGCTATTGTGTGTTCATCTCTTGCTTATCAGAAACACTCATAGATCCACCATAAGCATCTCAATATGGCAGTATCCCTTGATGAGGATAGAGATGAGAACTCCAAACCGAGTTTAATTGGGAGCCACCTGTCCAAAGTGGACATAATTGATAAACCCTTAAAAATTAGTTGTGAATGAACAAAGAATAAAGAACATGGACAAATTGAACCAGATCTTCAAGCATCGAGGATTGCTGAGCACTATCAGTACCTTCCGGTCTATAAGTTCCTTAGCCATGACTCATGCCAAGCTGAAAGAATCATCATTGTAGAGTCCAAGGCAACCATCATCCATCTAGCACATATACTACGTACAAGACTCTGATAAGACACCATCGTTACCACATCTGCACTAGTAAATGATCATGTATCATCTGGAGGCCAGATCTTTCATAAAGTCGTTGTTCCCACCTCCACTCCAAATTTATGAAGTGAAGGAAATTTTGAGCAATGAAGCATAATTGAACCATCCTGCCAGACAACAACAAGGTCAATCCAATGTCATTCAGTTGTACTACTAATCATATGGCGGGAAATTTGTCCTATGTCAGCCTCAGAATCACCAGTCTCCACCCTAAGCACATACTTGGAGAAAGTCATACCAACAGTTGGTGTACATCTAACAACAACCATATCACCATTACCTGGCTACTCAGTATAGCAAGTGATATCCCCATGCTCCTCACTACTATCAGAAGCAATACCTTCCAAATTATTACTCTCAGAAAAATCAATTATTCCTCCATACCATAAACATAGCATGGTCAACATACTGAATCTTCAGATTCCCTATTCGTGAACCCCGCCTTTGACTATTTGGCTCAGTTGTTGAAGAGCCTCAGCAAGATGCGCCAGAAACTTGATTGCCTCATCGCCACCAATACTATCATACCAACCAAGGTTGAGGTGAACCCAAATATGTGACTCTCAGGAGTAGTAGGTACTTGCATCCATTTGCCACAACAAAGGGGAAGATGAGAGCATCCACTGGAGAATCATCATCTTCTCCATCAATCAATCCAGTAGTAGGGTCATGCGACAAAGAAGAGGGAGGAGACGAACCTGATAGAAAATACAAAAAATGAATAAAAATAAAAAGACCAAAAGCAAAATAAGAGTCAGAACCAATCCAACCAAAGAGAAGGTTGCAGTTGTCGAAGGTGCTTGCTACAGATGTTGAGCGGTGGGTGGCTTCGCGGAGAAGGTGGAGAAGCGGCATAGATGGACATGGGTTTAGATGATCAAAAGGGTAGGAGAGGATGACTATCCTGGGATGGGTGAGGTAGAGACCTCGACCTTTGCTAATCACCTACAGAGGAGCAACAGATCTTAATCTAGGTTTTTGTGCTTCTAGAAGAGGACTAGCACGGAGGATATCCTTCGGATCAAGCAAAGGAGGTCATCTCTAGAGATGAAATAGTGTCCTGTCACTACCACATCTCTCTAGCTTATTATTTCTCTCTCTTTCTCTAATGTCTATAGATGATTGCGGATTAGTTGGATGTCCCTCATGGTCGACTAGCGATAGACTTAAATAGAAGACTGACATTGGGACATTGATGTGAGCGAGGGGATAAGGGTGATAGGGTTAATGGGTTATCTGACTGTTATAGGGTATAGAGATGGGAGTTAACGATGAGAAGAGATGAGAAGAGAGGGTGCAACCATTAGGTCTTTGATCTGAATAGGGAGGCGATAAGGAGGACATGGTCAAGGTGTAACGGTGCTGCCAAGTGATGAGTCTCTCGCCGTTAGAAATGATTGGGACAGGTGGTGGAAGGGAATTGAGATAAGGAGAGGTGGTAAGACACAGAAGAGATCGGATAAGATAAGGGTTTCGGATGCTGGTGAGGTGGCGCTCGGCGGATGGTGGTACAACGATGAGCCTAGGGGAGGAGGGAGAAGAACCCTCACGTGTGAGGCACGTGAGGTGGAGGGAGGAAGAACTCACATGATAGGCACGTGACAGGGAGATGCTGATGTAACCACAAGCAGGGCACGAGATGGGGTAGCGGGAAGCACGTGCATGGCACATGGAGAGAGAAACAAAGGGGTGACCAGGCCATGTGGCCCAGTTATGTTGCGCCACCTAGCGCAGTTGACCAAAGAGTTGACCATGAATGAAAAATATGGATAAATAGATTAGAATTAGCGAATGGACTTGGATGCAAAAGTGATAAACACAAAAATGCTCATCTAAATGTAACCTACAATGTTCCTGAAGGACTCATATGCAATGAAATGCAGAATGCAAGATATGATTTGCTTGGTGGTATTTTATGTATATAAAATACAATTTTTGACTTTCATTTTTTATTTGATTTTGTATATAAATAAATACATGCCAAAATCAAACATGCTATGAAATAATCCAATGGACTCAAATGTGATTTCTTTGGATTTTTTATCGGTTTCAATTAGTTAAGAAAAATTAGGGAGGTTAATTATGTATAAGTGGATTAGGTGAATAAGTTTAAGTAAGAACATGCCATTTTTATTACTTTCCTGATTTTTTATTTTATTTTTATTTTTATTTATTTTATTAAAAAAAATAATGGAATAAAGAAATGAAAAACATAATTTTTAAAATGAGTGAAATATGCACATGAAATGATGGGTCAAAATTATCAAATATGTATAATTCGTAGTTAGGTCCAAAAATTCAATTTTCATAATGGACTCTGATTCTTTTGAATTTAGTCTTGATTTGTAGATATTTGTACGTACATTAATTCAAAAGTGAGTAGAGTTCATTTTGACAATGTATGAGAGAGATATCAGTGTTTTCGTTTGTCTATCCTAAAATTAGGGTTTGAGATTATTTTGCATATTTACAAGTTTGCATGTTTGTAGGATTTTTCATGTATTAAGGTTAGTGATATGTACATAAAGAAGTTGTTTTTATGCCAATTGGAGTTAGCATGGATTAGTTAGAGTTAAATTAGGTGAAATTGCATGGATAATTATGAATGCAATATGAAGTTTTAATTTATGCAAATCATTTACAGGTGCATGAAAATTAATTTTATGATGCTAGTGGGTAAATGATCCTAAATTCACTGGACAAAGCTCTATTTTAACCTAATTAGAGTGATGAATCATAGAGTCACCAGCCCCCTATGCCTTAATCTTGCTAATCCTCTAACAACTAAAGAAATGAAGAGGTGAAGTGAAGTTGGGTTCATACCAAGATCAAGAGCAAAAGGTGAAAATAGAGCTAGACCCTACCTTTGGATTAAAAGTTTGCAAAACTCATGTAAGAATTAGACTTTAAAATCAACGACGTCCAAGTTCTATACATCATTGTAATAGTTTCAGATCAGAAGTCATCTTAGATCAATCCTCTTCCCAAAGCATATCCCATGAACATTGGACAACTGTCTCATGTCTATGAAGGGTGTTAGCTCTTCCCAACAAGAATTTTGGACTACCATGCAAACCTCTCCTCCAATAACTCATCCTCGGGGAGTCAGGTATTTCCTCCTATGTTCAGTTATGTGATGTGTCCAAAATTGAAGGGAGAGAAGATAGAAGAATAAGAAGATAACTGGAGTGTGTCTAGTGGATCCAAATCTCCTGGAGAAGTCAACCAATTTAGCCAAGTTTCCACCTAGATCTGCAGGTTGTCTTGAGCATGGACCTTTTTGGTCAAATATTTATTTGGTAGTTGGCTTCTTTTGGTGTGGATTTTTGGTTGCTCTGCATGGATCTTTTTGTTTCCCTAATGATATAGAATATTTCTTCCTGCACATGCTTTGAGATCATAAAAATATGTGTGTCAGCAGTCCATCCCTCATTCGAGCATTTATTTCAACCCGTACTCCAATTTTTAGATGCCCACACTACTAGAATAGAGACTCACATTTCCTTCCAACACACTGTCTGAGTTGAGCTGAGTGCATAGTGTGAGAGTATAGATTAATTCCCAATTCAAGAGTTGTACCAAGAACGAGGCAACTAGGCTAGACACTGAGTCAATGTTTGTGCATTGTCATGCGGAAGTTAAAGAATTAAGTCAAAGACCTGAATATTCCAAAATCCTATTTCTTGGTGAAGTTCCTCTGAAAATTAGGTGGATTAAGGCCAAGTCAAGACCACTCTCGATTTTTGCTCATAACAAAGTTCAAAACCCAAGGGATTTTCACCAATTCAGATGCATGCAATGCTGGACGAAATGCAAACGTATGGAATGCAAACCCTTTTTTCATCATTTTGTATTTTGTGATTTTTTTTCTTTTTTTTTTAATATTTAGAGAGACAATGATTGACATATGTTCATATGAATAGTTGCATCCACATTTAGCAAGTATGGGTGTAAGTACAAACCATTAGACAACTACCCGTGTTACTTCAAGGCAATGTCAGATGTGTTTTCTTTTAACCAACAACTTTACTAAGGGAGATTATAGTTCCCTCACAAAAAAGTAGCTACTCATTTACATGCTTAGTATTTAGAATTTCTCCCAAAGAAAAGATTACATTTTTCAGATTTTCATGTTTTTTTTTAAGATTTTTACCTACCTCATGAATAAAATATAGACTTACACGAAAGTACAAACTATGGGTAAATATGTACAAAATATATAAACACTCCCAATACTTAGTGAGTCCAATGTCCTTAGAGCAAAAGAAGCACAGAGAAGTCGTAGCTCGGGCTAAATGTAAGAGAATGAAAAAGAAAAGAAAGTAGAAGTCAGCTCACTGCCATATACATAATTTTCAAAGATTCTAAGTATGGAAGAGGAGCACGAATTGGGCGGACAAGAGAAGAAGTGGATGAGAAGGGTATATGCAGCTTGAATTGGGTCCCCGTATACTTAGGCTTTGTCCTAAGTATAGAAGTAGTACCAGAGAAACGATGAGATCGAGAAGAAGGCGCCGATGTTTAAGGAGATTTTTGGCAGATTTTCATTGGGTCATGTGGCAGAGGGAATATGGAAATGAAGAACGTGAAGAAGAAGAAGATTCCCAGTCATCATCAGAGTCATTCTCAAAACAATAATAGTCATACACAGAGGATCTCCCTCTAGTGTCAACAAAAGGTTAGTGTCTCTTGATAGTTGTTGTACATATTACTCTTACTTGGTGTACAACCAGAGGACAAGATGAGTAATCTTCATAAGTCTCTTGGTTTCTATGGTCAAACGAGACTTTCTTAGTCGGTTGGTTTCTGGGAGGATGGTATAATTCTTTTTCCTACAATAAGTAATGGATCCGGAAGTTGTGTCATCTATGGGTTCCTCATAGATGAATCACCATATAAATTGTCCCACTCATGTAGGGTCATGGCACGTCTCGGGAGTGTTTCCTTAATTTGAGTATATCTTGTGTGCTTGTTCATGGTGGTAGAAGATGCTACCTTTTGTTATTCTGAAATTTTGGTGACATAAGAGGTTTTTTGAATCGGCTCTTTGGCTGGTTCCAGTATTTCATGAATTACAGTCGCCTAAAAAATTGGACCACTAAGATAATGGTAATCATCCTCAAAAATATTCATTGAATTCACACTAGCTCATGTATCTGGGTTCAACTTAGGAGTAGTCTTAGTGTGGTTCAACATAATGGTATGACTTGAAGTTTGATTCAATAGTCAGTTTCTTGGGTGTCACATAGAGGGTTTGTGTAGGTGTTTCATGAGGAGAGGTCTGATCATGTGAAGTGGTAGTCTCCTGATCGGGACTGTTGAGTTTATGTTCGGTTGTCTTAGGGTCAGGTGTGTCCTTGAGTGTTTGATAATTGAGGTTTTGATTCGGGAATCTTATGTCTTGAGTCTCACAGTTGATAATTGCCTTAGCAACGGTTAAGAATGAATTTACTGTAATGATCTGAGACTCGGGAAACTCTCCTTAGTGTTCAATGTCTAGGACAATGAAGTACACTCTATGTTTGACACCTTGGAAGCTCTTGACGACTGAAATAATTCCTCTCGGTCTTTTTGTTGATCGGTCAGCGATTACTCTAGTCTTTTTTAGCAGTTCAATTCCGAGTTGTTCAAACATGGACATCAGGAGGATGTTCAAAGTCGAGCCGTCGTCAACCCAAACATGGGTAAATTCAGTCTTCTCACTTTCACAATTAATCCTAGATAATTGTTTGATTCTACGATGTTTGCAATTTTTGGTCATCACGGTTGAAGTAGCCATAGTAACTAAATGAAATTCGATTCTATATCTCTTTATGCTCGTCTTCTTTACTGATAATCGAATCTTTACAATTCTCTGAAGATCAGGCACCTACCCTATGACCTTGATTAGTGGAAGCTTTAGGATCAGACTTTTACAAAATTCGTCCACATTAGTGTTGTCCCTTTTTTGAATTTTCTATTTTTCTTTGTTTTTGCTAGAGATAGTAGAATGGTTAGTGGATTGGTCAGTGGTGGGCGGTACCTGTGGTGTATTTGTCTAAAATTTATGCACAGGAAATGTCTCGAGTTTGCTCTGTGTGGCACTCACTCCTCCTTTGATTCTTATTATTTCTTTAACCATTTGGATGACATTATCAAGTTGTTCTATCAAAGCATCAGCTCTTTGATTGATTCGAGCTATGTCATCTTCCACCGTCTCATGACTTGAAGATACCACATTCGACATGTCATGACTCTGGCATGTAATCCTGAGCTCCGTAACAATCATATTCTGTGGTAATTGTTTGGTCATGAGTTCTATTTCCTTAAATCTGACACTCAAAGGTCTAGTCAAAGGAAAATGGGGTGTACGTAGGGGGAGAGTCATCCTGAATAGGGGATGTTTAAAGCATTGAATTCTCAATCATCATCGGGAATCGTGTTTCTCTGTCAAATTTGGTTATGCTCATGTCCATCCTCGATTTTTCTTGCTCCATTATGTCTACATAATATTCATTCGGTTCTACGATTGGTTTATATCATGAATATTCAATCAAAGAAGGAATGAAGTGGAATGAGGGTGAGGTGTATGATAGTTGGGGAAGAATTGACTAAAAGAATGGATTCTCCTTATATGAGAATGAAGACAAAGATTGTTAGGATTCAGTCATGTAAGTGCGACCCACTCAGTCTGGGTATGAATACCAATATTATGACATCTTCGATAACGGAGGTGAAATGACATACAAACCTCGATATATAGATGCAAGTACAATGATTATTGAATGTGCACAATCTAGTACACAATGCAGACCCTAAAATTCACCAACTCACACAGTAAAGGTCATGAAAGTTTGATCGTTTATCTGTTCAGTTTTAAATTGGTGATAAAACAAGATATGATTCAAATTACGCAAGATTACAAGGTGTGTTTTGGGCACCATCCCAGAGATGCTTCCTTGCCTCTCAACAAACATAATATATCATGCATACAACAATGGGGTTGCTCCCCCACAAACATTGATATTCAATTTTATCTGGTTTTTAACTAGTCAATAATGTTAGTAGTCCCCTTGTTTTAGTTCAGTTTTCATTTTGAATTTGAGTGGGGATCAATGCATGTCAACACAGGGATTCCAATTTCTTCTAATCTTAGGTGAGTGAAAAATGTGGGAGAATCGAAAAAATCAAGCAGAGGGAAACACAATGATGAATGCAAAGTTATAAATACTTACTGTGTTTCCTCACAATCTACATGCAAGATGCTCAACAGAATTGAAATTTTAATATATAGGAATGCATCGGAAAACCACTCCTAGAATAAGAATTTCTATTAGTGAGTGATAGAAAAAACTAATTTGGTTAATGGAAATTCGATGTGCGTCTAATTAAAGTAAAAGTGTGGTCCTAGTCCTACAAGGTCAAGAAAAGTATAACAGCTCCGATAGCCACATTACAGTGCTAGGACTATGTCAATCACCACAAAAATGGGCCCGATAGGCCATGCCCAGTCCAGGGATATGCGTGAGTCTTCAAAGAAAGACTTCTGGAAATGAGTAGTTACATAAACTATTACAAATAATTACAAAAATAAAAGTTAAACTCTCTCTTAAAAAAAATAAAAATTCTCCACGCTTTCAATTGCTCCGAGTTGTATCAGCTTCCGAGAAAGCCACTCCAAGTCCATTGGGTACCACGCATGAAAAATAATAGAAATAAATGTCAGAGATATATTCAAAGAAAAACTATATTCAAAAAGAAAAGAAATGAAATTACTGAGAAAAATAAATAAAGAAAATAAACAGAGAAAAGCAGGGGTCAGACTACCCGGGGATAGAAAAACCAAAAAATTTAATTACCTAAAAATGTATCCTAAATCGTATACCTCCCCAGCTTTTGATGAGCGTGGAAATCCCTATGTTAATTTTGTTAAATTAACGATTTTAAAGTTATTGTAGTCAAGAAATCTAGCAATTCGTCAAAAATGATCACACCGAGAAATGATATGGAGAATCAAGTCTCAATGTAATCGAATTTATTTATATTACTTGGGTAAGTTCCATGTTTGTTCTCAAGGAAGTAATATGAGGCTTCATGATTAATATCTAAATAATTCAAGAAGTTAGGTTTTCAGAGAGATAGAAGAATATTTTTTGTATTTTTATTTTTCAGCTTTTTATGGGTTTTAATTTAAAGAAATGTAATTAACTAAAATAATCATGATGAATGGATTTGCAAACAATTTTTAATGTTGAAAATAATGTTATGCTATATGATGGAAAATGAATAAACAAATGCAATTTTTTGTTGAATTTTAAATGATGATGAAAATGATGCAATATGGTTAATGTGCAAGTGAAACAAGCAAAGCCAAGCCAATGAGCAATGTATCCAAATCAAGTCAATTAATTTCAAGCTAGATTCCCAATATCCTTAAATTAATTCCTTGAAATAAACACCAACAAATCCCAAATGATTGAGCGATAGAGAATCTATTATCAAAGAGCAAATGTGGTCAATGTAATTAAATAACTTCTTTAATTTATTTCTTGCAAATAATGTCTCAAAAACTCTCAGTGTTTAATATGAAAGACAATGAATCAGGGATCAAAACCACAACAAGAACATAGAAATCTGATAATAGATGCTCGAGATATGATGAAATGAAGTTGAGGGACTATATTGTAATAAAAATAAACAAAAGTCTTGTAGATATACATTTGTAGAGGGACCGTATGGTAATTATGCAGATCCGATGGACTCCTTCTTAAATTTACCTTATGCATAGGTGGGTCTGTAATTCCAGGAAATTCTAGGGTGGCATTGCAATTTGAGTACATTCACGTGCACAATGCATGTGCCCTCTGGTGATTCTGGAGACCTTGAGGGGAGTCAATGTAATTTTCCCCTAAGCATGTGCCATGCACGTGGGAGCCATAGGCTCAGGCATCGGCTCAGGGGATCTCATCATTTTTTCATTGTTGGAGCATCGGTGAAGACCCGAAGCTCGAGGTTTAGATGTAGGTTCTTGAATGATCTGGTTCATCCATGAAGATGGATCCACGATCTGAATTTGGGTGATGACTGAAGGTGGGGATCTCTCCCGTTATTGATCATGTGAACTCTATGGCTCTTGTTCTTGGGGCTTGTGTTCTATTGATGCAAATGCTCGGGTGACTAGAGGCAAAGTTGCAGATGTTGAAGGCGCTTGCTACGGACGATGAGGGGTGGGTGGCTTCGCTGGATAAGGTAGAGAAGCAGTGGTGGTGTCGTGGGTTTAGATGATCAGAAGGGTAGGAGCAGAGGATTCACCTGGGATGGGTGAGGTAGAGACCTCGACCTCTGGTAATCTCCTAGAGAGGAGCAACAGAGCTCTCTCAAGGCTTTTGTGCTTCTTGAAGAGGAGCAGCACAGAGGATATCCTCCGGATCATGCCAAGGAGGTCTTCACCTGAGAGGAGATAGAGTCCTCTCAATACCCTATCTCTATGGCTTGTTCTGTCTTTCTTTAATGTTTGGAGATGACTGCAAATGTCAGAGGATGTCCCTCATGGTCGACTAGAGAGAGACTTAATAGGATAAAGGCATCGGGAGGTTGGTGCGAGTGAGGGGATAAGGGTGATAGGGCTGATGGGATAGCTGATGGTTGGAGGGGATAGAGATGGGAGTCAGTGAAGAGAAGAGATATGAAGAGAGGGTCTAGCCGTTTGGTCTTTGATCGGAGTAGGAGGCAAGAAGAGGGAGGACTTGGTCAAGGAGTAATGGTGGCGCCAAGCGATGAGTATCCGACTGTTAAAGGTGATTGGGGACAGAATGGAGATAAGGAGAGGTGGTTAGATGGAGAAGAGATCAGAGAGGATAAGAGCATGGGATGGTGGCGAGGTGGCACACGGCGGATGGTGGTGCAGTGACGAACCCGGCGGAGGAGGGAGAATTCCGCTCACTTGCGGACATGTGAAGTAGAGGGAGGAAGAAACACATGCTAGACACATGATGGGGAGATGCTGACGTAAACACATGCTCGTCACGTGATGGGGTAAGGGAAAACATGTGCTTGTCACCTAATGAGAGAAACATAGGGTGACCAGGCCAGGTGGCCCAGTGATGTTGCACCACATGGCGCTGATGACGAAAGAGTTGACCAAGCATGAAAAACAAAGATAAATAGATTAGAATTAGCAAACAGACTCAGATGAAAAAGTGTTCAAAATGAAAAATGATTATCTAAATATAACCTGCAATGTTCATGAAGGACTCATGTGCAATGAAATGTATAATGCATGATATGATTTCTTTGGTAATATTTTATGTGTATAAATACTATTTTTTTACTTTGAAATTTTTATTTAATTTCCTGTAGATAAATAAATACATACAAAAATCAAATATGCTATGAAATAATGCAATGGACTCAAATGTATTTTTTTGGAATTTTGACAGATTTCAAATTGGACAAAAAAATTAGGGAGGTTAATTATGTACAAGTGGATTTTGTGAGTAAGTTCTAGTCAGAACATGTCATTTTTATTACTTTTCTCATCTATTTGGATTATGGTTTTTATGTATTTTATTAAAACAATGAATGAATTGAAGAAATAAAAAATAAAATAATTAAAATGAGTGAAATACACCAATGAAATGATGGGTCAAAATTAGCAAGTATGTGTAATGCACGGTTAGGTCCCAAAATCCATTTTTCACTAATGGACTCCGATTCTTTCGAATTTAGTCTTGATTTGTATAAATTTAAATGTACATTAATTCAAAAGTGTATAGAAATCATTTGACACTATATGAGAGAGATATCAATGTTTTCGTCTGTCTGCCCTAAAATTATGAGATTATTTTGCATATTTACAAGTTAGTATTTTTTTAGAATTTTTCATGTATTAGGGTTAGTGATATTTACACAATGAAGTTGGTTTTATGTCAATTGGAGTGAGCATGAGTTAATAAAAAAAGAGTGATATTAGGTGAAATGAAAGGATGATATGAATGTAATATGAAGTGTCAATTTATGGAAATTATCTGTAGGTGCATGAAAGTTAATTTTATGAAGTTAGTACGTAAATGATCGTAAATTCTCAGGATCAAGTCCATTTTCAGCTAATTAGAGTAACAAATCTTATATTCATCACCGAGGAGGCACGGTGGGGGTTGCTTGGTTTTTTCTTCTCATAGCATGTTATCTTGGTTGTAGATACCTATTTGCTTTTCCTTCTAATTTTTGTCTTTTTCTTTTTGTCACACATTTCTTGTTCATGTTTTCTATCACTTGTTCATATTTTGGGTCTCTTATTTTAGTTATTTATTTATTTATTTTATTTGTTGTCTATATTCCCTTCATAAATATTGTGTGGGCTACTTCTTGTTGAGGAGTTAGCACTGACTCTGAATTACGCGTCACATGAGGGTGCTTACACAACACTTACAAGACTTGATTTGTTGGACACTGAAAGCTCCCCAAGATTGGTCTTAGGGATTCATTTGAGACCCATTTCACTTGCTCTTCTCATTTTTCCTTTTATATACTTTTATGTATCTTGTTTGTTTATCTATATTATGTGTTCTATTTTCTTATTGTATTTTTGCTCGTATTATCATAACTGTGTTCCTTATATTTTCTTTTGTTCCCTCTTTCTTGAGAGCGCCCGACGAGCGAGGGCAGCATTCCTAGGAGCACCGATGCCCCCGAGCGATGCAGAGGAGGTTCGTTTCTTCCCCGAGCTGTATGAGAGCGTAGGAGGAGGAGCATAAGATTTGGAAGAAGCAGATTTCTGTTGAGAACTTTGCAGATATATTTGTTATTTTATTTTATAATTTTATTTTACTTTATTTTTTGTAAAAATATGAAATTATTTCTGCTTGGCACTTGCCTCTTTTTTTGTTTTCTAAAAGGCCATTACATACCTTATGTGTGTGAGGTCTGTTTCACTTAGTGCCAGTGCACTTGGGGGACCTCATCAGATCTTTGTTTTCATCGATTTTATTTTTATTTGTATATTCACGATTTTATGTGCTTGCCTGTAGAATTAGGTTTTATTATCTTGCTTGAGCCAGGTAATCTATTAGGTCCAAAGCCCCTAAAAGAATATGTGTTCTTATAGACTAGCTCATAGGGTTGGACTTAGTCAAATTACTTGGTTCTTTCCCACTAATAGAAGTTAATGCTAGGATGGTTCTAATGCAACATTTAGGTTAGTTTTATTTTATCTTTATTTTATGTGTGGATCACATTGCATGTAGAGCGCTGGCGAAAGGTATACATCTCTTCCTTTGCATGCATCATTGATTTTATTGCCCATCGACTTTTCTGATTTCCTTCCTCTCTTCCACTGACATTAATCAAAATGGAATTGGAAAATTCATTAGACGACTTACTTGAAAAAACTCATAAAAAGTGACAACTCTATGAAACAAGGACTATTAAAGAATACTCGAAACTAAACGAAACATAAGGACAAAATCATTGTTTTGAAGAGAGTAACCCCCTCATTGTTTACAGGGTGAGGACGCAACCATAAGGATAGAGCTCAAATCCCTAGACTTGCTCCTATTCACATCTCTGTGGTGTATGATTGAGATGCAAACACTTGCCTCATACATTAGAAAGACAATTTGGTGTGCTCATTCTCCTTTCTCCCTTTGGGCTTGATATTGAACCCAGCAACCCAAGCATATAGTTCCAATCATTAGGAAGGATTGAGAATGTATGATGGGTGATAGCGGTGACTCACCATGTGTGCTTGGTAGTAAGTAGCTTCTTGTAGATTCACTAAAACTAAAATATAAAAGATAAAAGACCGAACTCTTATGGTGTCCACTAGTGTCCAGTTGGTGAATCGAGCGTTTGTATTGTGTTTGTTTGTTAGTGAAAAGATCCATCCATGCCCTTCGCACCTTTTCTCCTTTTTTCTTCTTGTGTTGACCTTTGTGTTCTCACATCTTTCCTATTGACATCAAAGATGGCGGATTGGAGTATTTCATGTTCGACCTCCGTGAGCTCATTTCACACTCTAGTTTAGCCGTCTTCTATTCGGGAAGACTCACTTTCTGAATATCCATCTTCTTCCACATCATCAAATTCATTGTTTGGATTGACTATAATCTCGAACTATCATTTGAGACCCCACCATATTTGAGGACTAATCTATGCCCTATAGATTTTCAAATTCAGAATCACAACACTTGATGCCACCAAAGGGTAAGGATTCCTCGGTAGAGCAGAGCGAGATCAACAATACGATGTTACCTTCCGTACAAGACATTCAGGCATAGTTGACTTAACAAGTTGATATCTAGGCTGGATTAAGAGATATGATCTTAGAGATGAGGAACGATAGGCAAGATAAGAGAGAGGAGGAGCAAGGGCGTGTGAATAAGGGAGGAGGAAATCCATTGATTGAGCCAGGGCTAAGAAAACACTAAAAGATTCCTATAATATAGGTGGAGGATAGACCAACATATGTATTCAAATAGCTGTGATTCATGGGCGTTTTGAGTTTAAGCCCACAATTCTACCTCTACTACCAATATTCCATGGACGTGTCAATGAAGAACCTTATGTACACCTCCAACTATTTGAATGCATATGTGGCACCATACACTACCCTAACATTCCGTTAGAGGTAGTGAAGATGACAACTTTTCCGTTCAGTCTCATGGACAAAGCATTATATTGGATTAAGCATTTCAGAAAGATTGTCACAACCTGGGAAGAGTTGAGCACCGATTTTTTAAGCAAATATTATCCACTTGGACGTCTCAACCAAATGGGTCTCTGATTGCCAACTTCTTCCAAATATCCCGTGATCTTATTCATGAGATGTTGGAAAGATTTAAAGCTTTGATAGAGAAGTGACCCCATTACGACATTCCCAAGATGAGCGTTGTGTTGAACTTCTTTGGGGTTTAAGCATTAAGAACCAAAAGCTGGTAGATGTCGCTTATGGGGTGTCACACTTCAACAAGGATGAGGATGCCCTTTATCAGATTTTTGAGGAGATGGCGGAGAGCTCTACAGCTCTTTCTTCTTCATGTACTTTTAAGAAGCTTCATGTTCCTTCTCCTATAGTACCCCATGAGGCTGTCAACATGACGACATCACGTGATCTAGATAGGGTGGACAGTTAAGATCAGACCATCTTATACAATCATCGATCAAAAGAAGACATATTAGAGAAATGATCTAAGGCGCTTGAGAAGCTTCAACTGATCAAATAGAGGACAAAGAACTTTGACAAGATGGATGACATCACGAAGCATCTGGAGCTTCTTATCAGTGTGATTAGTGCATGTCAGAGTGCGAGTGTCGCATCTGATACTTCTCCTCAAGAGCAGACTTCTTCTATACCAGCACATCAGAGTACCGGGGGACCATCTTCAGTTCAACATGTTTACTATGTGTAGACACCAAATCAGCTCCAACAACAGTCACATCAAATTGTACAGTGATAATAGGAGCCCCTTTACATTCTTGAACAAAAATCTCCACCTCCACCTTTCATTCATGAGGTAAACAACATTTGGTTCAACCGAGAGCGCAACCAACCTCGTCCATCGCGGCAAGGTCAGTTGGTTCACAACAGAGTCAGAGGCCTGTCCGTAGTTTTCAGGAAGTGAGACCACACTTCTCGTCCCCAGCACCAAAAGTTAAAGCCTCACTTATCTTCTACACCACACTTCCAGAACTAGAGACATGGACAACAACAAATGTTGTCTGCATATTTACACCTGCCTTACTATCAACAATAGTCGGCATCTTATGGATAGTTTTCACATGCTCCTCCTCCTCATTATCTATAGCAATACTCCGGGTATCAGTATCCTCTACACTACAAGTCTAAGCGATAGCCATTCATTGACCATCCGGAGACACCTTCGGTGAATCCCATACTTGATCATCTTGTGTTACTGATTAAGAATATGAATGACCAGACTCAGAGGCGTGACGATCTGACCACCATCAAAACATTGATTCCAGCCCAGGTCGAGGCAAATTCGAAAAATTTTAGATGCAAGGAGCAGGTGGATCATATCCCACCCACCCTCGAGACAAGTATGGCCCTTAATTTTACTTGTTTATCTGACACCATTCATCTCATGAGTGGTAGGAGATTGCAGCCACCCACACGACATTTGGGATTGGAGAGCCGCTGAGAGAGCTTCACTAACTTCATCATTTTCTTCACCAGTTGCATAGCGGTCCAGAATAGCAGAACCAGATTTTGGAGTTTTACCATCTTCACCACAACCATCACAACCATCATTATGCAGAAAAGACCAAAAATAGAATAAAGAAAGATGCGGTGTCGAGTTAGTCATGAAGGAGAACACACCAGACGTGGATTCTTCTCCTACACCAGCAGAACAAGAACCCATCATGTTTTTCCTTTTGTTCTTTCTATTACTATAATGGATAACAGTGTACAGACTGAATTTGGTTGTCCACATGTGTATGATGACTCTACTTTGAATAAGAGAAATGTGCAGTGACAAACGCAAAATTCGATCACTCGGATAAAGGTACTAATCGGTCGTTGTGACCGAGCAATCAAATGCACTTAATCAAGAAAAATTGAACCACTAATGAAAATAAAATCGATCAAAACACGAATAGCGGTCCTGCTATGGGATTAACCTGATATAGCACCCAGGGTCAAACTCGAGGAGCACGGGTTGGCCGAGAGGCCTACGAAGTAGTAAAAATAAAGAAAATAAAAGAACAAAATATTTTTATTGGTTTTTAAGTATTTTTATATTTTTTTGGATTTTTAAGTGATTGAGAAATTAAGAAAAACAAAGAAAGGCACACTTCAACAAATTATTTAAAGCACTAAAAATCAAACAAAAATTCAAACAAAAATGTTTTTATGTGTTTTATATTTTTTTAATGTTTTTGATGAATTTTTGAGATTTTTCTGATGATTATTTGATTTTCTAAAAATCAAAAGGTGACTGAAATAGAGGGTATTGTCCAGCCGAGCCAAAAAGCCCTAGATAAAATATCTAAGAGCCTCAAAATGGCCTGGAGGTAATTTTACTGTAAAGAAGATGAAACAAGGCAAATTTAGGTACCAATTTTATTATTTTTGGATTTTTAATTTATTTACTAGAATTTTTATAGGTTTTTGAGTGTTTTTACGTTTTTAGTGATTTTCACAAATGAAAAATAGCCAAAATTGGCTAGAAAATCAAACTAAACAAAATAGACAGTAGCTAATTTTTATAGAATTTTTATATGAGTTTTAATATTTTTTTATGATTTTTCAAGCTAGACAGTGACAAAAATAGAGGTTTTTTATTTTTTAAAAATATCAAATGAAATCAAAAATGTCCTCAAAAATCCACGAAAATTTTACACCATGGCAGGAGCCATGTATCCAATTTTCGTTGGATTTGGAGGTGTTTTGATATTTTAATCAAAAATAAAGAAGGGGCATTGTGCACAGGGACCAAAGTGTAAATACCCAAAGTTCTGGAGGGTCTGGTGCAAAATACCCAGCAAAACACACGCCACGCACGTGCCTGGGGCACTCAGGGACCCAAATGTAATAAAAACAAGTCCCGAGGACTTATTGGTAACAGGTACCAAAAGTCCAAGGGCTTATCTGCAAATAACCCAACATATATCGCACATGTGGAAATAAATCACGCACAGGGGTATGAATGCAAATATATGAAAGTTTTCATTCATTCAGTAACGTCCAGAACTACAGGGGGGTCTACTGCAAATAACCCAAAATATCACGTGTCGATGCACGTGTCCACAACTGGCAGGGGTATAAATGCAAATAGAATAAAGCTAAGGGTCCACTATGCAAATACACCTAAAACTTAACAACTGACTTTGATATTTACAGGACTAAAACGAAATTAAAATAAAGACAGGGCCTAAGGGTAAATTACCCTTTATTAAGCGGATGGCTGGATGCGCGCCACGTGGAGATCGGACGGCTGCTGACGGTGGGCGCTCCGGATCGCCTCTCCTCAGATCGAGCGGTGCTGGTGGCTCCAGGGACGGACGGCCCGGATGAAGTCTGGAGCGGAGGGGGACGATCAACGGCAGAGGTGGGTCCTCGAGGAACAGGTCCCCGGCGAGACTCGCCGGGCTCGTGCGTGCGCTGGGCTCCTCCTTGGAGCACTCTGATGGTCGGAGAAGAAAGCTGGAGTGCTCCTGCGTCTGTTACGATGCTCCGATGATTGAGCCGAGCTCCGAGGAGCTCGAGCGAGGTCGGCGGAGCTGGGCCTCCTGGCTAGATGGCGAAGGGCCTCAGACGACCCTCGTTTCGACCTGAAAAGTGCACCAGAAGACTCACGGGTCGAGGGCAAACTACCTCGACCCGGTTAGGCAAGGTGGGGGTGAACGGTGGGTCGAAGCGGCGAGCTCCGGCGAAGGTGGTGGACGGAGAAGCTCGGTTCCCAGCTCCTATGCGAGCTGGGTTGGGCGAATGGGTGAAGAAGGTGCGGCGGGGAGAGGTGAACGTGATGGTCGATTCCGATGATCGGATAGTGGTCGGAACCGGGATGAATCGGAGAAATACGGCAGCGGAGCGAATTAGGCGTAAATGGAAATTGAAGGAAACAGGAAGGCTAAGGGGTTACCTGGGTGGTCGGAGAGACTGGGGAGGAGCTGGGGAAGCTCCTGGTCGTCGCCTCGAGGATCGTCTCAGTCCGAGGCTCGGAGCTCACGCTGGTGGCGGAGGTGCGGCGGCTATGCTCGCCGTTTCGATGGCGAAACTCCCTCTCCTCGCTTCGACAGGCTCAGACGCGAGCTGTCACCTCACGTACTCTCTGGAGCTCACTGGAGAACGAAGCAAATGGCCAAAGATGGAGAGAGGAGGTGGCGTAGCTGCAGCTTTATACGGCTAGGGGTCCGAGAAAGATGGGTCCGGGCGAGTCGTGGTGGCGCGCGGATCCCAAGGTGGATGCCCGGCGAGGATGTCGGATGTGGGAGGATCAAAATGGAGCCGGGGTTTGGTGAAATGGTGATCGGGTCGAGCGGGTAGAAATTTGGGAAGTCGGGTCCGTGACCTAGATCCGCGGGAGGTGGTCCTGGGGGGGGGTAGTTGACCGGGCGGTCAACATCCCCAGGACCCAATGGAAATCGGCCACGTGGCTAAATCTTGAAGCTCAAAATTAAGGTAGCAAATGGCCGAATTTGCAAAAACTTAAAACATGAAATATTTTTATTTTATTTTTTTCTATTTTTTAGTGATTTTTAATTAATTTTTGGAAATAAAAATAAGCTATATACATAGTATGTACTATATAGGTATATGTACACAATTAGGGTTTTTTATTTTTGATTTTAAATTATTATTTTTGTGCAATTTTATCCCTATTTTATATTTTATTTATTTATAAAATAAAATAAGGAATAAAAATGTATTTTTATTTTTATTATTTATGTACATAGGTAAAATAAATATATATATATATGCCTCTATATACATGGTATATGTACAATGTATTTTTGTATTTTTAATTTTGCTATTTTTATTTGTTTTTGTTTTAATTGTTCTTATTTTATTTATTTACAATATATAATATAGTTTATTTACAAAAAGTTTAAAAATTAATTCTATTTATTTACAAGGTTAAATAAATACATAGGAGTGGCCCTTGTACAAGGTGACTATACAAGATGTGTTTTTGTTTTCTTTTTAATTTTTAACTTTTTCTTTTGATTTTATACTTCTAAATATATATACAAGTATTTACAAGTATATTTTTGGTGAGGAAAATATCTTTATTTTATTTACATAAATATTTACACTCATGAGCCCCTATCTCCCTCTACTTTGGCTTTTATGCGGTCAGGCCCATGCTGAGCCCTCCCTTGGGTTAGGTTGCTCAATATTTATTCTAAATATTTCCCTCTTTTTCTTTTTAATCTTTATTCTTTTATTTTTGCACAAAAACATGTTAATTATAGGTTTTTACACAATGCATGCTTTTGGTAATTATTCCTATTTACACATATCTACATGTATTTGCAAAGGTTTTTGTAGCTAAAATATAAGAATAAAGAGTGATGAATGGGTATTCATCACCCCCCTATACTTAACTTTGCTAGTCCCTTAGCAAACACTTATTTGAAAAAGAAGTGAAAAAGAAAGAACAAAAAAGAAAAAAAGGATGTACACGGATCAAGGTTGATTATTAAACTTGCCTTCATTAAATTGAGGTATGGAGCTCGATCAGATCTCTGGATTATTAATGTTTCGGAACCTTATTTAGACTTAAGCTTAAAACTCAACAGCCTCTAAGTTCCACTAATCTATAACCAAGACTCCTCAATGCTCCAGATCAGAACAAGTCATCAATCACAAACCCTGAAGACCATGAATCTTTTCTTGTCCTGTGAATTTGAAGTCTAAGCTCTCCACCTCAGAAATGGCAACTTGACAGCCCTCCCCAACAAGGTAACTCTAAGACCTCAATCTGGCCACTCTTTCCTCGAGGAGCGGGGTATTCCCTTCTAAGTTCAAGTTCAACCGGCTCAAGAAGAGGAGGGAGAAGAGAATGGGTCAAGGTCAGTGTAGCCAAGTACCCTTGGGAGCTTGACCAGTGTAGCCAAGTCTCCCTGCTGCAAGCTACAACAGGTGGATCATGAAACCAAGCTTTGCTTATTGCACTTCTATATACATACTCCGGTGGGATTATCATTTTCTCTCAGACCCACCACTTTTTTGGAGTTCTTTTCTTTTTGCATTTTTTTTTCAAGTGCATCTGTACAACATATACATGTGCAGCATATATACAAGGAGTTTTTCCTCTTGAGACAGTAGACTATCCCTCTTTTGAAGCTTTATTGCAACCCACAACTCCCGTCGTTAGACCTCATGGTAACCAGACCAAGTTGAGACGCACTTCCTTCACTAAAAGAAGAAGAGAGGTTCCGCCTAGAAGTACTACCCTCATATGCTACCCCAAGTCAAGGAAGACTGCCTCCTCACCACCTCATCCGTGGAGAGCTCGGTGCATAGTGCTGGTGTCCAAGTAAGGCCATAATCTATATTAGTCATGTGTTGTTGTTAAGTGCTCTACTTAGGCTCATTGAGATGACATGTGATCACAGCCTAGTGGACTCAAAGAATTAAGTCACCATGGACCTGAAAAGCCTTAAAGCTAAGCCTTATAAGGTTCCTCTTAGAAATTAGGTGGATTAAGATCTTAATCAAGCTCCATTTCTCAATTTGATTCCAGGCTAGTTTAAATGTCAACGATCATCCAGAAAAACTATATACATATGTACAAAAGATGCTTATTTACACACAATTTACAATCATGCAAAATTTTTGAAAAATGTTTTGAATCATGAATGATGATGCATGAAGTGCAAGTTTTGCAAGAAGATATTTACACACATTTACACAAGATTTTTGCAAACTTTTGATTTTTCAAAACATTTTGGAAAAATTTTGTACTATGTAGATAATTTTGATAAGAAAATATTTACACAAACTTTACATAAAAGATTTTTGAAATCATTTTTACAAAAATAAATTGTACACTAGCTATTTATGTGCAAATAAAAGAAGTTTATGTACATGAGAATTTTTAATTTTTGTGATTTTTAGCCATTTTATTTATTAACACACTCACACAAAGTACGATTTATGGCTAAAGTATATATGAAATATATACACACCCCCCTATACTTAGCTCGAACGATGTCCTTAGAGTCAAGAGCGATGAAGAAGACATAACTCGTGCTCGGTATAGGGCAGTGAAAAGAAAGGCTATATACAAAGAGGAAGAATAAAATATAAGGTCAAGAGGATCTCGGGTCTTCCCCCTATACTTAGGATTAAATAATCCTAAGTATAGCAGGCTGTACACTAAGGGAAAAACCGAGTGGAGAATGTACAGGGTCTACCCCCCCTATACTTACGGTGAAAGATCCCTAAGTATAGGCAGCAAAACAGGGGTAGACGGAAACAAAAGAAATACCCAAAAGGTCTCACATCCCCCCTATACTTAGGGTAAAGTACACCCTAAGTATAGCATTATCACAGGATGAAGAAAGGGATGTGGGACTAAAGAATGTGATGATATGGACATATGGATCTATACAAGGCGGAGATCAGTGAAACTCAGGCGCGAGATGCATTAGATGTGAGTCAAAGACCACATCTCACGCAAAATGAATAGGGGCAAGATCAGCGACCCGCGGCTCATGATCTAGAAATGGCTTGAGCCGCTGGCCGTTCACTCGAAAGGTACTCTCAGAAGACAACTCAGATATATCGATGCTATCGTTGTCGTGTACCTTTCTGACCATGTAGGGTCCCTTCCATTTGCTCTGTAGCTTCCCTGGAAATAATCGTAGCCTCGCATCAAACAGCCATACTCTCTGGCCAATCTCAAAATGCTTGTGGCTGATATGAGAATCATGCCACTCCTTCACTTTCTCCTTATAATGTAGGCTGTTTGAGAATGTTGTATCTCTAAGCTCCTCCAGGGCTGCTAACTCTGCCCTCCTCTGGTCTCCCATACCATCTGGATCCATAAGAATATCTGTGACTGCCCAAAGTGACTTGTGCCTCAGCTCAACAGGTAAATGGCACGGCTTGCCATATACGAGGCGAAAGGGAGATGTGCCCAAAGGTGTCTTGAAAGACGTCCTATATGCCCACAAGACCGAGTCCAAAAGCTGTGACCAATCCTCTCGGTCAGGGCGGACGACTTTCTGCAATATAGTCTTGATCTCCCTATTCGACACCTCGGCTAGACCATTCATCTGTGGATGGTAAGGTGTAGCAACACGATGATCTATGCTGAACTCGCTAGCAAGTGCCTTCACCTGGTCGTTGATGAAGTGAGATCCCCCATCAGAAATCAGAACTCGTGGAACCCCGAACCGCGTGATGATGTGCTTCCTCAAAAATCTGCAAACTGTCCTCGCATCAGCGGCTCGGGCGGGGATAGCCTCCACCCAACGACTAACATAATCTACGGCCAACAGAATGTACTTAAATCCCTGACTCTTAGGGAATGGACCCATGAAATCGATGCCCCATGCGTCAAAAACCTCACAGAAGTGAATGGGCTGCATCGGCATCATATCACGCTGTCCACAAGTGCCCATCCGCTGACAGTCAGTACACCTCTTCACGAACTCATCTGAGTCCTTGAAGAGTGTAGGCCACCACAAGCCGGATTGGAGCACTTTCTTTACCGTTCTCCTCCCAGAATGATGTCCTCCTGCCTCAAGCTTGTGGCAGTAAGTGTGGACGCTATGGTGTTCCTCCTGAGGAATACACCGACGCCAGACGCTATCCCCTCCTTCGTGGTAAAGGATGGGATCCTCCCAATGGTAGGACTTGGCCTTCGCAAGGAAGGTCTCAAGTCTCTGCCTGGGCCAATCTTGTGGGACTTTCCCAGCAACGAGAAAGTTCACAATATCGGCGTACCACGGGAGTGAGGCGATAGCAAGGATCGCCTCATCTGGGAAGGTATCTCGAATAGGATCTATCTGCTCAGACTCCTCAGGCTGCTCTAAACGGGAGAGATGATCCGCCACCACATTCTTGACTCCAGGCTTATCCTTGATCTCAATATCGAACTCCTGGAGTAGAAGGATCCATCTAGTCAGTCTGGCCTTGGCATCCTTCTTTGCCATGAGGTACCTGATGGCGGTGTGATCTGTGTACAAAGTCACTCTAGATCCAGTGATATACGATCTGAACTTATCTAGGGCAAACACTACGGCTAGCATCTCCTTTTCTGTGACCGTGTAATTCCGCTGGGCGGAATCCAAAGTGCGGCTAGCGTAGTGAATGGCAAATGGAACTCCATCCCTCCTCTGTCCCAGCACTGCCCCCACGGCAAAATCGGAGGCGTCCGTCATGATCTCGAATGGGAGAGACCAATCAGGCGGCTGGAGGACAGGAGCCTCAATAACACACTGCTGGAGAGTCGCAAAGGACGAAAGACACTTGTCATCGATAAGGAACTCGGTGTCTTTCATCAAGAGGTCAGTCAACGGTCGGGCAATCCTGCTGAAATCCTGAATAAATCTCCTATAAAATCCAACGTGCCCCAGGAATGACCGTAGCTGTCTCAGATTGGACGGTGGTGCGAGTTTCCTAATGACATCAACCTTCGCCGGATCAACCTCCATGCCCCTATTGGAGATGATGTGGCCAAGCACCGTCCCTTGAGTCACCATGAAGTGACTCTTCTCCCAAGATAGAACCAACTGATACTCAATACATCGCTGGAGTACTCAGTCTAGGCAGTCAAGACAGGAGTCGAATCCGTCGCCGTAGACCGAGAAATCGTCCATGAAGACCTCCAAACACTCCCCTACCATTTCCGAAAATATCGACAGCATGCACCTATGAAAAGTCGCAGGGGCGTTGCATAGCCCAAATGGCATGCGTCGAAAGGCATATGTACCAAAGGGACGGGTAAAGGTGGTCATCTCCTGATCCTCAGGAGCGATGGCCACCTGGTTGTAGCCCGAGTACCCATCTAGGAAGCAATAATGGCTCTTCCCTGCCAGTCTCTCAATGATCTGGTCAATAAAAGGCAGGGGGAAATGGTCCTTCTTGGTGGACTGGTTGAGTCTCCTGTAGTCAACACAGACCCTCCAAGAGGTGGGTACTCGTGTAGCAATCTCCTCTCCCGACTCACTGATCACAGTCGTGATGCCCGTCTTCTTGGGCACCACATGCAAGGGGCTGACCCACTTGGAGTCGGAAATGGGATAAATAAAATCTGCACTCCACCATTTTGATATTTCCGTCATCACAACCTCTCTCAGGTTGGGGTTCAGTCGCCGCTGGAACTCACACGACGGCTTCGCCCCCTCCTCGAGATAGATATGGTGGGAGCACACTGATGGACTAATCCCATGGAGATTTGCTACGCTCCATCCGATTGCCTTGCGGTTCTTTTCAAGAACCCCCATCAAACGGGATTCCTGCTCTCCAGTCAGATCGGCGGAGATGATGACTGGGTACATCTCTGGCTCGCCCGCAAGGAACCGATACTTCAGCGAAGTAGGGAGCGGCTTCAGCTCTGGAAGGCTGGGTGCTAGCAAATCTGGCTGCGGAAGGAAATGAGTGAATGCTGCTAAGTCTGCCAAATCTGCCTGGGAGAAAGAAAGAGAACTCTCGCAAACTGGATCTGGAGAAGGCTGCTCAACTGTGCTGTCTCTAATCTGCTCTGCATCTACCTCCTCCTCCTCTGTCAGATCAAGTGGACTCAAGTCTGGCATCTGATCATCACAATCTGCCCAATCAGACTCTGAATCCGAGGGATCTACATCAAACGCGGTGGCATCAGTACCACCGTAACTGAAAACCGTGTCGCGGTCAAGAACCGGCTCTGCTGCCTCTATAGTATCCTGGACCAGGGCTGTGCTCTCCAAGCTCTCCTCTGCTGTCATCTCTGCATCAGTGGTGTCTGGAAATGAGAGAATGGCCTGTGCTGAAGGATCTTCCCATGCTGCCTCATCATCAGTGATCACAAAATCACAGTCCTGGTGGATGTCTGGCCCGTCGTCTGTCAGCTGCTCTGAATCTGTGCTGGCCTCTGAGCATGCTCTCTCTGGCTCTGTAGTCCTCGACCGTCTCTATTTGTATACTCTCGCCCTCGACGCGAAAGTATACCTTCCCGCTATCATGATCAGTCACCGCCTTGGCTGTGGCCAAGAACGGACGACCGAGGATGATGGGGGTATCGGTCACTGAATCAGGGATCTCCATGTCCAACACTACGAAGTCCACGGGGAATTGCAGGCCCTGAATCGTGATGATAACGTCTCGCAACAACCCCTTCGGCGTCTTGACAGATCGATCAGCGAACTGAAGGATTGTCCTGCTCGGTCGAAGAGTGTCCAACTCGAAGCGGTCGAGAACGGCTGCCGGAAGAAGGTTGATCGACGATCCGCTATCTAATAAAGTACGGTCGGACCTCTGCTTACTAATCTGGCATCTGACATACGGGGCCCCTGAATCTGGCCTCTTGGCCGGCAGACGGTTCTGGATCGCAAAACACGTGGCTTTCGTCAGCACATGAATCTCTGAAGTGCGGTTCCTCCTCCTCCTCCTGACTGTGGTCCTGTCTCTCAAAGATCGCTGAAGAATGGGGATGTGCTGCAAAGCCTCCTGGAGGGTCAGCTGGATGTGAAATCTGTCGATCATGCTCTGGCTGAATTCCTCCTGCTCGCTCTTTTTTGGATCATTTTCTTTTTTCTTCCTCTTCCCCATCTGAAGGGCTCTAGGGAAGGGTATCACAGGGTCCTTCGCAGATGAAGGACTAGGAAAAGGCCTAGACGGCTCGACGGCCGGATCCACACATACATCACTCACCACAGTGGGACCAGAAGAAACTAAACCTTTTCCTTTATTCAAAATAGAGTTCTGAGATACAGTAACATGAGGAAAGACAACATCTCTATCAAAACGAACACTGGTGGCCTCAGTACCACCTCTGGCTGGCTCTGCTGCTGGACGTCTCGCGGCCTCAGTACCGCGGGCTGGCTCGGCTATGCTGGTGGCGTCAGTACCACCTCCTCGAACTGGTGAAGCGGCGGCCTCAGTACCGTCGGTGGAATCAGCATCCTTGGTGGCATCAGTACCACCATCGTCATCTGGAGCGACCTCGGTACCGCTCTCCTCCTCCTCATGTGGCGCCCCGGAAGTATCCTCGTGGTGTAGCTCAGACGAGGCGTCGCCGCCTGCTGGTGTCCTACCGCTCCTAAGTGCAACAAAATCAGCATCAAACAGATCCGAAGATGTATCAACAAATGGATCACTAGGAGTGGTGTACTCAGTGGAAACTACCTGCTCAGATTTCCTCTTGAGGTTATTCGGGTTCGGCTCTATTTGTGCAGGGATGGCGGCCTTCCCTCTCGCCAGGTCCCGCATCTCCTGGCGGAATTCATCCATCTCTCGTCTAAATGTGGCTTGCTGATCCGTGAGGAGGCGGGGGATGTCATCCAAGGCGGAGCTCTCCTGGGAACCCGACGGGTAGCCTTTCTGGTGCTGAGGCTGCTGGAACTGCTGGTGGTGCTGCTGAGAGGGGTAGGAAGATGGATGCTGCTGGTATGCTGGGTGAGCCTGCTGCTCACGTCTCCACGACTGTCCCTGCTGCTGATAGGGACGAGGGACGAAGGATGATGGCTGGTGTGACTGATAAGCTGGGGGCTGCTACAGCGGCTGGTGATCTCTCTGCTGGGAGTACTGCCCTCCCTGACCGGCTGGCTGCTGCTGGGGCTGGGTATCTCCACTCCCCCACCTGAATCCGGGATGGTCTCGTCGGATCCCAGGCTGGGGGCGGTCATACCAAATCCCGTTGACATCCATCAACGGCTCTGCATCATAGGGGGCTGGCGGGAGTACTGCCAGAGGCTGATCAGGCTGGTAGACCACCATCTGCATGTCTGGAGATGGTGGGGACTGGTAGGTGGGCTGCGGCTGCTGGTACGGCTCCGCCTGTACAAGATGAACCTGTCTAGGCTGCTGTAGGGAGCTGGAGCGTTGGGACGAGCTGCTGCTGCTGCCGGAGTCACCTCGCGACTGAAGACGGGGCTGTGAAGCCGTCTGTGCCTCCTGGAGACACATGAACTGGGTCTTCATGTCGCTCAGAGTCTGTGCCATCTGATCCATCTGCGCGATGCTCTGGCACTGCTTCTTCTCTATCAGCTCCATGCGGTCCAACTTCTCGCTGATAATACCCATATCTGCAGCGGACGACTCTGCCTGTGCTGCTGCAACTGCGGATGAACTGGATGGACTTGCATCGACCCGTGCTATCCTCTGGTACTGCACGGGTCCTGGCTGCTGCTGGGGTCTCCCCTGAGTGTACAACCGGGTCTGGGACATCACCATATAATTCTCAGCCATCTCCTCGAAGATGGCCCAAACCTGGTCGTGGTCCTTGGCGAAATAGGACCCGCCACAAGAAGCATTCACCAGACCCTGAAGCTCTGGTGTCAACCCGCTGAAGAAGCTCTGCACAAGGTTCGGCTTTGTGATGTCGTGGTACGGGCATCGGTCCGTGAGCTCTCTAAACCTCTCCCATGCCTCATGAAATTGCTCATTGGGGAGCATGGAGAAGTTGCTGATCAGGGTCCTCGCTCCATTCGTCCGCCCGAGTGGATAGTACTTGTTCAAGTACTCGGTGCGGAGCTGCTCCCAGGTGTAGACGAACTTCCCCAGATGCTTCAGCCAGGTGGCTGCTCTGTCTGCTAGTGAGAAGGGGAAGGCAATCATCCGAATCGTATCCTGGTGCACATGGCGGTCGTGGACAGTACTGCAAATCATCAGGAACTCCTGGAGGTGGAGATGGGGCTCCTCGGTGGCAAGCCCGTGAAAACAGGGAAGCATCTACAGGGTGTTCGGGGGGAACTTGAAGTCCCCCACGATAGTAGGTACCACCACCCAATGGTGCATCAGTGTAGATCCGGGGTTGTGCAACTCCCGCATCGGTCTCGGTGGTCCTCCTGCCGCGGTGGCTGCCGCTGCGGCGGCGGCTGCTACTGCTGCTGCTGTGGCTCGTGCCTTTGCATCTGGTATGTCCTCAGGCTCGCTCTGCTGATCGCGCTCTGCTTGGAGGCGCTCCAACTCTCTCCTCATCTCAATCATGAACGCTCCCTGATCGCGTAACTGCTGTTGAACTGTCTCTAATGAGGCGATCAAGGTGGAGTTAGTCGCTCCCTGATCCATCACGACGTGCTCTGTACGGGAACGATCCTCAGAGCTGCCGGCCATGACGTCTGCAAAATCAAAGGAGCCCAACTCAGGTGCTGTCAAATCTATCAATCTCTCCTCGGGCTCATGTCTCTCAGGTCTAAAAGAAAGGGGGTCGAGGGGGAACTGGGCGGAGTCGTACTCGGGCTCGGAGAGCTGGTCTCGGCTCTCGCAGGCCAACCTAGATGATTGGGTAGACGTGCCCGAAAGCGGTGCAGCCAGAGGCTGCCTAAGAGAGCGTCGACCCATCATCTTGATCTGACGAGTAGGGCGGATGAGATCTGGAGAAACTATGATCACAAAACAAACCCCCGGTTCACCAACGCGACGCGAGCTGAAGACCGTGAAAGTTCGGTCAAATTATCTTGTCAATTTTATTAGGTGAACACACAAAATATCAGAGCGCTTACGTGACTTGTTAGGATACCCGATGCTACCCCAACCGACTGGCCCGCACGGAAAAGTCGGTAATCAGTCGGGACTAGCACCGGAGGGCTCTACCTAGGGTGCGGGTCACTCTCTCGCGCATCCAAACCATACAATGAGGGGGTTGCTCTCCCCAAGACACAATTTCTAGGGTGAGCGTCTTTTAAGATCAATAGAGTTAACCAGTCCCAATTTTATGGTTTTTCTATTTTTCAAATAAAAACAAACGGCCTAACGAATTTTTTGGTTCTCCTGGTTATTTAATCCAAAACAGGGGGGAGAAGTCGAAAAAGCTGATGCGCGATAAAATCAATGATGCATGCTGAGTAAGAAATGCGTACCTTGTCTCCAGCACTCTACATGCAAGTGATCCGCGCAGAATTTAAAGACTGAAAGTAAACTACCTAAATGATGCAACGGGAAAAACCGAGTCCTAGATGAGCAATTTCTATCGCAAGAACCGTCTAACCGGTCACCGACCTCCAAGCCAAAGAGTCCGGTCTTGGCCCGTCCCTCCTCTGTCCGACAAATCGGGGGTAGGAGAAAGCGCTTTACAGGACGGACTGCGGCACGTAGGCTACGAAGGAGATGATTCGGTTATTTTTATTAATGATTTTTAGTAGGTCCAATTAACGTTCTATAGGAACAGGCAAGCAATTAGGTGTGGGGATCCTACTAATTACGGCACAAGCAAGCGAAATTCCTAAGTCTAGGGGCTCGAGCAAAAACTGCGTAAACACCGGAAAAGGCAGAAAGAAAATAAAAAGAAAACCGCATAAAAGCCGCGAAAAACTCCTAAGGGTCCCCCGAGCACACCGGTGCTCGGCGAAATAGACCCGCTAAGTCTAAAGTGTCCAAGTCCTGAGAGTCCCTGTATTATTACAATTATAATGAAAATAAAAATGAAAATCCTCTCCCACTCAACTCTCTCTCACTCTCTCCTGCGGCTCCGCAAAGAAAGGAGCTGCCTCCGGATCTCGCAGTTGCGTCGGCTTCTCGAAATCGGCCGCCTCGGTCCTCGGGCCCTCGCAAGAAATAGAAGAATTGTTAGACCAAGATAATCAAAGAAAATAAATGAAACTGAAAATGAAGGTATATATGCAAAAATACAAAAATAAAATAAACACTCAAAATAAAACAAAATCAAAAATAAAAGAAAAAGAAAATAAAACAAAATCAAACAAAAAGAAAATAAAAACAAAAGCCGTGAAAAAGCCGCGAGCTCTGAAAGAGCCGCGAATAGCCGCGAAAATAAAAACGAAAATCAAAGGAAAACTACTAAGCCGTGCTCCCCGGCAACGGCGCCATTCTGATAAGCGCAAAATTCGATCACTCGGATAAAGGTACTAATCGGTCGTTGTGACCCGAGCAATCAAATGCACTTAATAAAGAAAAATTGAACCACTAATGAAAATAAAATCGATCAAAACACGAATAGCGGTCCTGCTATGGGATTCACCTGGTATAGCACCCAGGGTCGAACTCAAGGAGCACGGGTTGGCCGAGAGGCCTACGAAGTAGTAAAAATAAAGAAAATAAAAGAACAAAATATTTTTAGTGGTTTTTAAGTATTTTTATATTTTTTTGGATTTTTAAGTGATTGAGAAATTAAGAAAAACAAAGAAAGGCACACTTCAACAAATTATTTAAATCACTAAAAGTCAAACAAAAATTCAAACAAAAATGTTTTTATGTGTTTTATATTTTTTTTATGTTTTGGTGAATTTTTGAGATTTTTCTGATGATTATTTGATTTTCTAAAAATCAAAAGGTGACTGAAATAGAGGGTATTGTCCAGCCGAGCCAAAAAGCCCTAGATAAAATATCTAAGAGCCTGAAAATGGCCTGGAGGTAATTTTCCTGTAAAGAAGATGAAACAAGGAAAATTTAGGTACCAATTTTATTACTTTTGTATTTTTAATTTATTTACTAGAATTTTTATAGCTTTTTGAGTGTTTTTAAGTTTTTAGTGATTGTCAGTAATGAAAAATAGCCAAAATTGGCTAGAAAATCAAACTAAGCAAAATAGACAGTAGCTAATTTTTATAGAATTTTTAAATGAGTTTTAATATTTTTTTTTGATTTTTCAAGCTAGACAGTGACAAAAATAGAGGTTTTTGATTTTTTAAAAATATCAAACGAAATCAAAAATGTCCTAAAAATCCACGAAAATTTTACACCATGGCACGAGCCATGTGTCCAATTTTCGTTGGAATTGGAGGTGTTTTGATATTTTAATCAAAAATAAAGAAGGGGCACTGTGCATAGGGACCAAAGTGCAAATACCAAAAGTTCTGGGGGGTCTGGTGCAAAATACCCAGCAAAACACGCGTCACGCGCGTGCCTGGGGCACTCAGGGACCCAAATATAATAAAAACAAGTCCCGAGGACTTATTGGTAAAAGGTACCAAAAGTCCAAGGGCTTATCTGCAAATAACCCAACATATATCGCACATGTGGAAATAAATCACGCACAGGGGTATGAATGCAAATATATGAAAGTTTTCATTCATTCAGTAACATCCAGAACTACAGGGGGGTCTACTGCAAATAACCCAAAATATCACGTGTCGATGCACGTGTCCACAACTGACAAGGGTATAAATGCAAATAGAATAAAGCTAAGGGTCCACTATGCAAATACACCTAAAACTTAACAACTGACTTTGATATTTACAGGACTAAAACGAAATTAAAATAAAGACAGGGCCTAAGGGTAAATTACCCTTTATTAAGCGGATGGCTGGATGCGTGCCACGTGGAGATCGGACGGCTGCTGACGGTGGCGCTCCGGATCGCCTCTCCTCAGATCGAGCGGTGCTGGTGGCTCCAGGGACGGACGGCCCGGATGAAGTCTGGAGCGGAGGGGGACGATCAACGGCAGAGGAGGGTCCTCGAAGAACAGCTCCCCGGTGAGACTCGCCAGGCTCGTGCGTGCGCTGGGCTCCTCCTTGGAGCACTCTGATGGTCGGAGAAGAAAGCTGGAGTGCTCCTGCGTCTGTTACGATGCTCCGATGATCGAGCCGAGCTCCGAGGAGCTCGGGCGAGGTCGGCGGAGCTGGGCCTCCTGGCTAGATGGCGAAGGGCCTCAGACGGCCCTCGTTTCGACCTGAAAAGTGCACCAGAAGACTCACGGGTCGAGGGCAAACTGCCTCGACCCGGTTAGGCGAGGTGGGGGTGAACGGTGGGTCGAAGCGGTGAGCTCCGGCGAATGTGGTGGACGGAGAAGCTCGGTTCCCAGCTCCTGTGCGAGCTGGGTTGGGCGAATGGGTGAAGAAGGTGCGGCGGGGAGAGGTGAACGTGATGGTCGATTCCGATGATCGGATAGTGGTCGGAACCGGAATGAATCGGAGAAATACGGCGGCGGAGCAAATTAGGCGTAAATGGAAATTGAAGGAAACGGGAAGGCTAAGGGGTTACCTGTGGTCGGAGAGAGACTGGGGAGGAGCTGGGGAAGCTCCTGGTCGTCGCCTCGAGGATCGTCTCGGTCCGAGGCTCGGAGCTCACGCTGGTGGCGGAGCTACGGCGGCTATGCTCGCCGTTTCGATGGCAAAGCTCCCTCTCCTCGCTTTGACAGGCTCAGACGCGAGCTGTCACCTCACGCACTCTCTGGAGCTCACTGGAGAACGAAGCAAATGGCCAAAGATGGAGAGAGGAGGTGGCGAAGCTGCAGCTTTTACGGCTAGGGGTCCGAGAAAGATGGGTCCGGGCGAGTCGTGGTGGCGCGCGGATCCCAAGGTGGATGCCCGGCGAGGATGTCGGATGTGGGAGGATCAAAACGGAGCCGGGGTTTGGTGAAATGGTGATCGGGTCGAGCGGGTAGAAATTTGGGAAGTCGGGTCCGCGACCCACATCCGCGGGAGGTGGTCCTGGGGGGGTAGTTGACCGGGCGGTCAACATCCCCTGGACCCAATGGAAATCGGCCACGTGGCTAAATCTTGAAGCTCAAAATTAAGGTAGCAAATGGCCGAATTTGCAAAAACTTAAAACATGAAATCTTTTTATTTTATTTTTTTTCTATTTTTTAGTGATTTTTAATTAATTTTTGGAAATAAAAATAAGCTATATACATAGTATGTACTATATAGGTATATGTACACAATTAGGGTTTTTGATTTTTGATTTTTAACTTATTATTTTTGTGCAATTTTATCCCTATTTTATATTTTATTTATTTATAAAATAAAATAAGGAATAAAAAGGTATTTTTATTTTTATTATTTATGTACATAGGTAAAATAAATATATATATGCCTCTATATACATGGTATATGTACAATGTATTTTTGTATTTTTAATTTTGCTATTTTTATTTTGTTTTTGTTTTAATTGTTCTTATTTTATTTATTTACAATATATAATATAGTTTATTTACAAAAAGTTTAAAAATTAATTCTATTTATTTACAAGGTTAAATAAATACATAGGAGTGGCCCATGTACAAGGTGACTATACAAGATGTGTTTTGTTTTCTTTTTAATTTTTAACTTTTTCTTTTGATTTTATACTTCTAAATATATATACAAGTATTTACAAGTATATTTTTGGTGAGGAAAATATCTTTATTTTATTTACATAAATATTTACACTCATGAGCCCCTATCTCCCTCTACTTTGGCTTTTATGCGGTCAGGCCCATGCTGAGCCCTCCCTTGGGTTAGGTTGCTCAATTATTTATTCTAAATATTTCCCTCTTTTTCTTTTTAATCTTTATTCTTTTATTTTTGCACAAAAACATGCTAATTATAGGTTTTTACACAATGCATGCTTTTGGTAATTATTCCTATTTACACATATCTACATGTATTTGCAAAGATTTTTGTAGCTAAAATATAAGAATAAAGAGTGATGAATGGGTATTCATCATGCAGCATGATATTTCTTTTGATTATGTGTCATTTCCTTCAGCCTTGAATAAAAATAGAAAAATCCAAACGTTAAACACATCACTATCTGATCATGGAGTGGTAGAGATCCTTTTGAATATATTTTTAGAGATGTCACTCCTTAAGAACATGGAGTACGTGCCTACAGTAAAAAAGGGTATGAAAGAAGCATGTGCTCAAAAGCGTCAACCAAGGTAGAATAGATGAAAGAAAATAGAGAAGCATATCATGACCATGGACACAGTTCATGCCATTAGCAACCTCTCACCTAAAAAAAGACGAGGGAGCACCTTACATCCGTTGCCACATCTTTGATCAAGAGTTTTAACATACTCTTCTCAATAGAGGATCCCCATTAATCTCACATCATCCTCGCTACTCATTGAGTTTGGGTTGGAGTCTTTTAGATACACTGGTATGATCATTTAGTTTGCTGATAGATTGATTAAGAGACCGAGAGGCATTTTAGAGGATGCTATAGTAACGGTTCAAGGAATGAGATTGCTTGTTGATTTTGTTGTCATGGATATGGACATCTTTGCATTATTACTCCATACCCCGATCAAACTTGGTTGGACTTTCCTTCGAATGGTCGAAGTTGTAGTTGATTATGGTACTTGAGAGATTATCTTTCACTCTCGCATTAATTGGGTGAAATTTGAGATGATCCCCAATCATAGGCCATCACAGCCATCAGCAACAGTGGATGAGAGAGAGACAGTTACATCAAATTATAAGGACTGTGATTTTCTTACTAAGTTTCGAGATACAAATCTATTCACTAATTTCATGGAAAATCAGGAGTTTCTTTCTCAAATGACCTTCTAGAAAGCACAATCAACTTTTGTTCCCTTGTTGATCATTCTTAGTTGTTTGCTGATGGACAGTTTGATTTGTATTCTGAGGATCATTCTAAGATATCGGAGGTACATTCTAAGATTCACGAGGCACATTCTTTTTCTGTGATTACTGAAGAGATATCTCCTACATAGATTTATGAGATACTTTTTGAGGATTCTGAACATACTGATTAGTCACTCCTTTCTCAAAAGAGAATATTCGTTGCAGATCTTTATGAGGTTTTGCTTGCTAAGCCAACAGTAGCCACGATGGATAGTACACATAGTGCATATTAGATACCTTCTACCAGTGCAGTTGCATAGGTTATGACAGAGCCAATTCATACCCTACATGTTCTTATGGCTTTATCCTCAACATTGAAAATATGCCTTCATTGCAGGTATCCCCAGATGCTTTCGATCGTCCTTAGTTCGGAGTTGACCGACGAACACGAATCTCGTGTGCTAGAGGTTTTTAAGAGAAACTGTAAGGCCATTGGATGGAATACTTCAGATCTCCATGGGATTAGTCCATATGTGTGCTCGCATTATATCTACATAGAGGATAACAGCAAACCCTCCTGTGATTGTCAAAGTTGTCTCAATCCAAACCTTCGGGATGTTATCATGAGAGAGATCAGTTGGATTTATTTATCCCATATCGGATTGCAAGTGGGTCAGTCCTTTACATGTGGTTTCGAAGAAATCTAGGTTTACTATCGTACATAATGACAGTGGTGAGGAGATTCCGACTTCTGATGAATCTCCATTTCATCACATTTATTCAATAATGAATCTACATTTCATCATCTTTATTCTATCATTTTAGTCTTAAAAACCCTAACTAGTGCTTATAAACAATATTATTTTGTAAATATTAACATTCATTATTTATTTTATCTATTGTATATAATATATTATTTTTAATACCAAAATTATAGTATAAAGAAAATAAAAGAAAAAGAATATTATACCAAAGGTATTTTATAATCCTAAACCCCCATGACCAAGTCAAGAATTGAATTGGTCAATAAGGAATAAAGTAAGGGGAGATAAGGGCAAATATACAATAAAACTCCATTCTTTTATTCATCTATAATTCATTTTTGGGATCCATTTTGTTCTTGATTATTTAATCATCAAATCAAGAAACTTTCCGCATAAAAGTTGTAAATATAATACATACAAAAATACAAATTGAGTTTGTACAAAATAATAATACATATAAATTTGAAAATATATTTATAATGAATGTACATATTAAGAATAGAATAAAACCATAAAGAAAACATGAAAATAAAGTAGCCTATGTAAATACGTAGATGAAATACCTATACTTATACCTATATAATATGTACCCATGTTTAGTTAAGTGTATATAATACATTAGAAAAATAAAATTAAAATATATTATGTGTATAAAATGATATATAAATATATAAATATGATAATAAAATAATAAAAATACAAAATACAATAAAATAAAATAGAATATACAAGATATAGGTAAACTTACCTGTAAGTATGCTCCTAAATAATAATTTGTATAAATACTATATAAAAATAAAAATAATAATATTTAGATACTACATAAAATAATAAACATTTTTGTTTTATACTCATAAATCAATTAATTCATTTTCAATTTAATCACGAATTTACCAATAATTTCCAATTGGAATTTTCAGGTTGATCCATGTGGACCAACTAGAATCAAGCACTAATTGACCTGGGTCAACTCTTCGACCTTGGTCTCCTACCCATGTTA